>OX377620.1:153240406-153639406 GCA_947397865.1 Polietes domitor | reverse complement strand
CTTAACGAATGCAGGGCAACGCCACCTGCATCTAAAGCAGTTACTATGAAAATACACTGAGAGACATAAACATTCCGGGCCCCTTGATGGGTCCATCAAAAAAATAAGTAGAAAATGTTGATTACAATAATTTCAAGGAAAGTAAGAATTCTACGCAATTCCATACTAGATCTACAATTCAGTTCACATTTAAAAATAAATTTAATCTCTTACTTTAGAGGCAATCATTTTTGAAATTGATAGATATTATGATGCACAAGCTCCAAAAACCAGCCAACCGAAAACAGAATTTTGTATCATTGGTATTCCTTCGTGGTTCGGCATGATACCGCCTAGAATTACTTTAGGGTAAATGTCAGCTCCCAATATCATGGAGATAGCGCTGCTTTCGAAAAAAGTTGGATCAGCAAGGACCAGATTCAAGAACTTTTCTTTGAATGTGGTGGGTAACGATTTTGCTGGAGTTTTCATCGATATCCTGTTATCAACGCGAACACAAACAGAGATTCGTGCATGACGATCAGAGTGCGCCCGAACAACCACTTGGCACATCACCATGCCTGACTGTTTGCTGGTTACAATGCCTAATTTTGTAAAAACTACGTTTGAGATACGACTGATAGCAGATCCCGTGTCGATCAAAGCCCGGATCTGGTGAAGGCGTCCATTATGCGATATTTTCAACAATGCTGTAGGTAAAATGGTGATCATTTGTGGCCGGAGAAGATCCGTCGCTACTGAATTTGAGGGTATTCTTTCAATTTGTTGATTGTCATGACGGCCATGAAGTAGGGTGTGGTGTGGACGTCGACAACGATGGCATCCTGACGTTGTGAAACAGCCGTTTTGGGAATGTTCATGTGCTAAGCAGTTTGTGCAATACTTAAAGCGCTCCACCATTTGTTTCCTCTGGGAGACGCCCATCGAGAGAAATCTCTTACATATGCGGAGTGGATGAAATCGGTTGCATACACGACACTGGAAAGATCGACGCTTATGATTATTTGCTCGGCCAGAGTTGGAAGGATGATTTTTGACAATTCTTGGCATTCTGGAAATAAAGATCAACATAAATTGTTAGGGACGGTAAAGGTGTGGAGTGATTTATTGGGTAGGCAGTAGAACGAGTTTCACAATTGGCCGCGTAATTACTCCCTTTTGAGTATACACGTCTGCAACTCTTACGCGGTTATCTTTACCGGGGTGTAGTTGGGTGACGCGACCGATTCGTCATTCGTTGGGAGGAAGATTTTCATCTCGAATAACAACAATGGAGTCTACTTCAATGTTTCTTTCCGGATTCTTCCACTTATTACGCTTATGGAGTTTCCTTTATCGTTGACAGAAGTGTTGCTGCAACACTTTGACGCGTTGCCACCGATTTATAATGGACTCTGGATTACTGTCATAAGTGGGTTCTGGTGGGGATAGAATTGGGCCAGCGATAAGGAAATGTCCTAGTGTTAAGGGATTTAGGTCGGTCGGATCCTCTGACATGGTGGAAATTGGTCGAGAGTTTAAACAACCTTCGATTTTGGACAAAAGCGTACAGAATTCTTCAAAAGTATAGGTAAATGAACCTGATACCTTTTTGAAATGATTCTTGAAACTTTTGACTCCCGCCTCCCAGAGCCCACCCATGTGGGGAGCACCTGGCGGGATAAAGTGCCAAGATAAATTCTGATGGACAAACTGTGAAACTAAATTCGATCTTGAAACGATAAGGAAATCTCGGGCAATCTCTTTGGATGCACCAACAAAATTTGTGCCATTATCAGAATAAATGTGTAAAGGGCAACATCGCCTGGAATATAATCTTTGAAATGCAGCGAGGAATGTTGGTGTCGAGAGAGAAGAAGTAGCTTCTAAGTGGATGGCCTTCGTCGCAAAGCAGACGAAAACGCAAACATACCCTTTTGTAACTTTGACACCTCTTCCTGCGAAACTTTTAATATCGAACGGACCTCCAAAATCAATGTCCGTCGAATGGAATGGACGACGAAGAGTGGTTCTTTCTGGAGGCAACGCTGCCATAAGCTGTGTCTGTACTTTCTTCTTATGTAGGGTACACTCTTTGCAGTGGTTGATCGTGGTCTTGATTAAGTTCTTCAGTTTCGGAATCCAAAACTGTATCCGAACGAGATTCAATACTTGCTGATTGCCACCGTGCAAACATAAGAGGTGAATGAAACGAACTAGAAGTCGGCTGAACTGACAATTATACGGGAGAATTATCGGATAATTATCGTAACTGAGAGAAGGCGAATATGCGAGACGACCGAGTGCACGGATGATTCCATGTTTGTCAAGAAATGGATTCAGGTTGAGAATAGTTGATGATTTTTGAATTTCTTCCTTTCGGTGAAAGGCTTTGTGAACTTCTGGAAATGCCCTTTTTTGGGCTAGGATTATGAGTCTATTCTTTACATGTGTGATTTCTGAGGCCGTTAAAAGATTTGAAGAATGTGTGAATGACGCTCGATATGCTGGGTGAGTTCTATGGATAAAACAGAACATGTAGCATACGACGTGAATGGTCCGATTAAATGATGAAAATCTATCAAGTATATCGTTTTGTTCTGGAAGGATAGCCACATGTACCCCAATTGCTTTCTGTTCCAAATCGGTATCTTTTACCAGATCATTATTCGTAGGCCAGAAATCGGAAGTTTTTTGTAGCCAATGAGGCCCATGCCACCAAAGCTGACTGCCGATGAGTTCTTGAGGGTAAACACCACGGCTAGCTAAGTCGGCAGGATTGGATGACGAGTCGACATGGAACCAGTTATCAATTCCGACTTTATTGGTAATTATTGAGACTCGGTTGGCGACAAATACTTTCCAAGTACAGGAAGGTTTTCGGAGCCAAGCTAATACAATTGTAGAATCCGTCCATTTGTAAACTTCATAATTAGCTATTTTCATTGCCGGAATTATTGAGTCTACAACATCGGCTAGGAGCGTAGCACCACACAACTCAAGTTTCGGAATGGAGAGACTATTAACGGGAGATACTTTTGATTTAGATGTCAATAGACTGGCACACACTGAGTTGTTTTCCAACTGAATTCGAGTATAAATGACAGCTGCGTATGCATTCTCTGATGCATCACAGAACGCATGGTACTGTATACGACACGTTGGAGAGTATGATATCCATCGTGGAAGCTGAATGGAGTCAACCAATGAGTAGTTATCTAGAAATTTCTTCCAATCTTGAAAACAATCGAGAGGAATCTTTTCGTCCCAACCTACTTCGTATAGCCATACTCTTCGCATGAATATTTTGGCCAAAATGACAATCGGAGCCAACCATCCAGCTGGATCGAAAATTTTAGATATTTCCGAAAGGACCTCTCTTTTCGTGTAAGAGGATTTATTGGATAATGGTTTGGCTGCGAAAAGGAAGCGATCGGATTTGGCGTTCCATCTTACGCCCAAAGTCTTGGTTTGACTGCTGTCATCAAAGACAAGGAAGTCTTCCTTTAAAAGATGATCTGGAGAAAGGTTTTGGAGAATTTCAGCGGAATTGGATGTCCATTTCCGGAGGGGAAAACATGCGGATCTGAGGGCAGATATCAATTGATCCCTTGCCTTAAGACCAGAATTAATGTCGTGACTTCCCGTTATCACATCATCGACATACATTGCCTCTTCAATTATCTGGCTAGCTATTGGAAACAAACTCCTGCAATCTTCTGCTAGTTGTAGAAGTGTTCTGATAGCTAAGAATGGAGCGGCATTAACGCCGAATGTCACCGTTTTTAGTTCAAAATCCTGCACTTCTTCAAAAGGGTTTCTGCGAAATATGATTCGTTGGAAAGGTGTGTCATTTGGATTAACTTTAATTTGTCTATACATCTTCTCGATGTCCGCACTGAAGATAAACCGATAGAAACGCCACCTCAAAAGAAGTATAGTGAGATCGTTTTGTAGAATCGGTCCCGGATATAGGATATCATTCAATGAAATGCCGGTAGACGTTGGACTCGAAGCATTGAAAACCACCCGAATCTTAGTGGTGGTGCTGTCCGGCTTTATAACCGCGTGATGCGGAAAATAATAATGTCTCGGAAAATTTTCTGGGGGTGGGGTAGGTACGCTTACCATATGACCTAACTCATAATATTCCTGAATTACCGAATCATATTTTATCTTTTGTTCTTCATTTTTTAATAAACGGAATTCGTTCCGCAAAAACTGCGATCGGGCAGCAGATCGGGATTGGCCTAATTGCACGGAATTCTCAGAAAATGATTGTTTAAACGGAAGAGACACTATGTATCTTCCATCACAATCCCTTTTCGTTGTCTCGGAATACAACTTTTCGCAAAAGGCATCGGTCTGAGAAAGTTGGGGCTTTTGCGGAATATCCTCCACCTCCCAAAAACGCTTTAGCTGTTTTTCCAAACTGGTCTCTGTGAAAAATGAGACGATGGTGGAAAAAGATGAAATCGGTGGATTGGCTTGGATAGGACCAGTCACTATCCAACCGAAGATCGTTTCCTGAGCGACCAGGGACCCACAAATATTTCTTTTCACGTTGTCCAGGAGAATATTATTGACGATGTCAGCGCCGATTAGCAGATCAATTCGGTTACTTTCATAAAATTTCGGATCCGCGAGCTGAATTTGTGGAAATTCTCGTAAAATGGACGGATTTATGGAAGTGGAAGGAAGATTTCCGGAAAGTTGTGGAACAACTAATTCACTTATGTTAATCTCTAAACACGAATCAAACCGAGGACAGATAGAAAAAGTGGCGAGTTTTCTGGCTTTAGCGGAAGTGATTCCATTGAGTCCAGATATGTCAGCGTCGATCGGTTGGAATGGAAGTTTGAGAATATTGAAAATTCTCTCAGAGATGAAGGTTCCTTGAGACCCAGAGTCAATCAAGGCTCGGACGAAATACTTTAAACCCGAATGGTTGATTTGAACTAAGGCTGTGCCTAGAAGTACATTCTGTGAATGTTGAGCAAAGCAAGATTGGACTGTGTTTCTGACTGTGGAAGAACTGGTCGAAGGTTCCGCCGAAGAATTGGAAGTAAACTGAGGATTAGTGGACTGTACTTGTGAATTCGGAACTTTTCGACATAGAAGTGTATTATGCTTGTCATTACAGGTCAAACATTTACGAGGATTCCTACAGTCCTTCAAGGTATGAGCTCTTGCAAAGCAATTAAAACACAAATTCAGTTTCCTGATGCATGAAAGCCTTTCTTCATGATTCATCTGAAGGAATCTGGGACATTTTCGAATTGTGTGGTATTTATTTTCACAAAGGTTGCAGAGGGGGTCCGATGCTGACGGAGAAATCTTCGCATGGTTGATATTTACGTTTTTATTTACATTTGAGCTTTGTTTTTTAGAATTCAGATGGGAAGAAGTGGACCTTGCAGAACTAGACGGGCCATTTATCTCACAAATAGTTTCAAGCGTCTGATATCTACTAGAGAGAAATGCGTTCAAATCAGACCATTTGGATATATCCTTCTTGTTCTGGATGGATTGTTCCCATAAGGATAACGTGGTACGAGGTAACTTCGTTGAACAAACATAGACAAAGATTGCATCCCAACTAGATATATCGATATCATAAAGTTTGAGGCATGAGATACATGAATTAATGTCACGCTGTAGACATTTTATATCTTCGCTATATTCCGAAGTGATTATGGAAAGGTTGAATATGACACGCAACTGGCTATGGACAAGCATACGCTTGTTTTCAAATCTGTCCGTGAGATTTTTCCACGCAATGTCGAAACCACTATTCGTCAAGGGACATTTCTTGACGATGTCATGAGCCTCACCCTCGGTCTTCTTCCTCAGATGGAACAATTTTTGGACCTTGGACAGGCTGGAATTGTTGACGTAGATCGCTGAGAACATGTCTGGAAAAGATGGCCATGACTTATAATCTCCGCGGAATGTTTCTGTGTCACAAGCCGGCAAGTGAAAATTTGAATGCGAGGCCGGTGGCATGGAAGCTCTAGATCGTTCGTGGATGCTGGCACTGATTTTGGAAACGATTTTTACATACGTCTCATATGAAGCGTAGTATCTCGCATTTATTCTATCCAGGTCTGCCTTTCCTACGTCAGAATCGGAATCAGAATCTTTGTTCTCAGTATCCTTATCCTCGTTTTCGCCAGGTTCTTTTTCCTCATTGTCGATGTCTTCAATGCACTTCTCGTACAAAGATTTGATGGTAGCCCATATGGCTTTTAATTCGTCACGATGAACTTCGAGGGCGAAAATCGAGGAATCTGAGATTATGGTGTCATTCAGTTCTTGTTCGAACTTAACCAATTTCACATTGGCACATATGAATCTTTCCAGTGCAGTCATGGCTTATACTTGAAAGTGAAATTTAAGATAGAATTCACTAATACGAATAGTGGAGGTAAAGTAGGGAATACGAAAGGGATCGTCAGCCTTAAGCAGAAACCGAAGTATGGTGAATCGCTTTGAAAGGATAAAGAAATTCCCGAAAATAAACTCAAACTTGATTCACCAAATGGGTTGAATGGCAAGATTTCAGCGACCTTCGACCAAACAAAACCGAGTTAGTTTCTTGTTGGAGAGAAAGTGAAGAAAGAAATTGTAAATATATTTCCACACGCCTATCTCCGGTTCTCGGATATCGTGCAAGTGATGCTTAATTAGGGAACTACCAATCACGTAAATGAGTTGGTAAAAAGAATAAAGTGATGAACAAATTGGATTGAATTTTAGAAAAAAACCTTTTTAAAATTTTATGGTACACACTGGGGAATGGGAGCAAAAAACTATAACCTCGGCGCGCAAATTTCCGAAAAGCAAAATAAATAAAACAAATAAATTCATAAAATTCCTCGGAATGTAAGTTTATTCCAACAAATCTCCTTCGGATGTTGTATAACTTTATAAATTTAGAAATTTTGACGAATAGCGATTTTATGTAGGATATCAACGGAATGATAATGCCAAAACAAATAAAAGAATAAACGCTGAGGTACCAGTTTGTTCAATAATAATGTCGCAGATTGTTAAAAATTGTGAAGTGGCTACCTTAACACTTTCCACAGAATAAACTTCAATTCTTTATTTTCGAAGAAAAAAAAACAACAAATAACGACAAATATGCACTGTGACTTAACCATGAATGTATTAGCCAAACCTTTTTTACCAATTTCTAATTTAAATTATGTATTATATGGATGCTTTGTTGGCGCATGCAATTTTTGAATTCGAATATAAATAAATGTTCACTTGAATAATAATAACAAACTTGTGCAAAACTTAAGTTTGGTGTTGCTTTTACTTTGATCAGAAATGATAACCAACCCAAGTAACATTTGACAAAATTTATAGGATTCCGGAGGTATGGCCACTCTAAGCTCTGACTGGCATGAGAAGTTAATGTTATAGCTTTTTCTGGTAGTCACCTTTTTCTTTGTTTATCGGTATTACAACATTCTCGTAAGGAATTAAGGAAAATATCAAGGTTTTTTATGGGTTAAGTTAGTAAAATATTGTAAACTCTTCGGTATGAATTAAATATCGGAAATATAATAATATAACCAAGTTCACTGAACTCTCGTTATATACAAGTAAATAGCTATGTACTACGTATATAATTTGGTTTGACAATCAGCTGAAAGGAACAGATGGAATAGAACGATCGGTGTACTTGCTCAGTTCAACAAATAATTAGACCATCGAGAGCACACTGGAAGTAGCGAGTACGAGTACACTCTTCATGCAATGTTTCTTTGTCTTTTTAACACATTTGGTAACGAATGAAGATGGAATGAAGGACAGTAAATAATTATATGTACATACATACCGATGTAGAGCCAACAAGTGTGATGAAAAAATACCGGTCGATTATGTTCTGTATGTATGTAGTTTATATTCCAAAATTTGTATTACATACGTTTGGTGTATATGTACATATTAGGTGAACCACGTTTGAGGTTAGGTTTCTTTAGTTTGCCCACCCTTTTGATTTTGTCTTCACACGGGATTACGTATGCATGCTGCAAATTATTAGTAGAATTTTTAATATATTGGACATAGGAAACACAATTTTTTTTCACGTTTTCTACATACGTTTACCACACACGATAGGCTACTTTTCTGTGAAATCTAATGTAGTTTTGAAGCGGACAGATCTTAAATCAAATGAGTTTTGCTCGAACGGATGAACTTTCACTCTTTTATATTGAAATTATTTTGTCACGGGGAAGAGGAAAGCGATTTTAGATTTTGCCGTTTTTCGCGCTGTTCTTTTTGGTTGGTTGTCAAAATTAGACTACTCGCGTACAAACATACAAGAACGTACATACCAATCGAAATGAAATTCAAACCTGGAACAAGTTGTTGGAAGTAGCGAATTGATCCAAAGTGATGTAGGAGTAATGGTTCTTCAGCGACAGACCAGTGTTATATAACCGGGTACCCAATGTATGTTGAAATCCGGCTCATTGCTCAATGCTGGACACATTGATTGGGTGTAGAAATAGAAAAGTAAAACCATTAACGACGATTGGATATCACCATCAATCGAAACCAGGGTTTGCTCATAGAAATAGAGGAAAATAAAGTGGAAATGCGGGTTATGATTGTCTAACCCCTGGATGGACAAAAGAAGGCTTACCGATGTAGTTGCTTTCGTGGTTCAATTCAAAGAGCGAGTTTATTACAGCAATGACATATAATCTAACATTAATATCGTAAACTATCTTAACTTAACGAATGCAGGGCAACGCCACCTGCATCTAAAGCAGTTACTATGAAAATACACTGAGAGACATAAACAATGGGTATCTATTAATCTAGCAGATCCAGTGAAGTATACCCAATAATAAATTTTATTTGATGACGTTTTATATAATGTTTTGAGTTTACTTAATATTTAGATAGGCACCTATTAGTATATAAATAATTTATATATCTATTATCTACGGGAATATCTATATATATATAAATAATTTAATAATATGTAGATATTTAAACGTTAGGACATTACATAATCAAATATAAATTTACTAATTAATATATTATTTAAATAATTAATATATATATATATATTATTTATATAATATAATATAAATATTAAATAATTAATAAATTATTTATTTATATATATATGCATAAAATAATTATTTAAATATAAATAAATTTAGTAACAAAAATAACATGGAAATTTATTTATTTATAATATTCATACTAAATAAAATTATTTACTTAAATAATATTTATAAATAAACAAATTTTAATAAAATAAAATATAAGTATAAAATAAAAAAATATAAATAAATTTACTAACAAAAATGCCCATGCCTGAAAAAAGGATTACCTTGATAGGGTAAATTATGTAATAATATTACATTCATTATATTTAATAGAATTAAACTATTTCTAAAAGTATCAAAAACTTTTGTGCATCATACACCAAAATATATTTATATATACAATTAATTTGGACTATTACGAATAATTTATTTATTTTTTACTTATAATACCGTCCGACATTTGAACCGGATGAAATACGTCTGAAAAATAGAGTGTTGATTTTAAGTCTTAGTATGCCTCATATGTATATTCATAACATTTACATTGGTGAAAGATGTAACAGTCATTAATCTATCTACAGTATTTCAACATATCATTCAATTCACCATTATAAGGTGCAAAATCATTATCAAAATATATCATTAACTGATTACTAACAATGAAAAAGAATGAAATCAAAAATCATAGCGCCATTAATATACGATTTTTCTTAAATAAGGATAATTAATAAGGCATGGGGATACGCCTTTTAAACGTTTTGTCACATTTTCCACGATTTTTTAGTACAGGAAAATCGTAGTTTATCCCAATCTTCATGTAATCGTTTTTCTGTTCAGATGTGGAGGTTATTGAGTGGCGGCGAATACGGCGGTGTAATTCATTCCACAAGTTTTCTATATATGGAGCATTTTTGGCCACGTTTTCTTTAAGCCTGGGCAACAAGCTGCGATAACAAAAACGTATATAAATATATATCTTTTAATTGTCGTCAAATACAATATAAATGCTTGTATTAAAACAAATTTGTAAACAAAATAATTTTTGTGTTGACATTTTGGGGTTAGACTCGATAGCCATAAATTTGACTTATACTGGCTAGTTATCGAGGCTATGTCGAAAAGTTTTGATAAAAAAATTTAAAATTTTGTTGATAGACACACCTTATATTATATTCTCATTTATTCCCCTACGTTAGATTTTGTCTACTACTTTCTTCATACGACTTTGTGATATTACGCACAAAAAGAGTAGTAACACCTTCTAACGAGTAGCGAATGCACTGAGAGCCGCCTTTCTCCATCTAAGCTATGCTTTAGTTTTACTCGTTATATTGTAAATCTTTGGTTCATTGGATTTCGTCCATACAACACCCTCACAAACTTTTGTACAGAAGGTAATATTGTTTACGACAATAAATTGAATTGAGTTTTATTTGAAAATATTAAATTTTCGTATTTTTACTTATTTTCATCCTTGCTACGTAAACATTGGTCCACACGAGCCGGATACTTGCTTCCAGCAATTAATTGGTTTTTTATTTTTTCTTCGAAGGCAAACCTGACTACGTCAGCAACAACAACACCCACATAAATCAGCCATCTTCTTTCACCCATCTTCATCATATATATTATTAACAAAAGGTGCGTATTGTCAGTTTTATTTCAAAGTGAGCATATCGCGTTTTGTTTGTTTATAAAGAAATATATTTCCAAACAAATAATAATAAAACGGTCGTTTTACAACATCGGTACCGCGTCGGTTTGTGTCTTTGTGTGATTCTCATACATCCAGACGGACGGACATACATCCGTACATTAGAACATATTTTCGTTACGCGAAAATAAAGATAAATATTAAAATATTGCCGTCGCATATTCAAAATATTTATCAGTGAGTGAAATAAGAGAAAAGTGTGCTGTTAATAATTATTGAAACAGATAAATAAAGTGCTGTGTTTTCAACGTTGATCGGTGGTGGTTTTTTGCAACAACAAAACATATGTATTCAAACGAGTAATTGCATTACTCTCGGTTAAAAGAAGAATAAACAAAACAACAACAACATACATTTACTTACCATACGGTTCGTAGTTGCAAAACAACATCATCATACCCAACGGTCAGCGTATGAAAGAGTACATACGTACGTCAATACACACACAGCCATACATATATTTTCTCTTATTTATTAGCGCGGGTCGTTCTCGGTGAGATTTGAAATTTATTAGCGTGGGTCGTTCTTGGTGACATTTGAAATTTTTTATCGATTTTTTTTCGTTTCGTATCTCGGGTAGTATTATTGTTGGACTATCCGGATATAGTAAAAATTTTGGTTTCGCGACACCGTGTACCCTACAGTCGGTCTTCTACACTGTCAGAAAAATATTTTAAAAAATTTTCGGTTTTCGGTTTATTTTTGATTTTTTGTTTTTGCTTTTTGCTTGATACGAGCGTACATTTATTGCGTGCATCATACAGTCCGTGCACCCTACTCTCGGTCAAGTGAACATACATAGGAATTTATATTTTTTTTTTCGATTTTTCCATTGACTTTCTTTTACAGAGAAATATTTTCGTGCTTCTAAATAAAATTTCGTGTATTTTTCGATACACTGGGAAAACAATCTGTCAGGATTAATAATTATTAATTAAAATTTTTGTTAAATTTAATAGCAATTTGGCCAAAGTTCGTGACTGAACTAATTTTCGTGTATTTTTCGATACATTTTGCGGAATTAACTCATTTTTTAGTATTTTTAACTGATTTGGGAAGATTTCGAGCTCAGCTTTGAAAATTCAGTATATTTTTCGATACATTGGACTATTTTTGGGGTTTCGTTCTACCTTATTGCTGGACATTTTTCATTCATTTAGCATTTTCGTGCTTTTTCAAAATAATCAGGGTATTTTTCGGTACACTGTGAATGTTTTTGGATTTCTTTCTGAAATATTTTTTTGGATAACTTTGAATAGTTTTCATTCATTTGGCACTTACATGTATTCTCCTGGTATTTTTTAATACATTTAGCAAAGTTTTTACTTTTTTTTGTGTTTTACTTAATTCTCGCTTGGTTCAATATGCCTCTCACTCCACTCGACTTCTTTATCAGAGCAACTGATGCTTTGGTAAAATTTGATGCGAACTTCAGTACCCTACGGGATGAAGACCTGGACATATATTCCCTTGAAATACAGGGTTCAGAAGCGAGAACATTATGGAGGGACAGGTTCGATAAGTGTCTCAGTCATCTCCAAACTGCTCAGGATGCGGAGAAGGAGGACATAGATTCTGCTGACAGCAAATATGATGTAGCGTATAGGGCATTTGTACGTGTCCTCGCTGCAATTAATAGGAAATTGGATGAACTTCGAGCTCCGCTGAAGTCATCCCCTCCGCCCCGTACTTCTACGGATACATATTCGATAGATCACTTGGATTCTCCTTCTGATCGATCGAAATCGATAAGGGAGCAGCAGGAGCAATGTGGGGGCAGCAACAGTATGGCTCACGGCCTTTCGTTGCCGCCATGCGATACTGACGTTTTCCATGGCGATTTCCTCTCATGGCCTACATTTAGGGATCTTTTTTCAGCGGTATACCTTAATAACTCCCGCTTAAGTGACAATGAACGGCTATGTCATTTGATTAGGAAAACGAGCGGTGAGGCTCGCGAAATTGTATCCAAATTTCCACTCACCCATCGCAGTTTTATTCTAGCCTGGAAAGCCTTGAAAGATGTGTATGATAACACTCGCATCTTGGTGAACAACCAGCTCAAGATGCTTTTTGATCTTCCGATCCTTCATAGCGAAAGTAGCTTAGGTTTGAAAAATTTGCAACGCGGAATAAATGGATGTCTTTCTGCAATGTCCATTTATGACGTAGCCACGGATAGTTGGGATCCTATATTAGTTTTTTTGTGTATTCAGCGATTGCCCAAAAATAGTGTAACGTTATGGGAACAGAGTGTGAAGAATAAGTCGGCTTTGTCTTCGTGGAAAGATTCGGATCTTCCCATATGGCTTTTAATTCGTCACGATGAACTTCGAGGGCGAAAATCGAGGAATCTGAGATTATGGTGTCATTCAGTTCTTGTTCGAACTTAATCAATTTCACATTGGCACATATGAATCTTTCCAGTGCAGTCATGGCTTATACTTGAAAGTGAAATTTAAGATAGAATTCACTAATACGAATAGTGGAGGTAAAGTAGGGAATACGAAAGGGATCGTCAGCCTTAAGCAGAAACCGAAGTATGGTGAATCGCTTTGAAAGGATACAGAAATTCCCGAAAATAAACTCAAACTTGATTCACCAAATGGGTTGAATGGCAAGATTTCAGCGACCTTCGACCAAACAAAACCGAGTTAGTTTCTTGTTGGAGAGAAAGTGAAGAAAGAAATTGTAAATATATTTCCACACGCCTATCTCCGGTTCTCGGATATCGTGCAAGTGATGCTTAATTAGGGAACTACCAATGACGTAAATGAGTTGGTAAAAATTGGATTGAATTTTAGAAAAAAAACCTTTTTAAAATTGTATGGTACACACTGGGGAATGGGAGCAAAAAACTATAACCTCGGCGCGCAAATTTCCGAAAAGCAAAATAAATAAAACAAATAAATTCATAAAATTCCTCGGAATATAAGTTTATTCCAACAAATCTCCTTCGGATGTTGTATAACTTTATAAATTTAGAAATTTTGACGAATAGCGATTTTATGTAGGATATCAACGGAATGATAATGCCAAAACAAATAAAAGAATAAACGCTGAGGTACCAGTTTGTTCAATAATAATGTCGCAGATTGTTAAAAATTGTGAAGTGGCTACCTTAACACTTTCCACAGAATAAACTTCAATTCTTTATTTTCGAAGAAAAAAAAACAACAAATAACGACAAATATGCACTGTGACTTAACCATGAATGTATTAGCCAAACCTTTTTTACCAATTTCTAATTTAAATTATGTATTATATGGATGCTTTGTTGGCGCATGCAATTTTTGAATTCGAATATAAATAAATGTTCACTTGAATAATAATAACAAACTTGTGCAAAACTTAAGTTTGGTGTTGCTTTTACTTTGATCAGAAATGATAACCAACCCAAGTAACATTTGACAAAATTTATAGGATTCCGGAGGTATGGCCACTCTAAGCTCTGACTGGCAGTCACCTTTTTCTTTGTTTATCGGTATTACAACATTCTCGTAAGGAATTTGTTGTATAAGTTAATATGCATGCGCTTTGTGTATGCACGTTACGCTTCATTTAGGTTGGCATGCATTGTATTGTGTCACCTTGTTGTAACTTATATACAACATCATTACCTATACCTCCTAGTTGATATACAACACAATAAACATATTAAGAATGTACGTGTAATGAACAACAAGTGTTTTATTAAATCAACATGGTGTCAGAAGTGGTTTGATATTTAATATCAATTAAAATAAAGATAACCACCATATAAAGCGAGCGAGCTAAAGTGAGCAAACATGCCGGACGACGAAAAGCTGCAAGCAAGTGGTCAGTTTTTTGCTACCTCATTAGAGCCATTGAATTTTAAAGCACCAAATCTTGCCAAGGAATGGAAGACATGGCACACAAAATTCAAAACATTTTTGAGAGCATCCAACCTGGAGTTGCAATCGAATCAGCGGAAAGTTGCGTTGCTGTTGCATCATCTTGGAAGCCAGTCTTTAGATGTCTTCAATTCGTTTGATCTAGATATCGACTTGGTGAAGTATGTAGATTTGGCGGAGAAGATGGAAACGTATTTTACACCACAAGTAAACATCGTCATGGAGAGATACAAATTTTTTACATGCAAGCAGCAAGAAAATCAAACTATTGATGAATATGTCACAGCATTAAAAAATTTAAGTTTGAATTGTGAGTTTGGAGATTTGCGTGAAGATTTGGTGCGAGACATTTTTATATGTGGATTGTCAGCTAATATGGGCAACATAAGGGAAAGGTTGTTAACGGAAGGAAAGATTAAGCTGGAAAAGTCTGTTACTATTGCGAAAAATATGGTAATGGCAAAAGCAAATGCATCAATTTTACAAGATGGCGGTTTAGAGGTTTCTGTGAACGCGGTGAGAAAAAATGCCGGTAGCAGCTATCATAACAACAGCAGTAGCAGTAATAACAACAACAATAAAACCTACAACAGCAGCAACCACTATAACAGCAGCAACAACTATAACAGCAGCAGAAATATCAATAGAAGCAACAACACGAATAACGGCAGCTGCAAAAGATGCGGCCAGAGTCACAAAGTTAAATGTCCTGCGGACGGGGTTAAGTGCCATGAATGTGGGAAGTTGAATCACTGCCAGAATGTGCTTATTCAAGAAAAGGTACATCAAACAAATGTATGCAGATCATGAAGATGAGGAAGAAGAAGAAGACCTTTTCATTGGAGTTGTAAGCAAGGAAACTAAAACTGCAACTGAATGGAATGTTGAGGTAATGGTAAACGAGCAGACTATTTTATGTCAGATTGATACTGGGGCACAAGCCAATATAATGTCGTCAGAGACTGCAGATTTGCTGAAAATTGCACAAGGGCTAAATAAAAACCTCAATGAGAATCTTCACATTTAGTGGGGAAAGGATTCCAGTATTGGGAACAGCGGATTTAGATTTCGGTTATAAAAATGAAAGCTATAACGCAAAGTTTTTTATTGTGAATATTGCATGTAAAAACATTATAGGTATTGATACAGCTATTAGCATGAATTTAATTAAAAAGATAAATAGCATTTCAATCAATAAAATAGTTGAAAAATATTCTGATGTTTTAGATGGCCTTGGTCTTTTGCATAACGAATGTAGGTTAAAAATTAGAGATGATGTTGAACCGGTTGTGGAACCGCCACGTAAAATTCCATTTAAATTACATGACAGTTTACGAAAGGAATTGAACAGAATGTTGAATTTAAAAGTAATTTCTCCGGTAAGCGAGCCAACAGAGTGGGTGAATTCTATTGTCCTGGTCACGAAGCCAAACGGATATTTGAGAATTTGTTTAGATCCGAGACATTTAAATAAGGCGATTTTAAGGCCTCATTTTCCCTTCCCGAATATAGAGGACTGTAAGGCGAATTTAAATGGTTCTAGATATTTCACAGCTTTAGATGCTAATAGTGGGTTTTGGATGGTTCCATTAGATGAGCAATCATCTAAACTATGTACTTTTAATACACCTTTTGGTCGTTACCGTTTTTTGAGATTGCCATTCGGCATCAATGCTGCTCCGGAAATATTTCATGCTGAAATGGTGAAACTTTTTGGTGACATAGCTGGTCTGATAATATATATCGACGATTTTTTGATTTATTCCTCAAGTATTGAAGAACATTCGAAAACTTTGGAATTGGTTTTTCAAAGGGCTAGGGATGTTGGTCTGAAGTTCAACAAGTCAAAATGTAAATTTTATAAATCTGAGATAAAATTCTTGGGTCACATTTTTGATAGAAACGTAGTGAAGCCCGACAATGAGAAGATTAAGGCTATAAATGACATGCCTAATCCGAATAATGTTAAGGAGTTACAACGATTTTTGGGAATGATCAATTACCTAGGACCATTTATAGAAAATTTATCTTCGAAAAACAAAAAATTAAGGGAATTGTTGAAGAATGATGTTCAATGGCATTGGTCGCCTGCTCATGATAAAGAGGTTGAAGGTTTGAAGAATGAGATTACGAAAGCTCCTGTTCTTACATATTTCAATAATAACAGAAAATTGATTCTGTCCGTTGATGCTTCAAAGTTTGCACTTGGTGCAACGATTTTACATGATGGACAGCCAATTGCGTATGCGTCCGTATCATTGACCGAAACTCAGAGGAATTATGCTCAAATCGAAAAGGAACTGTTTGCTATTCTGTTTGGATGTACAAAGTTCCATCAGTACATTTATGGGTCCGAGGTTACAGTGGAAACAGACCATAAACCTTTGGTGACTCTTTTTGATAGACCTCTTTTTAAAATACCGCCTCGGCTTCAGCGTTTTATGTTGCGTTTACAAGGTTACAACCTAAAGGTTGTGTATAAGCCGGGGAGAGATTTAAAAATAGCCGATACACTCTCGAGAGCTCCATTAGATGACACTGCGTTATCGGACATCGATGACGAAATTTCTTTACATTGTAATTTCATTTCCTCACATATGGAAGTTCCATTTGCTAATATCGATCTGGTGGCGGAACGTAGTAGAAACGATGAGACATTTTCGAAAATTTTTGAGTATGTGCGAAATGGTTGGCCAGGCAGTAGAAGAAAATTGGAGGATGATGTTAAGCCTTATTTCAAAATAAAGGATGAGATAACCGTTTTAAATGACATTTTATTGAAGAACAGTCAGATACTTATTCCTAATTCCTTGAGGAGAAATATCTTGGAGAAAATACACGAAGGTCACTTGGGGGTATTAAGATGTCAAAATCTTGCCCGGCAGTTTGTATACTGGCCAAGTATATATAATGACATAGAGAACATTGTATCTAATTGTGAAACTTGTTTGAAGTACCAGAACTCGAATTCGAGGCCGGAATTAATGTCGCACGAGATTGTAGATATTCCATGGTACAAAGTGGGCTGCGATCTTTTTGAATTCAGGAAGAAAATGTATTTGCTTGTGGTTGACTATTATTCTAAGTTTGTAGAAATTGAGTTGCTCAACTCTGGATATAGCAGTTCTCACTTAATTGTTAAATTGAAATCAATTTTTGCAAGGCATGGAATTCCATGCATTTTCATTTCGGATAATGGTCCACCTTTTAATTCCAAAGAGTTTGCTGCATTTTGCCAAGACTGGGGAATTGATCATACAACTTCTAGTCCATTTTTACCTAGGTCAAATGGTTTAGCTGAACGTTCAGTTCAAACTATGAAAAAGCTTTTAAGTAAATCCATTGAGAGTAATTCCGACCCATATGTAGCATTGTTGCAGTACAGGACAACTCCTAAGGGTAATTTACCAAGTCCTTCTGAGCTGTTAATGTCTAGAGTCTTACGTACTAAAATTCCCTCTATTGTTGGTAATTTTGAACCAAAGTTGATAAATAAGAATGAGTACAGGGAAAGTGTAAATTCCAATTTTGAAAAATGTACTGCGTATTACAACAAAAAATCAAAAGTCTTGAAGCCCGTGCACGAAGGGGACAAAGTAATGTTTAAGAAGACACCATTAAGCTGTTGGATGCCGGGGAAAGTTGTAGAAGTATGCAAGGAACCAAGGTCATTTGTAGTGTTAGATGAAAAAGGATCTGTGTTCAGAAGAAGTCTGGAACACATAATGAAAAGGCCAGTAAATGATAGTAGCAATGAAGCTTATATCAATAATGAAGAATCGAGAACTGAAAATGAGATGGATAATGAAAATATTGATGTTGTTGATAAAGAAGAAATCGTTGAACAAAACTTAGATATCCCACTACAAAATCAAAGTGAGAACTATATAACTAAAAAGGGTAGAATTGTAAAAAATCCAAATAGGCTTAATTTTTAATTTAATTGATGTATTATAATAGTATTAATTTTATAATATTATTTGTATTATTATTAGATATAATTATTTTTCATAATTTTATTTATTTAATATTTGTAAAGGGGAGATGTTGTATAAGTTAATATGCATGCGCTTTGTGTATGCACGTTACGCTTCATTTAGGTTGGCATGCATTGTATTGTGTCACCTTGTTGTAACTTATATACAACATCATTACCTATACCTCCTAGTTGATATACAACACAATAAACATATTAAGAATGTACGTGTAATGAACAACAAGTGTTTTATTAAATCAACAGAATTAAGGAAAATATCAAGGTTTTTTATGGGTTAAGTTAGTAAAATATTGTAAACTCTTCGGTATGAATTAAATATCGGAAATATAATAATATAACCAAGTTCACTGAACTCTCGTTATATACAAGTAAATAGCTATGTACTACGTATATAATTTGGTTTGACAATCAGCTGAAAGGAACAGATGGAATAGAACGATCGGTGTACTTGCTCAGTTCAACAAATAATTAGACCATCGAGAGCACACTGGAAGTAGCGAGTACGAGTACACTCTTCATGCAATGTTTCTTTGTCTTTTTAACACATTTGGTAACGAATGAAGATGGAATGAAGGACAGTAAATAATTATATGTACATACATACCGATGTAGAGCCAACAAGTGTGATGAAAAAATACCGGTCAATTATGTTCTGTATGTATGTAGTTTATATTCCAAAATTTGTATTACATACGTTTGGTGTATATGTACATATTAGGTGAACCACGTTTGAGGTTAGGTTTCTTTAATTTGCCCACCCTTTTGATTTTGTCTTCACACGGGATTACGTATGCATGCTGCAAATTATTAGTAGAATTTTTAATATATTGGACATAGGAAACACAATTTTTTTTCACGTTTTCTACATACGTTTACCACACACGATAGGCTACTTTTCTGTGAAATCTAATGTAGTTTTGAAGCGGACAGATCTTAAATCAAATGAGTTTTGCTCGAACGGATGAACTTTCACTCTTTTATATTGAAATTATTTTGTCACGGGGAAGAGGAAAGCGATTTTAGATTTTGCCGTTTTTCGCGCTGTTCTTTTTGGTTGGTTGTCAAAATTAGACTACTCGCGTACAAACATACAAGAACGTACATACCAATCGAAATGAAATTCAAACCTGGAACAAGTTGTTGGAAGTAGCGAATTGATCCAAAGTGATGTAGGAGTAATGGTTCTTCAGCGACAGACCAGTGTTATATAACCGGGTACCCAATGTATGTTGAAATCCGGCTCATTGCTCAATGCTGGACACATTGATTGGGTGTAGAAATAGAAAAGTAAAACCATTAACGACGATTGGATATCACCATCAATCGAAACCAGGGTTTGCTCATAGAAATAGAGGAAAATAAAGTGGAAATGCGGGTTATGATTGTCTAACCCCTGGATGGACAAAAGAAGGCTTACCGATGTAGTTGCTTTCGTGGTTCAATTCAAAGAGCGAGTTTATTACAGCAATGACATATAATCTAACATTAATATCGTAAACTATCTTAACTTAACGAATGCAGGGCAACGCCACCTGCATCTAAAGCAGTTACTATGAAAATACACTGAGAGACATAAACAATGGGTATCTATTAATCTAGCAGATCCAGTGAAGTATACCCAATAATAAATTTTATTTGATGACGTTTTATATAATGTTTTGAGTTTACTTAATATTTAGATAGGCACCTATTAGTATATAAATAATTTATATATCTATTATCTACGGGAATATCTATATATATATAAATAATTTAATAATATGTAGATATTTAAACGTTAGGACATTACATAATCAAATATAAATTTACTAATTAATATATTATTTAAATAATTAATATATATATATATATTATTTATATAATATAATATAAATATTAAATAATTAATAAATTATTTATTTATATATATATGCATAAAATAATTATTTAAATATAAATAAATTTAGTAACAAAAATAACATGGAAATTTATTTATTTATAATATTCATACTAAATAAAATTATTTACTTAAATAATATTTATAAATAAACAAATTTTAATAAAATAAAATATAAGTATAAAATAAAAAAATATAAATAAATTTACTAACAAAAATGCCCATGCCTGAAAAAAGGATTACCTTGATAGGGTAAATTATGTAATAATATTACATTCATTATATTTAATAGAATTAAACTATTTCTAAAAGTATCAAAAACTTTTGTGCATCATACACCAAAATATATTTATATATACAATTAATTTGGACTATTACGAATAATTTATTTATTTTTTACTTATAATACCGTCCGACATTTGAACCGGATGAAATACGTCTGAAAAATAGAGTGTTGATTTTAAGTCTTAGTATGCCTCATATGTATATTCATAACATTTACATTGGTGAAAGATGTAACAGTCATTAATCTATCTACAGTATTTCAACATATCATTCAATTCACCATTATAAGGTGCAAAATCATTATCAAAATATATCATTAACTGATTACTAACAATGAAAAAGAATGAAATCAAAAATCATAGCGCCATTAATATACGATTTTTCTTAAATAAGGATAATTAATAAGGCATGGGGATACGCCTTTTAAACGTTTTGTCACATTTTCCACGATTTTTTAGTACAGGAAAATCGTAGTTTATCCCAATCTTCATGTAATCGTTTTTCTGTTCAGATGTGGAGGTTATTGAGTGGCGGCGAATACGGCGGTGTAATTCATTCCACAAGTTTTCTATATATGGAGCATTTTTGGCCACGTTTTCTTTAAGCCTGGGCAACAAGCTGCGATAACAAAAACGTATATAAATATATATCTTTTAATTGTCGTCAAATACAATATAAATGCTTGTATTAAAACAAATTTGTAAACAAAATAATTTTTGTGTTGACATTTTGGGGTTAGACTCGATAGCCATAAATTTGACTTATACTGGCTAGTTATCGAGGCTATGTCGAAAAGTTTTGATAAAAAAATTTAAAATTTTGTTGATAGACACACCTTATATTATATTCTCATTTATTCCCCTACGTTAGATTTTGTCTACTACTTTCTTCATACGACTTTGTGATATTACGCACAAAAAGAGTAGTAACACCTTCTAACGAGTAGCGAATGCACTGAGAGCCGCCTTTCTCCATCTAAGCTATGCTTTAGTTTTACTCGTTATATTGTAAATCTTTGGTTCATTAGATTTCGTCCATACAACACCCTCACAAACTTTTGTACAGAAGGTAATATTGTTTACGACAATAAATTGAATTGAGTTTTATTTGAAAATATTAAATTTTCGTATTTTTACTTATTTTCATCCTTGCTACGTAAACATTGGTCCACACGAGCCGGATACTTGCTTCCAGCAATTAATTGGTTTTTTATTTTTTCTTCGAAGGCAAACCTGACTACGTCAGCAACAACAACACCCACATAAATCAGCCATCTTCTTTCACCCATCTTCATCATATATATTATTAACAAAAGGTGCGTATTGTCAGTTTTATTTCAAAGTGAGCATATCGCGTTTTGTTTGTTTATAAAGAAATATATTTCCAAACAAATAATAATAAAACGGTCGTTTTACAACATCGGTACCGCGTCGGTTTGTGTCTTTGTGTGATTCTCATACATCCAGACGGACGGACATACATCCGTACATTAGAACATATTTTCGTTACGCGAAAATAAAGATAAATATTAAAATATTGCCGTCGCATATTCAAAATATTTATCAGTGAGTGAAATAAGAGAAAAGTGTGCTGTTAATAATTATTGAAACAGATAAATAAGTGCTGTGTTTTCAACGTTGATCGGTGGTGGTTTTTTTGCAACAACAAAACATATGTATGCAAACGAGTAATTGCATTACTCTCGGTTAAAAGAAGAATAAACAAAACAACAACATACATTTGCCTACCATACGGCTCGAAGTTGCAAAACAACATCATCATACCCAACGGTCAGCGTATGAAAGAGTACATACGTACGTCAATACACACACAGCCATACATATATTTTCTCTTATTTATTAGCGCGGGTCATTCTCGGTGAGGTTTGAAATTTATTAGCGTGGGTCGTTCTTCGTTCCATTTGAAATTTTTTATCGAATTTTTTTCGTTTCGTATCTCGGGTAGTATTATTGTTGGACTATCCGGATATAGTAAAAATTTTTGGTTTCGCGACACCGTGTACCCTACAGTCGGTCTTCTACACTGTCAGAAAAATATTTTAAAAAAATTTTCGGTTTTCGGTTTATTTTTGATTTTTTGTTTTTGGTTTTTGCTAGATACGAGCGTACATTTATTGCGTGCATCATACAGTCCGTGCACCCTACTCTCGGTCAAGTGAACATACATAGGAATTTATATTTTTTTTTGCCTCTCACTCCACTCGACTTCTTTATCAGAGCAACTGATGCTTTGGTAAAATTTGATGCGAACTTCAGTACCCTACGGGATGAAGACCTGGACATATATTCCCTTGAAATACAGGGTTCAGAAGCGAGAACATTATGGAGTAATGTTAGGGACAGGTACGATAAGTGTCTCAGTCATCTCCAAACTGCTCAGGATGCGGAGAAGGAGGACATAGATTCTACTGACAGCAAATATGATGTAGCGTATAGGGCATTTGTACGTGTCCTCGCTGCTATTAATAGGAAATTGGATGAACTTCGAGCTCCGCTGAAGTCATCCCCTCCGCCCCGTACTTCTACGGATACATATTCGATAGATCACTTGGATTCTCCTTCTGATCGATCGAAATCGATAAGGGAGCAGCAGGAGCATTGTGGGGGCAGCAACAGTATGGCTCACGGCCTTTCGTTGCCGCCATGCGATACTGACGTTTTCCATGGCGATTTCTCTCATGGCCTACATTTAGGGATCTTTTTTCAGCGGTATACCTTAATAACTCCCGCTTAAGTGACAATGAACGGCTATGTCATTTGATTAGGAAAACGAGCGGTGAGGCACGAGCGGTGAGGCTCGCCCACTCACCCATCGCAGTTTTATTCTAGCCTGGAAAGCCTTGAAAGATGTGTATGATAACACTCGCATCTTGGTGAACAACCAGCTCAAGATGCTTTTTGATCTTCCGATCCTTGATAGCGAAAGTAGCTTAGGTTTGAAAAATTTGCAACGCGGAATAAATGGATGTCTTTCTGCAATGTCCATTTATGACGTAGCCACGGATAGTTGGGATCCTATATTAGTTTTTTTGTGTATTCAGCGATTGCCCAAAAGTAGTGTAACGTTATGGGAACAGAGTGTGAAGAATAAGTCGGCTTTGTCTTCGTGGAAAGATTCGGATCTCTTTCTTACGGAAAGAATACAAACTCTGACATGTCTTCGTGACATATAGGGTATCGATTCCACGAAAAAGTCACACGGTAGGAAGGTGGGTGCGCATTTTACAAATGCAGGCTCATCGGGATCTTCTCGTTCTCATCAGAACAAACTGTGTATTCTCTGTCCCAGACAATTTCATCAAATTCGTGATTGTCCACGATTTGGGGGCCTTTCGGTCTCCGACCGGTTTGACACCGTCAAACGTCATCACTGCTGTGTAAATTGCTTGATGCGTGGACACGAAGCTGGGAAGTGTGGAAGTATTCACAAATGTGGAAAATGCATCATGATACATCGAATTCTGAGGGTTCGGCTGTTGTAGCGAATCCTGCGGGGAGTTTGGTTCCGATCACACAGCATACTAATACTCCATTTGTGAATCCTTCTCTGCCGTCAACTTCTTCTGGAGGTTCATCTGGTGCTATAAATAGACAGGAATATCATGCTTCGCAGGGTAGAACTGTGTTATTAGGGACAGCGATGGTAAATATCGTACACCAAGGTACTTCGTACCCAGCCCGGTTGATGGAAACTAATGCCTTAGTTCTTCCGCATATTTCGGGCAACTTGCCATCTTTTTCAACGAAATCAGATGTGACTTCTCGTTTGCCAAATATTCGTTTGGCCGATACGCATCTTTGTGATTGTCGACCTGTGGACCTCTTACTGGGAGCAGATCTTTATCCGAGAATTCTCTTGGAAGGAACTCTTCAAAACGTATTAGGTTCATTGATCGCGCAAAACACGGTCTTTGGCTGGATTATTACTGGTCCCGTTTCCTCTTCTTACATTCGAGTTTTTTCTACCTCCATTGAGTTCGCCGAAGAAGATAATCTTAACAAGAATCTTCTTCGATTTTGGGAACTTGAGGAGACCCCGAGAAGGTCTATGTTTTCTCCTTCGGACAAATTTTGTGAAGACAATTATAAACTGACGACCCGTAGAGATTCGGAGGGGAGATATATTGTTACACTTCCCATTAAATCTGAATTCTGCGGACAACTGGACTTAGGACAATCAAAGGGGAAATTGTTTACGACAATTTCTGCGCAACGAGGCCTCTCTCCTGAGAAAACCACATATCAAGACAGTTTATGACGGGGTGGTAAGGGAATAAAACATCAAATGGGAAGAGTCTTAACGATATTCTTCATGTAGGTCCGACCTTACAATTAGATCTAGTTCTCCTCATTCTGAGGTGGAGACTATTTAGATTCGTTTTCAACTGCGATATTACTCAGATGTACCGCCAGATTAGAGTCGATTCGGCCCATACTCCTCTGCAGAGAATACTCTTTAGGGATTCTCCTCAAAAGATTGTTCAAGATTATGAGCTGCAGACGGTGACCTTTGGAGTTAACTGTGCTCCATATCTAGCCCTACGGACGTTATTACAACTGGCCGATGACTCTGAAGACGAATTTCCCCATGCTGCACACATTCTACGAAAGTACATGTACGTTGACGACGTTTTAACGGGTTACCATGATCTGGAGACTGCATTGACCTCTCTTGATCAATTAATTTCAGTTTTGTCTTCTGCGAAATTCGAATTGAGAAAATGGACGTCGAATGACCGGATTATTTTAGAATGTTATCCTACGGAACATTTAGTCGATGCGAAGCTTCTCAATTTCGTGGAAGCTAGTAGTTATAAGCCATTGGGTATTCGTTGGAATGCTCAGTTAGATTTATTTTATTTCAATATGACTCCACCGGAGTCGGCTATAGAAGATGCGACATTACACATTGTGAATCGATACAGAAAATTTAAGGCTTTAAATCAGCAATTCTGTCTACGGTGGAAAGACGAGCGCGATGTTCAAATAGGCGATTTAGTTGTTATTCGAGACGAACAACTGCCTCCCACTTCGTGGAAATTAGGTCGGGTAAATAACGTCCATCCGGGTATCGACGGTCGCGTTAGAGTTGCGGATATCGAACGGGAAACGGTGTTGTAAGACGACCTATAGTAAAGCTGGTCACTTTGACCCAGTAATTTAAAGTTTTTTTTTGTGTAATACTATCGCGCCATTTCTATTTTCGTAGTACAATGGAAAGCATAGTGAAGGTAGTAGTAGGACCACATCAAGGCTGGCCTTACGGGCCGTCGACGTCTATGGTGTGATCAGCAGTACTTATGGTCTCTACGAGCTGTGGTACTGCGAATCTGGGCTCTACTAGCTATATAGGGTTTTGGATAATTAGTATGTAAGAAAAATGAAATCGAAATAAGTGCTCATACAAACTGACAAATGCCCCTTTTATTCCCCTTAGCAATAAGTGTATATACATATTTATATTACATTAGGGTTTGATTGAAATTGTTTAAATTTCTTTACAACATAGCGGGATGTTGCAAGGCGGGCGGCAATGTTTAATTACAAATGTTGTCATTCTCAACTTCCACCTTTTCTTGGTGTGCGGCCTACGGTCAAATGGCATTCCTTTATTTATTCCCCTACGTTAGATTTTGTCTACTACTTTCTTCATACGACTTTGTGATACTACGCACAAAAAGAGTAGTAACACCTTCTAACGAGTAGCGAATGCACTGAGAGCCGCCTTTCTCCATCTAAGCTATGCTTTAGTTTTACTCGTTATATTGTAAATCTCTGGTTCATTGGATTTCGTCCATACAACACCCTCACAAACTTTTGTACAAAAGATAATATTGTTTACGACAATAAATTGAATTGAGTTTTATTTGAAAATATTAAATTTTCGTATTTTTATTTATTTTCATTCTTGCTACGCAAACACTAAGTAAATTTTTCCTAAAACCAAGTAAATTTTTACTTAATTTATGTAAAAATTTCCTAAAACTAAATGAATTTTTACTCAAACCAAGTAAATTTTTACTAAATCTTAGTAAAATTTTGCTGAAATTTTCCTAAAAGTAAGTATTTTTTTTTACTAAAATCAAGTAAATATTTACTTAAACTGAGGTCAATTTTTTCCTTAAAACAAGTAATTTTTTAATTTACTGAGAAACTTGATTCAAGGAAAAAAGTGAAATTAAAATAAGTACAATTTAACTAAAAAATCAAACAAATGGTTTTGGAAAACTTGTACAAAAAATGATACCTCTGCCATAAAGTGCTGAGCTCTTACTCCATGATTTTTGCGAAGGCAGAGAGGCACCTTCGCAGTGGTTGTTTAGAATAATGCATAAAGTATTTAAGAAATAAGTCTCTGCAAACGAACGAGAATTGCTTCTTATATTAATATTCAAGAATTTTTTAAACAATTTCAAATGTTTTTTATAAGTTCATTAATGCTTAAATGTATGAAGAACTCGGCATACATTTCAGTAAACATTTTAACTTCATTTTAGGAAAAAAAAAACATTTTTAAGTTAAATTTTCCATACAAAAAATTTCAGATTTTTTCTCACTTAAAAGCTTGGAAATATTCTTCCACATAAGTATGAATTTACTCAATTGCAAGAATTTCTTACTAGATCCAAAGAAATGTTTTTAAGTAAATATACTACCCTATTTCTAGTAAATGAACTATTTACTATGACTTTGAAAGAATGAAACTTTACTCATACTTAGTTAATTTTCCAACTTTTTAGGAAATTTTTACTGAACTGGAGTAAAATTGTTGAACTAAATTGTAGTATGAATTTTACTCAGATTTATGAATGCTATTTTTCTGACTGTAGCTTTAAAAAAATAAAGCAGATGAAAATTCTGTCAAATTTTTTAGTCAATTTCTAATCGTGTGCGTTTATTTTATTGCCAGGATCTTCGAAAAATATTTTGATACATTCGTCCGTTCAGTACACTCAAAGGAATTTGTCAGTAAAAGAAAGCAGAAAGTCTACTGAAAGAGCAGATTTTCTGCTGTTGAAAAAAAGACATCAGATTTGTATCTGCTGAGATGGTAAACAGCTGTTTGCTGTTTTTAGCAATATAGAAAGAAATTTTAAGCATATGGAGAGAACAGCATGACCACTTAGATATACATGTTAACAACACTTTTTTGAATAAAGTAATTTATTACCACGGAAAGATATTGCGATTGTCTTTTTAATGATACGCATATTGTCCCAAGCAACTATACGCTTATCTTTTTTTATATTAACAGCAGCCAATTTTAGCAGACTGAAAACTCTTTAGCAGTGTGAATGGTGATGTAAGATTGCAGAAAAACTGTTGTGATAGCAGAAAAGTGTCTGCTGATAGGCAGCAGACAATCGCTGCTTTTATTAACAAACTTGTTCTCTTAAGTGTAGAATTTCTTTTCTTTTAATAGTTGCATATACATTACATACATACATATCGAGGACTTATATTCATAAGTGGCTATGAACAAAAACACAACAACAAAAAACAAAAGGAGAGCGATAAAACTCCTTTAATTTGAAGTTTAATCCAAAAAGGGTTACTAATTGCTACGATTAAAAAGTTTTCGATATTTCCTATTATTCGCGGTTTCATGGCTATGAAAGCCATGTTTAAAATTGAGCACTATGAATGTTGAAATAAGCACATAGCCATTTATGCCCAAATATATAAATAAGTTTTATTGTAAACTCAATATATGACTAAAATGATTTTCATGCACGACATTTTTGATCTAGCCAACGAATCCGGCTGAATTTTTGTTTGTGTATTAAGAACCAATGTCGCTTGTAACATATATGTAGCCAGTCGCGAAAATCGCTGCAATCGATGAAAAATCCATAATTTGCGGTTGCAATTGCTTATATTTTAACTTTTTTCATCCAGGATTCTGAAACTTGGTATTCTCAATATAATAAAAAGTTACGCCACTTTTTCTAAAGATACTTTTCACAAATTTTATTTTAGCCTGATAACTGGGGAATCAAAATACTATTAACGCGAAATAATTGAATTTGATAGTACGATATGCCTTAAATCTAGAAAAATGTTTTAAACAAAATCGTTGTAGCGAATTATAACCTTCGGTTTTATGGTGCTCCATTGTTGAACTATTTTATTTCTATTATTTTTATGTTCATAGCCACTTATGCAGTCACAAATTAACGTGTGAGTGGATAGCCAAATCAGAAAATTAAAAAATGGCTTTAGAAAAAATTCTTTTCCAAATTTATATGACAGATGAATATGAGAATAGTTTTCGAGAAATGGTTTATAGCCACTTTTGAATATGATCCCTCGATACAAATTTTGAAGAAATATTACACAAAAAACGAGCAAATTCCTCGGTGCTTAACCCTTCAGGCCCGCATTTTTTCTATGATAAATATAGAAAATTGGATATGCTTTTTGACAAAGTATGGGTCTAAATAGGATGTCTAATGAGTTTTGGGGGTTTTAATTTATATAGGACATGAGTAACATGATGTTTACTCAAAATCTTTATACGCATATTCCGATTAAATAAAAAATATTTGGAAATGTTTCTTCCTTTTTATAACAGATTTTTGTACTCGATGAAATGCAAGAAGAAACACCTAGAAATTTTAATTAAAAAAAAACAAATAATTGATATTTTATTTTCGTCTTCCTACGTTGATCCAAGTTACTGAATTTGTTGTTTCTCTTTTGAATAATACTTGTTACATATGTACAAAAAAATACTAACTCTGAAAAATATTTGACACAAGTGAGAAATATAACAAAAATTTGAGTATGTTAAAACTCTGTTAAAATTGTTAAAAGATTTTGTTATTAAATTTCCAAACTTTTATTGTAGTACACAATTAAAAGTTCATAAGATATTGCTCTAGTCGAATGTCATGAGGTGGTATCGGTTAATAAAAATGAACATTTTCCGAACAATTTGATGTCCATTACCGAAATTAGCATTACACAATCTTGAAATTGACACAATTCGTTTAGTTTTTTTGTATTTTTCATAACCTTTGTCCGAAATTCAAGAACGTGGACAGTTTCTTTTATGTAATTTTCGTGTTCTCACGATTTTACTGCAAAATTACCATTTCAGACGAGTTATTTTAAAAAGACCTTAAAAATTCTATATTTTTTTGGTTCGGAAAGTCTAGAAGGTTTTAAAAAGTATATGTTCGAAACCTCTCTGGGGGGGTTTGAACCCCCAAAACCCCCCCTGCGCACGGCCCTGTTTGATACCATTAGTTATTTCATTAATAATTCCTTGCTTCAATTTGAGTGAGAAACACTTCTTTTTGTTTTCGTGAACTAATTTTAACCACACTTCTTCTGCATGCGACAAGATCACACAAAGCCTAACTGTAGTGATTGCGCCGGCGTAAAATCACCACAAAACCAAATACAAATTACGTTCTTTGATAAGTATGTGTGGAATTTTTGGAAAAGAATAATGTTCACAGGTTCGGATTGTTAACTTTTTGGAGTATCTAATGCAAAAATTTAGCGTTCATACGAACGAGTAGTTCATTCGAGCCAGTGTTCGCACGACCCCGACTGCACTGTAATTTAAAAATACAACGATGTTGTGTTTTTATATTAATTTTTATTTAAAAAATTGCCAATATTTCGATTGACTTCCTCATTCATCTTCAGGGATGTCACTATAACAACAAATATTTTTAACATTAAATATACAAAAACACTTAACAAATAGTTTATGACAATAATTACATTTATGAATATAAAGTATAAACGACAGTAACTTGTCTGCACAACATTTATGCTTTTTAATAATTTGTCTGTATATGGGATCGCAGCCGTCTGTGTCACTTTTGTAATTTATTCTCTTGTCAGAGGGAGCATCAATTATGTGTAAAGTTTCAAGAGAGTATCTGCGTTTGTTAAAGACCTTCTGCATACAAGACAAGAAATCTTACTTTTTGTCTGTTATTACTGGCGCACCGTTGGGCAATAACAGCGAATGTTGCTGTTAAAGCCATGTTATCTTTTTATAGCAAAATATTAAAATATGAAAAACAATGGATATATACGAAAATGAAATGTATATGTGTTTGATTGCTAAATGTTTGAAATATATTTGAATTTCTTAGCAAAAACTTATAAACAGTAAAATAACGACAAACAATTGTGCTTTGCAGAAGCAAATGATATTGCTGTTCAGTGGCATAGCTAACAGATAGTTAACAGACAAAGAGCGAGGTTTCCCCTCTTGTATATTTACGCTCTTTCGCGTTTGTAGTTGTTCTCTTTTGCTAGTGTTGCTTTTTGGTCAGATTTATTCGAAGTTTTGTCTTTAATTTAGTCTTAGTGGTGTCAACATATACCTTTTGGCATAATTTGGACTTGTCCCCGTTGCATGTAATTTGGTAAACAACGGCCGATTTATCTTCATTTTTAATCTACATTTTATCCTCCTGAAAAGGTTATTGACTGTAACATGCGTCTTAAGTGCTAATTGGTATTTGTCTTTAACGTATAAATTGGAGTGGCGAAATCTTTCAGAAAAACCCGCTACATAGGTCAAAGATTTTAATATTTTGTCGGTTTCTTTGGTATCTGTTGTGGTATGCACTTTTTTTTCGAATTTAAATTTTTTAATAAATCTGTTATTGTTTTTGGGGGAATGACAGTATTTTTTAGGATATCCTTAATTTTTTTAGTATTTAGTATTGTCTTTTTAATGATACGCATATTGTCCCAAGCTAATATAAAAGGAACGATTATCTATTTTTATATTTTAATTGACAGCAGCAAATTTTATCTGTAATAGCAAAAAAGTGTCTGCTGCTACGTACGCAGAGAATCGCTTCTCTACGTGTAGAACTTCCTTTTTTTCAAATAGTTGCTTGAAAGTATGTAACATATATATTTTGAAGAAATATTACATAAAAAACGATCGAATTTATCGTTTTGGGGTTTTTAATTTATACAGGAGTTACATGAGTAACACGATGTTTTTTTCGAACGGTCCCAACGCCTCTCACTCACGCCCCTTCCGACCGGGAGGACCACGTCCCCATAATGTAGGGACAACGTACACACCACAGTCCGAACCATGGCGACTAAGCAGTAGAGGGTGGACACCGGCTACAGATCAAATATCAACAGCCGGTATAACAAAAATATTATTAAACAAAATATTAGTATTACATGCAAATAATGGTTATTCTTAAAGTTAGTTACTAAAAATATTAAAGTAAACATATCATAACAAAACTAAACATCCAAGCAGGAGAAAATCCTGGACTTTATTATATCGATTCCTAATCCGAAATCTATGATGTAACATAATGAATTGAAATCAAAACACATTCTACGAATGGGCTCTGTGGAAGCATAATTCGTACGCTGAAAATCAATATGAAGGAATTGATAGTATCTAGAAGGTCTAAATGGCACGTTAAACTTAATCCTAGAAATAATATAGTCAGAAGAGAAATCACCATTTATAACCTTATAAACCATCAGGTTTTTAACATAACACGTCTGCTTTTTAAGGATGACAAGTCGATCAACTTCAATCTCCTAGTATAAGGGGGAAGAATAAAATCACTATTCCAATGCAAGTGCCTTAATGAAAATATTAAAATGCAAGTGCCTTAATGAAAATATTAAGAAAAAAATATCTTTACATCATCTGCATACATTAGAAGTCGAGAATTAATGATAGACCCCGGAAGGTCATTTATGAATAATAAGAAAAGAACCGGCCCTAGATGACTACCCTGAGAAACACCCGATGGAATCAGAATTGGTCTAGGATAAGAATTACCAAATTTTACAATCTGAGAGCGATTTGAAAGATACGAAGATATCCACTTCAAGAAGTTAGAGCTAAAACTTATACGATCTAATTTATATAACAAAAGTTCGTGGTTCACTTTATCAAATGCCTTACTAAAATCTGTATATATGACATCAGTCTGATTACCCTGAACAAATTCATCAATAACGTGAGAAGTAAACTGAATCAAATTTGTCACAGTAGAAAAGCCCATACGAAATCCATGTTGATATGGACTCAATATAGAAGAAACTCTATGAGATACAACCTCAGTAACCAATTTCTCAAATAGCTTCGGAATAGCACTCAACTTAGCGATCCCTCTATAGTTTGAAACATCAATTAGACTGCCAGACTTATGGAGGGGATCAATGAATGAACTCCTCCAAGCCAAAGGGAAATATCCAAAACTCAATGAAGTATTAAATAATAATGTTAGCGGAATAGCCAAACCACTATTATATATATAATTATACTTGGCACCCCATCAGGGCCAACACTATTTGTGGATTTGAGATTATTCAAACTCGACAAAACTAATTAATAATAATATAAGGATAGGCGCCACTCGACCCATAAGATCGCTCTGAGTATGTCGTCGCAACAATCAGCAATCGCCTGATCATCACCAAACTCTAAGCCATCCATTCTAATCCTTGTCGGCTTAGTTTCAAATTCACAAAGTCATAAAAAGATCCTAAAATCATTCTTTAGTTTTTCCAAGTAGATCCTATAACATCTCTGAGACTCAATGCTATATTTCGACCTAGCAACGGAGTATTTGACATAATCTGAATTCAAACCGAATTTCTGAATTTCTTAAATTTCTTAAAAAGTCTTCTTCTCGAATTCTTCATGCTAGACAACTCACATGAAAGCCAAGGTAGTCTTCTAGAGTGCCCAACACGAGTTTTCGGTACTGATTGTGACAAAAATCCATAAAAATGTGATAAAATCTATCTACGACAATGTCAAGATCAGTATAGTGACGACAGCTACAAACAGAATTCCAGTCAACATCCTGAATAAGTGAATTAAGCTTTTCGAAATTGGTTCTCTTGAAACAGAAAGAGGTTCGATTATCTTGCGAACTAGAGGGAGAAGATTCACCAGAGTACAACATCGATATATTCAAGGTAGGATGATAGTTGTCCTCCGGAAGTGATATGGGAGGAACTCTACTGATTTCGAAGTAATGGGGATCATCGACAAATACTAAGTCTAGTTGCCTAGCATTTACATTTCCCACATAATTTATCTGCGACAAGTTAAGATCAGTAAAAAGTTTAACTATTTGCGAGGGCCAATCATCCCTATCAAAAGATGACGTCAACGGTGTTAAAGCCTCAGCATCTGGCAAGGTAAGCCAAGATACAGAGGGTAAATTAAAATCTCCTAAAGATTGTCAACCCTATCCACAAACTCTTTGACAAAAGCCCTATATGGCCAGAATGAGGGGACAATTAGCTTGTCGAAAATTTCCCTCGACACAACAATTTTAAACGATGCCCGACTTTGGGCAAAGGATGACTTCAGTTTAAACGTCTTTATACGGAAGTCACCCTCAATTTTTGACTTAATGCAACAATTTAAATCTTCCACGGTCGTATCCGGAGCGAAACGGGAAACGAAAACCATTTTCATTTCAGGAGCCATGGACAATCCAACGGAATTTCCTCCAGAACGATGTGGACGGACACCACCGGCAACAGCAACTGGGTCCGGCCGACCAGTCGCATTCACACGGGCCAGAAAATGAGCCTCTACAACTGGCGTCTGATCTTGCGGTTGATCAGCCACATCATGCACCGGCCCAGCAACCGAAGCATAAGTCGGGGTATCACCGTCCACAGTGATTGACCCGCCGAATACAGTAGCCTTAGCCTCAGGAACAGCCGAGGCCACCGAAACAACACCATCCGATCCAATGGTGTTAACTGTACCAGATTTCACAGACGAGGGCTTAGCAGACACCGTCCTCGTCGTTATCTTACGTTTCTGAATAGAAAATTTCCGGTCTTGAAAAAAGCTGTGCATTAGTTTCACCAAAAATGGGTCGACGTCCAGATCTATCAGTTTGTAGAGGATCCCGTTGTGGCAAACGGACTCGAAAGCCTTTTCTATATCCAGGGATATTGCCACTGTACAGATTTCATTTCTCAAGTTGGTATCACTATGGAATTTAAGGAGAGCATGTTGGGTGGAGTTATGTTGCTTAAATCCGAATTGGAAGTGGGAAATTGGATTTATTATGAACTCATTTTATATTTTTTCTTTCAGTATATGCTCAAATATTTTGCCGATGTTGGACAGCAATGAGATTGGACGGAAATCTTTCAGCGACTCGCTACTTGACTTTTTTTAATTGGAATTATTTTCGCACACTTCCAATCAGTGGGGAAATAGCCGTTGTTGATGCAGTTGTCATAAATACAGGCGAGTAAATTTATACAGGCATCTGGAAATCTTCTTATGATGAAATTAGAAATTCCATCAATACTACTTGATTTTTTATTTTTCATGTTTTGAATAATATTTTTAATTTTTTCAGGCTCAGTAAAATGAAAAGAATCCGGATTTCCGATTGCCTGGAAATTATCGTCAAAGGTGTAAATGCGACGAGGAATTAGATTGATGCAAGATGAAACCCTTGAGTCGAGATCGTCCACCGGATGTTCAGGAGTTGTACGGTCGAAAATTGAGGAGTAGTACGATTGAAAGTGATCAGCAATTTCAGAATTATTTGTAATGATATTATCATTATGAATAATCTGTTCACAGAAGGCGGACTTGTTTTTCCCAGTTATTTGGAAGATTTCTTTGAAATCGGAAAGACCAGGTTTTATGTTTTTTAATCTATCATTAAATGCTTGTGCTTGCTCCAAACTTACAGATTCTTTAATTATTGTTTTTAGAAGATGGATTTGTTTTGAAAGGATAACATATTCACGGCTCAGTCTATTACCCGTTCGATGAAATATCCTTTTTAGCTCCTTCTACCATTGATGTTTAACTTTAAAGAACTTCTTGGTCCTTTCGGAGAGTGTAAATTTGCCATCTTTAATTTCGAGTTTTTGCGAATGAGTCTCGTGAATTTAGGTAAAAGTATTGTTGAATTTGCCGATCAAGGTATCAATTTCACAATTATCCAATTAAAGGTGGCATTAATCGTCGCGCAGCAACTTCCATGTCATTTCAAAAATCAATCCAATTAGTATTTTTGTACGACGTGAAAAATTTAGGAGCTTTCATAATAATTCCTGAACACTCAAGTTGTATTTCCAGCTTAAGAGGAAAGTGATGGGAAAATGACGGCGCAGTTGATATTTTAAAGTTGGGATTTATTCCGTTAATAAGCTGGTAAGAAAGTGGTCCAGAAATGAAGAACCATTTGGGTAAGATGGCGTGGAGTCACAAATGCGAACGACGTCTAAGATATTATCATCAAGCCACTTTTGAAGTATTTTCCCGTTGGAATTTTCGGACCACAATGGATTTCTTGAGTTTAGATCGCCACCCAAAAGAAATCCATCAAAACTTCCACAAACTTGTTTAAGTCACTCTCCAACCTTTGTGCAGAATAATTACATGGAACATATATTGAGCCTGTAAAATATTTTTCATGATGTTTTTGATGGGTAATTCAATCTGTACGAGGGAAACATTGAATCCAACGCCCTTTAAGGATACCCGGCTATACTGAATCGAGCTTTTAATAACAACAGCAACTCCAACAGGTGAGTAATCGCATATAAAATTATAACCATTAATTTTAACTTTTCTATTCCTCCGCAGGTGGCATTCTTGGATGAAACCAATGTCAATGTCATGTAATACAGCGTATTTCTCAGATCATCTTGGCGGCTTGTGTGCACAAGAGATCTAACATTGAATGATAAAAAGTTTATGGATCTATGGACCTTAACTGGATCTTACTTTGTTAAGCAGGCACAAAAATTCAGTTTTGGCCTCTGACTTTGACATTTTGATACAGTTGTTTAGAAATGCGCTGATTTCTTGCTCCAGAGTCAATTCCTCAGGTTCCAAGAAAAAGTTGGCCAATTTTAAAAATTCCTCTACGATGGAATTCTTTTGCTGACGGGAGTTTTGAAGAACAGGATGCTCCTGAAGGATGTTGGCGAATGTTTGCCCAGGGTACACCATTGACATTCCGACTGCTCTGTGGACATTATTTTTGACAATATTATTTTCCTCGTTGACTTTGGCAAGTTTCTTTTGTCGAGCATCGACATATTTTTTGTAAGTGGGGCATCCTCTCCAATTTGCCGGATGACCAGTCTCGTTACAATTCGTGCAGAATGGGTCAGAGTCATCGGTGCGAGTGCGTTGACATTCGCCTGGAGCATGATAAAGATGACATTTCACGCATTTATAAGCCGAGTTACAATTTCGTGAGATATGACCCCACCGTTGACACCTTCCACATTGGATATCACCTTCTTTTCTTTTTGGCTTTTCCCATGTTATAATTTGATGCAATAAATCTCGTATATGAGATACTTCCCCAATGTTTTTCCCTGGGAGCAGTGAAACCAAAAATAAGCCCGTGTCTTTTTTATGGATCCTGGAGTTCTGAATTTTGATACATTAGCTACCGTGTTCGGGTTAATTATGTCGAATTCGGATTTTATTTGATTTATATCTGATTTCGGATATAAACCACGGAGGACCAGAGAAGTTTGCCTAAGTTCCTTAGGTGCGAAGGAGTAGGAATGAATATTCTTATCTCTGAGTATGGCTATCATCGAGTCATGAACAGTGGCATCTTCAAAATAGAGTTTACTTTTATTTTTGTTGATGTTGTTAACTTTAAATTTAAAGTCAGGGATAGTGACTTTCAACGTATCAACTAGAGTTTTAATATTAACGTTGTACACAAATATTGGGGGGCACCATTTTGATTTTGATTTTGTTGTAGTATCCTCTTTATTAAGTGAAGCTTGTGATTTATTTGCTGGAGGTGTGCAGCCGATATCAATGTCTGCCAGAACGCCGAGAATTCCATATTTGTTTTGGTCTTTGGTATTATGATTTGATAATCTTTCAGATAAAACTGAAATGCCCACATTTATAGGAGACAATGCATTCTCCAACCTCTGTCGTTTGCGATCATTCGCTTTGTTTGTCGCATTTGTTATGTCTGTGCGTATGTTTGTGTTATTATTAAATGCCGCCGGTGGTTGATGATGTGAAGTTGACGCCACCACTTCGACGACATCGCAATCCATATCGGGAGGTAATGGTGCAGGCATCATATTTGCAAAATAATGCAATTAGGATGCCTGTGGATGTTTTAATTTAATAAAAATTATAAAATTACAGAAAAATTGTTCGCGTTTTAAAACAGTACGTCTGATCAGGTTCAGGGTTGCCACGGGTTTCCATTAAGCTGCCAATTATTATTCCGGTCTGACTGTCGGGGACAGACAAGCTGCTTTTTAATTTTTGACACAATAGACTGTTTTTGGAATAGCAATGTTGTTGAGTGTCTTACAGATCATTGTATGACAGTATGATTCCACCCTGTGTGAATCCGAGTATTTTTGTAAGACACAGGGTTGTATATGAAGTAACAGTCGGATACAAGATAACAACCGTTTAATGAAGGTGAGAAGTTTGAGTGGATATAGTGATAATAGGATACCGATGCAATGCCAGGAAAAGAAGTTAAACATAGTAAATCTGCATGTCGTACGACTTGGAAATCTTCCAGAATGCCTTTAGTGTGTGTATTCGGTGTAAAAAAGCCGCGGCTGTGATATTCAAACTTTTTGTGCGCGGTTTAGAAATTGGTTATCAACCAGGGAACTGTAGAATTTGTTCCAATCTCCTCGACATTTTCCCATTCCGAAGAAAGTTGTCAGTAGATGGAGTTGGGGAAACAGTAAAATGTGAGCCTATTTTCAGGTATACATATATATAGGATTTCGTTTTTGTGAAGGATTAGGCTTTGTTTGTGTTTCGTAGTAAATGTAATTCAGGTCAAATTGGGCCAAAGTAAATATATATCTTCCACCCACAGAGCTCTATAGGCGAAGATAGGGATTTTTTAAGGTAAATTAGGAAAAGCGTTTAGTCCCGATTGCTGATCTTGCATAATGAGAGTTTAGTTGATCCAATAGTTTTTTTACATTATTCTGTTTTTTTTTTTGTAGTGCACTGTATTTAAATTTTGTTTTTATTTCATTTTTTAATCCTTTTAAGAACATGTGTTAGTTTCTGTATTAAAGGATTACCATGTAGTCTTGTTCTTATTGTTCAACTCTCAGCTGTGTAGGTAGTTTGAGAATTCACGCCAGTTCTGTTGAGCTAGTTGGCGACGCCTTACAGCAGGTGCAAAAGCTGGACACCTTGTATTCTAGATTTAGTTTCAAGTTTGGGTTAAGCAGCCAATGAACTTGTCGAATTTTTATGTTTATTTGAATTCTTCTGGTTTCAATATGTCTTCGCCAAGTTAGCCGGCGGTCTGATAGTGGTAGAGAAATATTGTTTAGTTTTACTTTTGATCATGTTTAAAAGTTTACATGTAACATTTATCCTCCTGAAACTTTTTAAGTGACCCTGTAGGTAATGCCGTTATCTGGTTTTTGTGTCTACTCATTATGGCTGTGTCATCGACGAAAGTGGACTGGAGGACACTTGAAGATATGGGATATATGCAGTATATAAAAGGTAGAGGATACGTACGTTGTCCTGTGGGGCCCCTGCCATTATTTCCCGGCTACTGCCGACACTGGACTCTAAAACTACACCCAAAATATTTCATACACACAGAAAAAAACTTGTGAAAAAATACCTAATTTAACTTTGTAAACCTTTTTTATATAGAGTTGAAAGAAGTCATACAAGTAAATTTCCCTCATACATGTGTAAATTACACATGTGCTTCTTTTGTATAAATAACTAAGTTTACTTGGTAGGTGTTCAGTGCTTATGTACCTTAAAATATTCAACCATGTCCTTTTTCTCAATTTAGAAATTTGTAGCATTTACACAAGTTTATTAGTTAAAATTAATTAGTTAGTTGGATAATGGTGTAAGTTGCCAATTTCATGAATTTTGTAGCACATAGTTGCAAAAATACGTATATGAGCAAAGGTTTCTATAAATTTGTCAAAGTGAATTTCGACGATTAGAATTATAAGAAAACCAAAAGCAACAGAACAGAAGAAACAGCAGACGAAGAAGTATGGTGAAATTAAAATTTATTTATTTTGCACTCGCAAAATGGTGATTGATTAATCTTTTAATTTATTAATATGAATTTTAGTTACATTTCGGAAGTCTGGAATATAATATGATGTTCTCCTTCAATTAAAGTCAATGAAGTTCATTTAGGAATTATTGGAGCAATATTATGCAGTCTCGATAAGTGATGCCGTAAATGCTTTCGGCAGCATTGGTATTTATGCACTACGCACAACATTTGGTTCTCCACCCGGTGGTGCTGGGACATCTTTTGTATTTAGTAATGAAAACAGCAGCGGGCCTCTGTTATCCATTGGTACCAAAGCCAGTGAGTGTTTGGGGAAAGCAGAAAAACGTACAATTATAACAAGTTAAGTGTGGCTGTGTGTGTTTTCAAAAGTTTATTTCGTCATTATTAATTTAATCATTTTATGATTGACAGTTTACATGCTGTAGGTGTGGCGGTGGTTGTGCCTCAGCAACAACAACTGTTGTTTGAGAACGATATACAAAAGAAACCACAAACCCATATTGTTGCTGTTAACTCATCGCAGCAGACAGCAGCTACAACATCAGCCTCATCTGTACGTCGATGGCCAATCAATATTGTTGTTGTTGGTGTGGTGATGGTTTTTACTGCCGTGGATGATGTTGCTTTTGTCATTACCCACATATTGTTTGTATGTTGCTGAGGCACAACCACCGCCACCCCTACAGCATTTAAACTGTCAATCATAAAAGGATTAAATTATTAATGACGAAAGAAACTTTTGAAAACACACACAGCCACACTTACCTTGTTATAATTGTACGTTTTTCGGTTTTCCCCAAACACGCCCTGGCTTTGGTACCAATGTATAACAGAGGCCCGCTGCTGTTTTCATTACTAAATACAAAAGATGTCCCAGCACCACCGGGCGGAGAATCAAATTTGGTTGTGCGTAGTGCATAAATACCACTGCTGCCGAAACCATTTACGGTATCACTTGTCGAGACTGCACAATGATGCTCCAACAAATCCTAAATGAACTTCATTGACATTAATTGAAGGAGACCATCATATTATATTCCAGACTACCGATATGTAACTAAAATTCATATTAATAAATTAAAAGATTAATCAATCATTATTTTCCGGGAGCAAAATAAATAAATATTAATTTCACCATACATAGCTCTTCGACTGTTATTTCTGTTCTGTTGCTTTTTCTTATAATTCTAATCGTCGAAATTCACTTTGACAAATTTAGAGAAACCTTTGCGTATTTTTGCAACTATGTGCTACAAAATTCATGAAATTGGCAACTTACATATTCATACTTACACCATTATCCAACTAACTAATTAATTTCAACTAAGAAACTTGTGTAAATGCTACAAATTTCTAAATTGGGAAAAAAGAACTTGGTTGAATATTTTAAGGTACATAAGCACTGAAAACCTAACAAGGAAACTTAGTTATTTATAAAGAAGCACATATGTATTTTACACATGTACGAGGGAAATTTAGCATTTACTTGTATGACTTCTGTCAACTCTATATAAAAAAAGATTTACAAAGTTGAATTAGGTATTTTTTCACAAGTTGTTTTCTGCGTGTATGATTTCTCACATTTTTTTCTTTGCGTATAGGTAAAATAAACAAAAATCGTGGTTTACGGCACGAAATATTTCGTAAAATACACAAAATATATTTTGTACAAAGTACAAAATTTGTTTGTACCATGAAAAATATTCGTAAAAATACCTCGGTTTTTCGTATATTGTACAAATATAACAGAAAATATTTCGTAAAATTACCACGAATTTCTGTGTATTATACAAATATTTTGTAGACCTACAAATTAAATTTTGTACATATTACAAAAGTTTGTAAAATAAGGGTAGGTATTTCGTAAAATTACCACGGATTTCTGTATATTGTACAAATATAACAGCAGATATTTCGTAAAATTACTACGAATTTCTGTATATTTTAAGAATATGTTTTAGAATTGCAAATTAAATTTTGTACATATTACAAAATATCATTTAAATACGAAATGATTTGTTAATGCTACAAAAGTTTACAAATAAAATTTTTTTAAACAAGCTGCATTTAATAAAATTTTGTCGTGTCGAAATTTTAAAATTTTATTTATTACACACTAAACATAAAAAGTTGTGTTTTACTTATAGAAATACACATTCAATGTTTCACATACATATAACTTTTTAAAATAATTAATTAAAAAATGGGTTACTTGTACGAATGAATTTAATTTTTGTATTATTCATTTATATTTAAATCATTTGCTTCATCATCATCGCATCTGCAATATTAAAGATTAGTGTTATAGTTTGTTGTATTTATTATTTTTTGCGGAATTTACCTTTAATATCTTTACGTAGCATTTGGATTTTCGTATTAATAGGAATTTTTCCTATATTATTTTTTGAACTGGTGTCGCAAAGTTCTTTGAAAGATGTTTGACGAGACTCAAAACATCCATTCCAATGTTCCAGCAGTTCATTATGTGATAATACATGACATTCTTGTTGCTAGATTCTGGTGTAATTTCTTTGGAAACAGCAATTTGTTTAATATTAGGTTCCTTAGCTGTAGCTAGTTTTCTGGATAGATAGTAGTTTTCTGGATAGTATCTAGTTGGTCTAAATGGCACTGTTGCCACCGCTTATCTACATGCTATTTTAATTTAATGGGGGTAATTCCCCTTACATTTCATTTAAAAATATTCCCAATATTTATACATACATATATCTTAAATTTGCATATACATACATATACACGAATTTCAATGTATTCCCTTGTTTCCCCCTGCCCTTTCTTATTGTTTTGGATCTCTCGAAGATGAATAACGGTCCTTGTTTATGTATCACGTAGGCAATATCACCAGCAAACACTGTCGTAATGGAAAATAACTTTGAAAAAATTTAGTAGGTTGAAAGGCACGGGCAAACACAAAATTGTTTTAAAGCGTTCTCGCTCAATTTGCTAACAATTTTTATATAATAAAAGATTAATATTTCGCACACGGAGTGCTCTTAGAAATTTTGTAATTTTATTTCAAACGCAGCCCACTATACCGTGCCGTAACAGGCATGTTAAACTTAATCCTAGAAATAAGATATTCAGATGAGACATCACCATTCATAACCTTAAATACCATCACGGTGTTCAGCACAATTGGTCTACTTTTTAAGGAGGGCAAGTCAATCAACTTCAATCTACTAGTATAGGGGGGAAGAACAAAATCACTAATGTAAGTGTCTCAATGAAAACAATAAAAATTGCTTCTGAACTGACTCAATTCTGTCAATATAGATGCCATACTGAGGGTCCCCTACCACAGAACCATATTCCAAAATAAGCCTAACGAGCGAAGTAAATAACGTCACATAGGGATCAGAAAATTCTTTAGCCCAACGTTTAATAAAGCCAAGAACACCATACGCCTTGATTGTTGAAATCAAGTTTCGAATCCATCAGAATAGCAAAATCTACAAAAGAATCAACTGTCTCTAACTCAGCTCCAATAAGATTATGTCTGACAAATTTCGGATTCGATCTACAGAAACGCATATGCTTGCATTTCCGTAAATTAAGTTCCATGCAGTTAATGTCACACCAATATCCAAAATTATCTAAGTCGTCCTGCAAATAATGAGAATATTCTGACTGTTTATAAGAAAAAAATATTTTCACGTCATCCGCATACATCAAAATCCTAGCGTTTATAATATATATATTTTCACGTCATCCGCATACATCAAAATCCTAGCGTTTATAATAGACTCCGGGAGATCATTTATGAATAATAAAAATAGTATAGGCCCAAGATGACTACCTTGGAGAACTCCCGATGAAACCAGAATTGACCTAGAACAAGAACGGTCTAAGTCACCTGACATTGATACAATCCTACCAATCGCGGCCAAGTGACTTTCGTAGACACATAATTCAGACGATGGAGGAATATAAGAGCAAGTAATGAACAATTTATTGCGCCCTAAGTTAATAAGAACTGCCATAAATTCAATGTCATCAAGCCCGTGGAGGATAATACGTTCCGATGGGAAAGAATTTGTAACAGCAATAAGTACACCGCCACCAATACTTCCTAACGATCATTCCTAAAGATAATAAATCTATTACAAAAAATCTCAGAATCTAAAACTGACTCTTTTAACCAAGTCTCAGTAAATGCAAGAGCAGAGAAATCAAAATCAAAGCTATCAACAAATAATTGATTCAATTTCGTATTCAAACCCCTTACATTCTGATACCCGATATAAAAAGAATCAATTAGATTTTTTGGGACAGTAGCTGACCTCAAAGGCAGACGAGCCAAATAGTCCACCCTATCCACAAATTCCTTAACAAATGCCCTAGGTGGCCAGAAGTCAGGGATCATCAATCTGTTAAAGATTTCCCTCGTCGTAATAATCTTAAAAGAAGCCCGACTTTAAGAAAATGACGACTTCAATTTGAAAGACCTAAGGTAAAAATCACCCTCAATCTTGGATCTAATGAAGCCATTTAAGTCATCAGCTGTGGTATCTGGGGCGAACCTCGAGACGAAGACCATTTTCATCTCCGGGGCCATGGCCAATCCACCAGAGGCACCATTAGATTGCTGTGGAAGCACGTCTGCAACAGGCAGAGACTGAAGTAAATTCCCGCCTACCACACTGGTTTGTGGACACACACCTGTTGCAGCTGTAGGACGAGCGGATTGTCGCCCTCCATGCTGGACTGCGGAGGATCTGTGACATTTCTATCACAAAGCAGTGGCCCAGCAATCATTGTATCATTCGACGCTGACCTCAAAGGCAGACGAGCCAAATAGTCCACCCTATCCACAAATTCCTTAACAAATGCCCTAGGTGGCCAGAAGTCAGGGATCATCAATCTGTTAAAGATTTCCCTCGTCGTAATAATCTTAAAAGAAGCCCGACTTTGAGAAAATGACGACTTCAATTTGAAAGACCTAAGGTAAAAATCACCCTCAATCTTGGATCTAATGAAGCCATTTAAGTCATCAGCTGTGGTATCTGGGGCGAACCTCGAGACGAAGACCATTTTCATCTCCGGGGCCATGGCCAATCCACCAGAGGCACCATTAGATTGCTGTGGACGCACGTCTGCAACAGGCAGAGACTGAAGTAAATTCCCGCCTACCACACTGGTTTGTGGACACACACCTGTTGCAGCTGTAGGACGAGCGGATTGTCGCCTTCCATGCTGGACTGCGGAGGATCTGTGACATTTCTATCACAAAGCAGTGGCCCAGCAATCATTGTATCATTCGACGCTGACCTCAAAGGCAGACGAGCCAAATAGTCCACCCTATCCACAAATTCCTTAACAAATGCCCTAGGTGGCCAGAAGTCAGGGATCATCAATCTGTTAAAGATTTCCCTCGTCGTAATAATCTTAAAAGAAGCCCGACTTTGAGAAAATGACGACTTCAATTTGAAAGACCTAAGGTAAAAATCACCCTCAATCTTGGATCTAATGAAGCCATTTAAGTCATCAGCTGTGGTATCTGGGGCGAACCTCGAGACGAAGACCCTTTTCATCTCCGGGGCCATGGCCAATCCACCAGAGGCACCATTAGATTGCTGTGGACGCACGTCTGCAACAGGCAGAGACTGAAGAAAATTCCCGCCTACCACACTGGTTTGTGGACACACACCTGTTGCAGCTGTAGGACGAGCGGATTGTCGCCTTCCATGCTGGACTGCGGAGGATCTGTGACATTTCTATCACAAAGCAGTGGCCCAGCAATCATTGTATCATTCGACGATCCTAACCCATCAACAGTTTGAGCCGCAGGTTCAGCAACATCCAAATGCTCAATCCTCGTCGTCACTGATTTTGATGACTTCTTCACCATTCTTTTACGTTTCTGTTCCGGAAAAATATCACCGAATTTAGAAAACCGCGTATAAATCGACCAAAGATCTCTAGACAGCTCGGTAACCTCAGTCATAGAGCCCTTAAAAGAGTTATAAAAGTTTACACTAATTTTCCATGCAGCATCACCTAAGACCATTGTTGTCTCCGTACAGAGCATTCACAATCCTTGCACTAATTCCGGCACACTTAGCATGCCACTGACCAGTGCAAAGCCAACACTCAATGGTGATCTCTATATCAGAGACAATTTTCGGACAACAAGACATCTTTTAAAACAAACACAAATTATTAGTATAAGGTAAATAACAATTCCTCCCTTTACTGTAATGATACTAATAAAAAAATCACTAAACAATTTGTAAAATCGATTCAGTGGCAACACTGTCAGAATAGACAAACAAAAAACGGAAATAATTTTAAAACAAAGACAAAACTCAGTGTCACAATAACAAAAATAATGGTAATGGATCAGCAGTAATTGTTGTTGTTTGGTGAAGAAAAAATTCTTAACCAAAGATTACTCTTTCAAACACTAAAAATGTAACAAAAGTAGTATCACAATTAGTACAACAATAGAACGATCACTTATCTTCAAATTAGTCCACTAGCTGTGAAAAAATATCCACTTGAAACACAAATTAATCACAATTATTTAGCATAAAAACTCTACTGCTTATTCAGACAGAGTTGCCAATACGTCATTAAAATTACATTTCCTATACATACCGATTCTTCTCCATCAAATACTTCAGCTATTTGCTTAGCTAAATTCTCTGCATCTTTAACTTTCAAAGAATAATCTTTTTCAATGCAAAAATGAACTATTGCTTCGCATAAAAGTTTTCGTGAATTTTTGTCAATGTGTTTTTCCGTTTTGTAAAAATTAATAACACTCCGACCATACGGACTGGACTCTAAAATCGTAGAGAAATCCAAGTATAATTTCTTAATCGAATCCTCAGAAGATAAAGCGTCAGTATATTCATTTCTCCACTTAAACCATTGGTAGAAAAATTCGATTTGTATCCCCGACATATTACTTTTTGATAGAATATTTTTAACACAACACGCGCGATCGAAATGAAAGTGAATCTTACACCTTTTCTTTGTCTGTCAACTGACGATATTATCATATTCACAACAAAGCCCCTCTGCAGTTGTGTGTTGCTGTGAGAGAATGAAAGATATAACGGAATTATGGAGATAAATTGTTTTGTATATTGTACACAAGTTTCGTAAAGTTACAAAACTTTTGTATTTATTTTTCATTATTATTTGTAATTTCACAAAATTTGTAAATAGTACAAATATAATTTCGTACATGGCTGCGTAATTTGGTAAGTTTACAAATTTTGTAAATTGTACAAAAAATGATTTGTAAATGTTCGAAATAATTGTTTACGAAAGCTCATATGCATTATTTACGAATTTTGTAAATTAGGAAATTCAAACACATTGGAACATTGCTAAAATTTTGTACCATTAACAAATATTTTGTACAATGTACGAAATTATTTTTACGAAATAACAATTCTTATTTTCCATCATGAAATATTTTGGGTGTACGGTTTTCAAGTATGAGTTAAGAAGAGTGAGTGATTACGGGTAGATTTTTGAATTTTGTAGTTCAGGTCTTCCTCCCTGGATAATGTCGAGGAACACAGCACAACATTTTTCTGTTTTTCAAAAACGTTTCCTATTTCGTTGGTCCGTTTACCTGCTCTATAGTGTTATGGTCTTCCCGAAATCCAAATTGGTGATCCGGAATCACGTTTTTGGAAGTGAGAAATGGTTTAAGCTATATAATACTGAAAATTTAAAGAAAACGAATGAAGTAAAAGTTACTTCCAATGATTTTTACGATTATACGTCAAATACCACACTTCAGTTTATTTAATTCGCTTTTATTTTCCATTTATTGCAGTTTTTAGAAAAAAGGGAAATTTTCTCTCCAAAATGACATTCAGTGCCATCTGAATAATTGTCTTCGTACTACGCATTTCTCTGAGAGTTTTGTTTAATCTATATTTCTTTGTTGTTCCCAAAGATAATGGAAATATATATATATGGAAGTAACTTTTACTTCATTCGTTTTCTTTAAATTTTCAGTATTATAAGCGAAAGAGAGAACACAATTGAGTGAATTAGAATGTACTTTGAGTGAAATAGAATTTACTTTTTACACATTCGCCACCTAGTGGTCATGGCTACAACTACAACTATTTTATCTATGTATTTCCATTATCTTTGGGAGCAAGTAAACAAAGGTAAGATTCACATTGTATTGGTACAAGAACCTTGGACTAGGAATAATAAGATCCTTGGACTAAACAATATAAATTACCAACTCTTCTACGCTAATACAGACACCAGACCCCGAACCTGTATGTGTCACAATAATATAAATGTTCTCGTTTCTCCAGAGTTGTCAACGGCGGATGTAAGCGTACTGAACGACTCGAAATCCCCTCGGATTTCTATCAGAAAAGAAACGATATTGATGTAGGAGTTGTGAAGCTGACGGAAGCAATTAAATAGTCCTTCGACGTATGCTGCCCTTTTCGAGAAAAGAAATCCTCACGGGAGAATCCCTGGATAACAGGTGATATAATAAATCTCGGTAAGGAGGTTCGCAGACTCTTTAATAGAGCACGCCGCAAGTAGGACTAGAATGGAAACAACAGAACAGACGCTGAAATTAGTAATGGAAACACACTTCCAGAAGATGTGTGATGATGGAGCAACCCCAAATGGAAGGAACCGGAAACCACAACATCAGAATATCGAAGGATATGATAAGGATGGCGATCAACAGTTGTGCCCACTACAAGCAGCGGGACCAGATGGAATCTTCCCAACACCGTTACAGCACGGACTGACAATTATTTTAGACCATCACGTGAACATATTCACATGGATATACCCCTAACATTTGGCAAAAACAAGGGTGGTTTTCATACCTAAACCAGGCAAAGCTAGCCACGCAACAGCAAGACATATGGCCCGATAAGCCTAACATCTTTCATGTTCATGTTCAAAAAACGCATTGTTGACAACATAATCAAAGCACAGATAACCGACGCGTCACTGAAATTGAAACACTACGCCTATGCCAAGGGAAAATCAGTGGAAACCGCACTACATGATATCGTCCACCAAATAGAAAAACACTACAGCGAAACATGTTCTCCTTAGCGATTTTTATCGACATCGAGGGCTCATAATGTTATGACCAGTCCTTAGATCAGTTCTAGGTGGACTGGGAAGTAATAAACTGGGTCAACTACATGCTAAGGAACAGCTGGATAACATGCGGGTCGAATAGCATAACTATCACGGACAAAGTAAGGCGAGGTACACCACAAAGGGAATAAATAGTCTACTGAGGATTCTAACTGAAGGATTCAAACCAATCTGCTACGCGTACGATGTGACGATACTCCTAAGGGGAAAGAATCCTAACCACTTATGTAGAAGGGCCACTGAGGCACTCAAATTAACTTATAACTGCGCACGACTGGGCAAGGGGACTCAACGTTAACCCGAAAAAAACGGAATTCTGTTTATTCACTAGGAAGAGAAATATCAGCCCTTACAACGATCCGACTTTTCTAGGGAAGACGATTCAAATTACAGAGAAAGTTAGATATCTGGATGTGATCGTGGATCGAAAACTAAATTAGGAGGACCACATCAACAGCAGGACAGAGAAGACCCATAGATGTTGGGCCTTATGCAGAAGGACCATAGACTCAAAATTGGGACTTAGTCCAAAAATGACACATTGGCTTTACACAAGCGTAATCAGACCCGTCTCTGTGGTCTGGTGGACATCGTAGAAACTAAGTGCAACATAAAAATAATTCCGAAAGTTCAACGAATGTGCTGCCTTGGCATAACATTACGAGGGCAATGTAGAGGCGGCAATCTCGACCAAACTCTTACAAGCGGTAGGTGAATGGATCCAATCGGATTTCACTTCGAATCATCATATTTTATCGAATTCTTAGGGACTTCCTGTCACAATCTGCAACGAAAGTTCGTGTTATGCAATATGAAAGACTACCTTAGTCTTCTCGTGAATTGTCCAGAATGACGAATTCGGGAAGTATGCTTTTTAAGAAGTTTAAGAAATGTGGATTGAATTCCGATTATGTGAGATACTCTATTGCTAGGTCGAGATATAACGTCGAGTCTCAGAGATGTATTATTTTCGAAATAACCCTAGAGCTTTTTACGATTTTATTAATTTGAAACGTAAATCCACGTCTAAACCAACTAGGATTAAAATGGATCGCTTACAATATTCTGATTGCTGATTGTTTTGCGAACTTCTTAGCGACCACATGTCTAATAGATCTTGTCGATCCAACAACTCTTATCCCTATGATTGAATCAATTAGAAGTACCAGTTATTGACTTGCCCTTAATCTTGTGAAGTTTGAGTGATCTAAAATCAACAAATAGTGTCGGCCCCGATGAGGTGCCAAGTATAATTTTAAAATTCTATGCTAGTGGTTGGGCTATTCCTCTGACTTTATTATTTAATAATTCGTCGTTCATTGATCCCCTCCATAAATCTGGCTGTCTAATGACGTCGTTCGCATACTGTTACATTACGAAGTTCTTGTTCTAGACCAATTCTGCTTTCATTGGGAGTTCCCCAAGGTAGTCATCTATTAGATGATCTCTATTAGAAACTCTAGGATTTTGATATATGTGCAAATGTGTTTTTCTTATAAACGGCCAGAATATTCTCATTATTTGCAGGACGACTTAGATAATTTTGGATATTGGTGTGACATCAATTGCATGGAACTTAATCTACGGAAATGCAAGCATATCCGTTTCTTTAGATCGAATCCGAAATTTGTCAGACATACTCTTATTGGGCTAAGTATTATAACCATGGTTAATAAGGCGTATGGAGTTCTTGGCTTCATTAAACGAATAGTGAATTTGTATTTAAGGTTATGAATGATGATGTCTCATCTGAATATTTTATTTCTATGATTAAGTTCAACGTGCCATTTAAACCAACTAGATACTATCAGTTTCTTCATATTGAGTTTCAGCGTACGAATTATGCTTCTGAGCAGCCCATTCGTAGAATGTGTATTGATTTTAATTCATTGTACCACATCATAGATTTCGGTGTCGGAATCGATACAATAAAGTCAAAGATTCTCTTGTATTTGGATGTTTAGTGTTAGTTAATGTATGCTTCCATGTCAATTTTTAGGATTAACCCTAAATGTAGTTTGTAATGTAGTATTGTTTTTATTAAATTTTTACCGGCGCAAGATATTTAATCTGTTCGGACTGTGGTATGTACGTTGTGGGGACGAGGCCCTCTCGGAGGCGTTGGGACCGTTCGAAAAAAACAATCTGGTCTTTCTAGCTTACAAAGACCAAAGATAATGGAAATACATAGATAAAATAGTTGTAGTTGTAACCAAGACCACTAGGTGGCGAATGTGTAAAAAGTACATTCTATTTCACTCAAAGTACAGTCTAATTCACTCAATTTTGTACTCTCTTTCGCTTATAATACTGAAAATTGAAAGAAAACGAATGAAGTAAAAGTTACTTCCAATGATTTTTATGACTCTACGTCAAATAACACACTTTAGTTTATTTAATTCGCTTTTATTTTCCATTTATAGCAGTTTTTAGAAAAAAGGGAAATTTCTCTCCAAAATGATATTCAGTGCCATCTAAATAATTGTCTTTGTACTACGCATTTCTCTGAGAGTTTTGTTTAATCTATATATTTCCATCAAAGATAATGGAAATACATAGATAAAATAGTTGTAGTTGTAACCAAGACCACTAGGTGGCGAATGTGTAAAAAGTACATTCTATTTCACTCAAAGTACAGTCTAATTCACTCAATTTTGTACTCTCTTTCGCTTATAATACTGAAAATTGAAAGAAAACGAATGAAGTAAAAGTTACTTCCAATGATTTTTATGACTCTACGTCAAATAACACACTTTAGTTTATTTAATTCGCTTTTATTTTCCATTTATAGCAGTTTTTAGAAAAAAGGGAAATTTCTCTCCAAAATGATATTCAGTGCCATCTAAATAATTGTCTTTGTACTACGCATTTCTCTGAGAGTTTTGTTTAATCTATATATTTCCATCAAAGATAATGGAAATACATAGTTAAAATAGTTGTAGTTGTAACCAAGACCAATAGGTGGCGAATGTGTAAAAAGTACATTCTATTTCACTCAAAGTACAGTCTAATTCACTCAATTTTGTACTCTCTTTCGCTTATAATACTGAAAATTAAAAGAAAACGAATGAAGTAAAAGTTACTTCCAATGATTTTTATGACTTTACGTCAAATACCACACTTTAGTTTATTTAATTCGCTTTTATTTTCCATTTATTGTAGTTTTTAGAAAAAAAGGAAATTTTCTCTCCAAAATGATATTCAGTGCCATCTAAATTATTGTCTTCGTACTACGCATTTCTCTGAGAGTTTTGTTTAATCTATATATTTCCATTATCTTTGTAGCAAGCTACTTTCGTGTTAAACGAGTAAATTCAAATAAAAGCTAGCTCGATTGGGCTGGCCTAATATTTCGTGAGAAAAAACATAAATCTCTCAAACCTGAGAGTTCAGAAATCGTTCCGAATTCGTTCAAAGCTGATGGAACAAATTCGAGTTCTGTACGAAGTCGTTACGAATATGTCTGAAAAGTTCAGAGAATGTGCAGACTTGTCGGATATCATTTAAAGTTCACATTAAATTAATATCCTCTTCTATTTTTAACTTTGCTTACATACGACGGCGTTTTTATGACTCCGGACGTTTTTCGTTTTCAATTGCAATCAATAGGGCTGTTTTTCTTTAAGCCGGGATAACAAGCTGCGATAACAAAAACGTCAATAAAAATTTATTTTTTTGCTCAAAATTGTCGCTTCACATTTTCGCAAATTACAATAGGCCTGTTCGATTGGGCTTACTAGCTAAATTTTTGTATGGAATTACTCGCTTAACAAGAAAGTAGCTGTTGCCAGATCCATTGAAGAAAAACCAATGGGTAACAATGATGCCACATGCCAGTATCTTAGTCGTAAACTAGTAAGCCCAATCGAACAGGCCTAATATAAATATATGTATCAAAAGAAATTCTCAAAAAAATATTTTGAGTTTACTTTATTGGACTTAGCCTCAATAACCATAATTTTGACTTACACTGGGTAATTATCCAGGCTAAGTCAAAAATTTGTAACACAAAATTATTTTTTCAAAATTTGTTTTCACACACACATTTATATTGCTTTTGGCGACAATTTTAATAAAATAATTTTTTATTTTGAGTAAAATTTTAACATTTTATTTATATTTTTGTTATCACAGCTTAGTTATCCAGTCTTAAGAAAAACAGCCATAATACAAATTTCGACAGCATGCATATAGACATGTAGTCTAATTTCGTAGACGCTCTCTATTAGGTTAACTCTTACCATAGTCATTGTACATTTAATATTTCCGTAAACACCTATTTCCGAATCACAGTTCCTACCATTGAAAGTTGGCAACGTTCTACTATAATAATGGCTACCAATTTATTCCATATTCACTTAATTTCATTGTAGAATAGTATTTTAAGCAAGCACTTAAAAAGGAATAAAAAATCGATTGTGTATTTGCTAAAAATTAAGAGGAGTGTTGCTTGGGTGGTTTTGCCGTCAAAGTTTCTTTTTATATTCTTTTTTTATTTTTTGACAACGAAACTGGTGTAAACAGTCAACCTTGAGAAATAGCAACCATTTTGTTTGAGTGGTAAGACATCTTGTGAAAATATTTTCATTTATGTGTACATTGCTGAATGCGTGTTCTTTAGATGGATTATAAGTGTATCTGTATTATATTTAAAATAAAGTTTAAAACTGATGGTCCCTTGTGAAAAATCCATGTGCATTACCTTAAACCAGAATTTTCCTAATTTGAGAATTTCTTTGTTAAAAATACACAATTTTCCATTGCTCAGCTGTCCAATATAGTTCAATGAATGTACAACATACATAATGTTTTAATATTCCCTTTTGATTTGGGTGCAAGTTCTGCATGCGTATATGCAAATTGTTATTCATACATGTCTACGCATAGGTAATTATTTATGTATGTAACGTTGCACATTCAGTGGAGCGAATTGCATTGAATGTTTAAATTATTTCAATAAAAAGACATGTGCATGTAGATATATATATATTTATACATACATACATACATACATCATTCATATTATGCACGTAACAAGATTTCACTAGATTCCATCTTATTTTTAAAACCATATTTCTATAAGTATCAGACAGGCATGTATGAAATAGTTGAAAATAATTATTTGTTAATCCGAAAAATATGAATAAGTTTAACAGCACTTAACTAGCTTAGCTTTGATTTGTTTAATATTTTCTTTATTGATGGTACAATGAAACTAGTTGCTAATACTATTTTTCTCCCGCGTAAGACTCTAAATTTTGGATAAATTGACATTAGGCTGGATCACAGGCCATACAAATGGAAAAACAAACACCCCATGAAAATAAAGTTTGGAATGTTTACAAATGATCTGCAAAATATTTTGTCACTGGACCAAGCCATCTGTGAGCTAAACGCTCCTGAAAATACCCATAAAAATCATGTTTTTCGTGTGTAATTTTTTACGTTTTTTTCTGGCTTAATAGACCCTCGGAAGCACTTTAAATACAAATCCTTTATAGTAATTTTTGTGTTTTTTCATAGTGACAACTGAACAATTTTTCATATTTGGTGTTAGTATTTTATAAAAATTAAATAGCTGCAGTAAAGACCTTTCGAATGATATTGATTCCTTCTACTTATTTTTCATAACACCTTTTACAAAATATTCCTAAGAAATACAAGTTTGTAGCTGTCACTTCGAAAACCCACAAAAAATCAATCTAAACGTCCAAAAATACAACCAATGAGTTATTCTAAAGCGCCTTGGAGACGATCAAATAATTCCATCAATCGCGTGCATATGTATTAGTGTGTGCCTTCGTGTTTTGCCCGCAAACGCACCACAAAATACGGCAATCATCACTTTGTGTTTGACTTCGTTGTGTTCGGTTGAAACTTTCATACTACTTTTGCTGCACTCCGCTATGCTATGCTCCCGTCGAAAATTTGTCCGTAGAGAATTAATTTTTTTTTAACATCATTAACTGTCCCATTGGGATACTCCTCATTAAAAACATCCAGCTGTAGCTCATACTGCTTCCTTTTTTCCTCCCTGTTGCTGTAGGCATCCACTTTGGTGTTCCACAGAGCCGGTAAGCTCTCATAGCATTCTATAAATTTTAAAATGAATTTTTTTTCACCCGCGCACTTGTCCATCTCGGACAATTTTTTACTACTAAATGAGTCATGATTGACAAGCGTAACTGGAGACCATCAACGAAAACGCCATCAACGAAAATATCAAAAAATTTTGTTTTTTATGTCAATCATTGCCGACGTCGTGTACGTGTAGCCGACGAAACCCGATTAGAGGCACACACACAACCGATTGATGGAATTATTTGATCGTCTCCAAGGCGCTTAAGACAATAATAACAATTTTTATTTAAAGTGTTTTCAAGGGTTATTAATTCAGAAAAAAATCTAACATAAAAAAATTACTCGGGAAAAACATGATTTTTAGAGGTGTCTTCAGGAGCGTTTAGCTCTCAGATGGCTTGACCCAGTGACGAAATATTTTGCATTAAACAATCCAATCTTCATTTCTGGGGGGTGACCAGAAATGAAGACCCATCCTACTGGACATACGAGTGTTTATAAATTTGTTTAAAAATTTTAACCACCATTTATTTCATTTATTCATTAACCAATTGTGTGGTATTCATGTCGAGATATTTTTGGACCCAAATGTTGGCGTGTACTGTGCTACCGTTATGCTAAAATTGCAGCTCCGCGGAGTACACATATTGAACATACTTTGGACGAGAAAATAACTATCCTCCTTGTAAGTTATTTTTTATTCCAAGTAAATTTATTTGGCAACGAATGCTACCAACTGAAAATTTCACATTACTAGGTACAAAGTTATTCTTTTTTTTTTTTTGTTCCAACGGTCCCAACGCCTCTCACTCCCGCCCCTTCCGACCGAGAGGGCCTCGTCCCCATAACGTAGGGACAACGTACACACCACAGTCCGAACTGTGGTGGACAACAGTAGAGGGTGGAATACCGGCTACAGATTAAATATCTTCAGCCGGCAAAAACAAAACAAAGACAAACTACACTAAAGGTTAATGCTAACATTTGACATAGAAGCAATACATTACATTTAATAACACTAAAACAGAATACTAAACATTCAAGTACGAGAGAATCCTTGACTTTATTGTATCGATTCCGACACCAAAATCTATGATGTGGTACAATGAATTAAAATCAATACACATTCTACGAATGGGCTGCGCAGAAGCATAATTCGTACGCTGAATATCAATATGAAGAAACTGATAGTATCTAGTTGGTCTAAATGGCACGTTAAACTTAATCCTAGAAATAAGATATTCAGATGAGACATCACCATCATCCTATAAGCCCAATCGAACAGGTCTAAATTTTTAATAGCTTCAAAAAAGCGACTGAACTGAAGAGACTGCAGTTAATAGCTTTATGTTCTTAACGACTGTTTACAGCAATTTTTAATTTTTTGGTCTTGGTGGACCTTTCTGTGGAAATGCCGTTATATAGGGTGACTTTTTAGCTATTATCTTTTTGGCAACACTGGTTTAAACAGCTGACGCACGTTTCGTGTTTTGTTTCACTGTCAAACATCTTCATTTTGGTCTATAATTTAACCATGAATCGTCTTACAAACGAAAAACGCTTGCAAATTATTGAATTTTATTATCGAAATGCGTGCTCTGTTAAGAAAGTTCATCGCGCGATTCCATTTTATTGTCAGTTTAATCGACCCACTGAAGCGGATATTCGGGCTATTGTGACTAAATTTCGCACCAAATTTAAATTGTTGGGCATTAAACAACCAACACGCTTAAGTAGAGTGCGAACTGAAGAAAATACCACAGCTGTACCGGCCAGTGTTAATGATGACCATCAATTATCGATTCGTCGCCGTTCGCAGCAATTGGGCATCTGTTACTCAAAAACGTGGAAATGCAAAAATTTGACTAAGCGGATGGACCATTTGAGTAGCAGTCAAGGTCAACATTTGCATGAAATAATCTTCAAACATTTAATTATATGGACCGTACTATCGATTCAAATGAAGATTTCATGCATTTTTCTGAATGTGTTTTTTTTTTGAAAAACTTTCCTATAGCTTTTAAAAAATCGACCTTTAATATATTTTGACGTCATCCCAGTTCAAATCAAATGCTGACACACTTCAAGCTTTTATTAATGGTACCGTTTGTGCTGTGTATTAATCAGTGCGTTCAAAAACAGTGAGTGAGTTGCAAAAGTCATGGTACCCCAACCAAAATAAAAACTTTGTGGTAATTTCTCAAAAAATATGCCACAAATGGTTTGAAACTAATTTTTATTTAACGTGGCCACTTATATATCAAAACTAATGAAATAATTTTTAACTTATGTAAACAAGAAATATATATAATGTCAACCTCATGTTTTGGGACATCATAAGTCTTGGTAACCCAGAGAAAAAAATCAAAATCGTTATTAAAATTTCATAATTTTTAAACTAAATTGATTTCCCTATACTTAAATGGATAGCTAATCGGGTTGACTTTGAGCTTAGCTTTGTTAGAAATGGTGCGATATTGGATGCGTTTTTCAAAATGACTACACAAATGCTCAATGGGGTTCCACTCGCGACTTTGTGTAAGGGTTTTAGGGATGTGTATTGTATGCCACCCACATCATACCGTTAGCAGTGGTATGCTTAAGACCATTTCTTGTAGAATGTAAAAACTATTAGGAATATTATGTTTTGCTGGACTCTGGTTCAAAATTTTTTTTCAGAATTTTCACGGAAACTGTTCAGTTAATCGTATCGTCAATGAATAATACATTGCTAACACCGGCTGATGACTTGAGGGACAACAACACTATCCCTCCACCTACAAGCTTGACAGTAACTTTAGATTTACTTCTTGGAATTTTTCCGCCCTACCAATACTAGTCTATCCGATTCAAAAATGTTAAACTTTGATTCGTCCCACACATACAATATTTTAAAACTATGTCCTTTATTTGTCACATTAATATAATTAGAAAATACTATGTATTTATATAATTTTAACAGTTTCTAAGTAAAATGTTCCCATTTTGTGACAATTTATTATTGTTTTTCGTCCTTCTACAGTGAATTCTTTTAGAAGATATCTTATCTTCTTGCAATAAACAAATGACTCTTTTGCTGATTGGAAGTTTGAAAAGTACCGTTCTATTCTTCAGAAGGGATCTAAACAATGTCTAAGGGCTGTCTACAGCTTAACAAAAATATTTTAGCTGATAAATAAAGTATAAATCGACTTTGCACCAGGGGTACCATGTAGTATACAAGTGAATACGCAAAATAAAAATATATATCACATTGGTTGGTACGTAATTTTTGAGAAAATTGGGGGTTTCTTAATTTTGCGAGGGGTACCATGACTTTTGCAGTTCACTGTATGTACATCAAGTATCTGATTAGCGTCAATTTTTGAAGTGTTATCTTACCGTTCACTGCACTTAAACGCGTTAATCAAGAACTTGATTTGATGTTTTTACCCCCTTCGATTAAATATTAAATATTTTCTCCTCTGGGGTATGTACAAAACCTGCTACACAGACTAAAGTATGAAATGTATTATTTTCTCCTTTGTGGTACGTTCAAAACCGGCTACGCGTTTTTGTATGTTACTGTCCTCTGCTCGGTGTTTAAGATTATATAATCTGGTGTATGTCAAAAACCGGCTACACAGAGTATTTTTTTTACGAACGGTCCCAACGTCTCTCACACCCGCCCCTTCCGACCGAGAGGGCCACGTCCCCATAACGTAGGGACAGCGTACACACCATAGTCCGAACCATAGCGGCTAAGGAGTAGAGAGAGCAGCCGGCATAACAAAAATATTAAACAAAATATTAGTATCACATGTAAATAAAAGTTATTCTTAAAGTTAGTAACTAAATATATTAAAGTAAAGTAAATATGTCACAACAAACTAAACATCCAAGCAGGAGAAAATCCTCGACTTTATTATATCGATTCCTAATCCGAAATCTATGATGTGAGTGCAAGTGTCTTAATGAAAATATTAAAAATTGTTCCTGAACTGACTCAATTTTGTCGATATAGATACCATACTGAGGATCCCACACTACGGAACCATAGCTGCTTCGTTACGTAAGGATCGGAGAACTCCTTAGCCCATCGCTTAATGAAGGCAAGAACACCATATGCTTTGTTAACCATAGTAATAATATGATTGTTGAAATTCAGTTTGGAATCCATTAGAATACCAAGGTCTACAAAAAAATCAACTAACTCTAACTCAGTTCCTCTAATATTATATCTGACAAATCTTGGATTCGATCTAAAGAAACGCATGTGTCTGCATTTCCTTAGGTTGAGTTCCATACAATTCATGTCACACCAGCGTCCAAAACTATCTAAGTCATCCTGCAATGGATTGGAAAATTCTGGCCAATTATAAGAAAAAAATATGTTTACATCATCTGCATACATTAGAAGTCGAGAATTAATGATAGAAGGCCATTTATGAATAATAAGAAAAGAACCCTGAGGAACACCTGATGGAATCAGAATTGGTCTAGAATAAGAATTACCAAATTTGACAATCTGAGAGCGATTTGAAAGATACGAAGATATCCACTTCAAGAAGTTAGAGCTAAAACCTATACGATCTAATTTATATAACAAAAGTTCGTGGTTCACTTTATTAAATGCCTTACTAAAATCTGAACAAATTCATCAATAACGTGAGAAGTAAAATGAATCAAATTTGTCACAGTAGAAAATCCCTTACGAAATCCATGTTGATATGGACTCAATATAGAAGAAACTCTATGAGATACAACCTCAGTAACCAATTTCTCAAATAGCTTCGGAATAGCACTCAACTTAGCTATCCCTCTATAATTTGAAACATCAATTAGACTGCCAGACTTATGGAGGGGATCAATGAATGAACTCCTCCAAGCCAAAGGGAAATATCCAAAACTCAATGAAGTAATAAATAATAATGTTAGCGGAATAGCCAAACCACTAGCACAGAATTTCAAAATTATACTTGGCACCCCATCAGGGCCAACACTATTTGTGGATTTGAGATTATTCAAACTCGACAAAACTAAGGGTAAATCAATAACAGGAATTTCTAATTGACTCAATGCAGAGATATTATAAGGGTAGGCGTCACTCGACCCATAAGATCGCTCTGAGTATGTCGTCGCAAAAATTTTTGCAAAACAATCAGCAATCGCCTGATCATCACCAAACTCTAAGCCATCCATTCTAATCCCTTTCGGCTTAGTTGAGGATCTACGTTTCAAATTCACAAAGTCATAAAAAGATATAGGCTAAAATCATTCCTTATGGTGACTTCTTCATGTTTCTTCGCTTTCTTACTTGAATTTGATCGCCTTATATCTAAAACAACGAAAAGAAAAGATATATATTCCCGTTTTATATTCATATTACCATCCTACGCCGATAGGGAAATAGGAAATTCCACGTGAACAAATTCCCCTTTTATTCGCGATAAGGGTGACTAAGTCTAGTTGCCTAGCATTTACATTTCCCACATAATTTATCTGAGACAAGTTAAGATTAGTAAAAAGTCTAACTATTTGCGAGGGCCAATCATCCCTATCAAAAGTTGACGTCAACGGTGTTAAAGCCTCGGTATCTGGCAAGGTAAGCCAAGATACAGAGGGTAAATTAAAATCTCCTAAAATCATAGTATGGTCTAAATCACTCGCCCTGGAGACAACCATACCAATTGCAGTCAAATGACTCTCGTAAACACATAACTCGTATGATGGAGGAATGTAAGAGCATATAACAAACAACTTACTACGTCCCATGTTAATACTGCAATAAATTCAATGTCATCAAACCCTTGCAGAATAAAGCGTTCAGATGAGAATGCATTAGCAACGGCGATAAGAACACCGCCACAAATTCTCCCTACTCGATCCTTCCTGAAGACAACATATTTCCCACATAAAACGTCGGAGTCCAAAATTGAATCTTTCAACCAGGTCTCAGAAAAAGCTAGAGCCGAGAAGTCAAAATCGAAACTATCAACAAATAGACGATTTAACTTTGTATTTAAGCCTCTAACATTCTGATACCCAACGCAAAAAGAACTATTCAGTTTTTTTGGAATCGTAGCTGACCTTACTGGTAAACGCGCCAGATTGTCAACCCTATCCACAAATTCCTTGACAAAAGCCCTAGATGGCCAGAACGAAGGGACAATTAATTTCTCGAAAATTTCCCTTGAAACTATAATTTTAAATGAAGCCCGACCTTGGGCAAATGATGACTTCAATTTATAAGATTTCAAATAGAAGTCACCTTCAATCTTCGACCTAATGTAGAAATTCAAATCATCTACGGAGGTATCCGGCGGGAAACGGGAAACGAATACCATCTTCATTTCCGGAGCCATGGACAATCTTCCAGAATTGCCACTAGAACGGTGAGGGCGGCCACCACTAGTAACATTCACTGGGTCCGGCAGACCAGTCGCGTCCACACGGGCAGGAGAAGAGCCCGCCAAAACCGGGGCTTGATTATGCCGCGGCTGATCGGCAGCAGCAGGCGTCGGCCCAGCAACCGAAGCATACGTCGGATTATCACCGTCCACTGTGACCAACCCCTAGACTATAACAGCCGGAGCCACAGAATCGGCCTGGGCCGTAGAAGCAGCCGCCAGGGCCACAGAAGCAGCAGGGACCACAGAAGCGACACCATCCGAACCAATGGCGCTTGAAATCCCGGATTTCACAGCTGAGGACTTAGAAGATGCCGTTCTCTTGCGTTTCTGGCCTGAAACTACCGGCGACTTAGAAAAATCAACCAATGCTGGGTATTTATCCAGATTGGATGTGCAATTGTTAAATCGGGTATAGATCGCCCAGAGATCTTTACCCATCTCAGAAACCTCGGACATAGACGTTCTGAAAAATTATAGAAATCTGTACTTATCTTCCTACATTTGGTGCAGCACCAACGTAGACTATTGTTCTCCCCATACAATGCGTCCACGACCCTCGCACCAACACCGGCACATTTAGCATGCCATTGACTGGTACATAGCCAGCATTCAATGGTACGCTCCATGTCCGATACAACTTTACAGTTAACAAATGAACATGACATGTCTAAAAATTCCACCCTTTACTGTAAAATAAATAAATTAAAAAAAGCAAAATCGCGTAATTAAAAGGCACTAAAAATTATAAAAACGCTTGATGGCAACACTGTTCAGTCAGAAAAACAAATAAACGAAATGGACAGAACGCACAACAAGAATAACGTTATAAGCATTAACAAAAAAGTGCACAGAAATCACAAAACAATTGTTGTTGTTTGGTCAAGAAATATTTCTTAGCCAATGACACGATTTTTTATCAAAAAATAAACACACAAATGCAATATCACAAGTAAAACTAAATCACAAAAATACTTATCTGTGTATTAGTAATGAATTTGATGCACTAAAATAGCTATGGATGCAATATAACAAATATTTATTCAAATTAGAACGGAGCACAAAACTTTCACACGTTGTAACAGAGCAGAGTTGCCAATTTAAGTGTTTTCTTGTACAATTCATTTGTTAAATTGTGACATCTGCCAAATCGGCTAGTTAGTTCCATAAAAAATTCAGATCTGGTTGTACCGTTTTAGGTTTAACTTGGTCAACATGAATACAGTTCCTGAGCCCTGAAGCCCCCTTATTATTAGTTGCCATGAGAGACCTATTTAAGTGATCCTGGAATTTCTAAGGCTGTTCCTAGTCGTACAAGCTCACCGGCATTACAGTTCCCTGTGAAATCCCTGTGGCCGGCACCCATATTAGGTGTATTTTAAACTGCTCAGCCATCTCGTTAAGAGATTTACTGTTTTCGACTTTAGGAATATAGAATCCAGAATATTGTATCTCAACCATTCTGATATCTCTATAATAAACACTACAGTGATCAGGCAGCCTGCGATATATAGAAAGCCCTAAGTCTTTTGAATAGATCTAAAGCTAATCTTATCATCAAATTTGATCCTTGACGGGTATTAGTGTATAGTACCTCTTGTCAAAAAGTGGCTCTGACAGGCTGTATGATTACACTATGCCCGCAGCCATTTCTTGACCACTGTGATAGTTCCCTCAGACGTACTGCCGTGGTAGTGGTAGTCAATGTAGTAAAACATTTAAAGCATCCGATGTCGTTATTCTTATTGCACCAGTGATGTACAGAGTGACTTTTTAAAACTCTTTTAATATATAGCAGTAAGTGGGCTTTTGAAGTGCTCTCTACCAGGCAATGACTGTACAGCAATATTGTTTTGACAATCGTAGTATACAACCAGGAGGTTGTTCCTTGAGGCGTTCCTCTGCATACAAATCTTTTAAGGTGCGTTGACCTAGCTCAGATTTCAACAGCCTACAAATGCCCTCATTTACACCAAGATTAGACATGACCATTATTATTGCACTCGGTTTAACATTATTAACTATTACAGTGTATAGCTATAGCTCTTTAAGCCATGAGTTTAACCTATCAGCTACCGCTTGTAGTTCAGCCGGAGAAATAGTGTCTGGTCCAGGGGATTTGCGTGGCTTGAATCTTTTCAGGGTCCATAATATTCTAGATTCTGTCACAATTTTACTGACATTCTCGGACGACTGCACGTCAGCAGCTTTAACCCAATTCCATAATATGAAATCGCTTAATCCACCATGTTTGTCAGTTTTGGTATATGTATTCCGTGTTGTGTGGACGTCTTACAAACCATACAAATCAATTTTTGATTCAACTGCACCCACTTTTTGGTTGGCCACTACAGGGGTGTGTTTAAGAATTGCAATTTTTTGTGACATGTATTTTATTTTTACGCGGGACTTTCATAGTATTTTACGAACATTTTAAACGCTTAAAGATGGACAGACATTGCTACTTATATCGGTGGCGGGAGTAAGTGTTTTTTTTTTGTACTAAACAATATTTATTATTCGGCGAATTGTTGCAGGTGATATAAACGGTCTGCTGCATCATGTTTTTTCTCTTTCAAGATATAATATCGAATAAAAAAATAAATAAAAAATATATTTGAATCACCTGTTTTCCAGTTAAAAATTGTAACAGAAATGAGTTGATTTTTATTTTCAAAGATAATTTATATTTATAATTTCACCCTGGTGTTCCGGACATTAATTACACAAGTTGGAGCTAAACGTATTCCTTTAATTAAATTTCGTAAAGGTGGATACCCAGGATTAACTGCTGGTGGGGATCTCTATCTGGATCAAATCAGCATTATCTCTATTGAGGACTGGGAACTGCCGCCTCGCTATTGGCATAAGCCAATTAGTGTTGATGAAATGGAATGCATCAATTTCGAAATCGAGTTAACATATGAATGAATGAAACCATACTTTTTGAAATTGTATCTTGTTATGCAATAAAAACAATACCTTGTGACGACATTTATTTATTTATTTTTCCTACAGCACGACTGATACATTTAAGAAGTTTTAAATCATATGTTGATACCAATATAAAAATATTTCAACTAATAGTGTTCGATATATTTGTTAAATTCGTCACATAAAACTTTTAAGTATTTTGATCCTACTCCGAAATTTATATTTGGAATATCTTGCGAATGAAAGAATACATTGCTTTAATAGATCAATATTATTAAAAAACCTTCTCTGATCCAGTTGGTACCTTCGAGTTTTATATTAAGATGATTTATTTTTCTAACAAGTCAGATAAGTTAGCGAAAAAAAAATCGATAATTAAATATTTTATAGATGGAATTGTTTAATAAAAATATTTCTACCTCTGTCTTCAATGCATATAACCTGCTTATTCCTGCATGATTCCTTTCGAGAGCCAACGATCTTGTATACGAAATAATAGACCAGTTGGACTGAGCTTAATACCTTACAATTAAGAGACTTGAGACTTTGTGACAACGTTGCTACCCATCGGTTTTTCTTAAAACAAGAAAAGAAAAATCACTAAAAGAGTAACAAGCTAGTTTCTTATTAAGATAGTAAAAACCATACAAAAATTAAGGTAGTAAGTACAATCGAGCAGGCCTAATAATGGTTTATGATCCATTATTAGGCTTGAGATCTGTACACAAAGTTTGGAAGATACAAATTCGTAAGGGAGTACTTATTATGAATGATACTTATGAACGATATCTAGCACATCTTACGAAATAAGTTGAAATTTGTCTCTCCTTTTGATTAGGGATGTCAAAACCGGTTAACCGGTGGTATGTAAAGCTACCGTCCACCGGTTTTTGAAAAATTCAATTTTCGACAAACCGTGTAAACCGGAGTTTTCATATCGGTTTACCGGCTTTTTAAATACAAAAACATTTGAATTTGTTGAACATAAAATTCAATAAAATATTGATATTCAATTCAGTAGAGGTGATTCAGATATAATAAATATTAGTGTTGCTATTGATGATACAGGATTATTACAAGCTGCATTAATAAAACTACAAGGTTTATTTATATTTCTAATAGTTGAATATTTATTTCCCGGGAAACGGCAATTATTTTTTAAATTTCTCAGGGTCCTGGGACAGGACAGAAAATCGTCAATATATTGTTTGCTACATACAAATTTATTTTTTTCGAATAAAACTTTCGAACAGGACTATAATGATTCGAAAGATACAATTGTTCAAAAATTATTTTAAATAAATTAAAAAATTGTTACACTTCAATCGGATGATATACGTATTAAACTATAGGCAAAATTAGTTAATTGACGTTTTTAGTTTTTCATTTCCTCATCGCGTTGCCCCTTCACAGGACTACAAAGTTCCACACACAATTAAAAGTGAACAGAAAACCAGAACTTTATTGAAGTTGGGCAAAGTAGAGATACGCATGCTCATAGGTATCTACACAGGGCACTGTAACATTAGAAGCAGGCTCAGCAGATGGCACACAGGACTATTGCCGACTGTGTGAGGACGAGATTGACACGATCGAGCACATACTAGGTAGGTGCCTCTCTCTCTGCGTACGTATGAAAAAACACCTAGGAGATTACATAATTAGAAACATTGATGAAATTGGCACCCGCACCATCCATGACTTGCTGAGATTCTCGAAAGGCCTGGATTGGATTATGGGTGGCTTCTGATTCCCGCGGGAATTCAGCTAAATTTCCCGATATACGGGAAACTGAAAATTTGAAACTGATTTTTCCCGTGGGAAATCCCTATTTGCAAACGTTATTCTTTTATCTTTCTTTAAATATTAAATTACCAGTTGTAGTTTTTTTCGTTTGTATTTTTTTGGTCTGTAATCAATATTTGATTTGAACTGGGATATTGTCCCATTCGTTTCGTTTAAAGTTGTCCATTCATTTGAAATGGTCCCTTCTACAAGTAAGAGATGGACCAGGTAATTCCTTGGTTACCTAGGAGTTTACTGAGGACATTGCGTTCTCAATAGTCTCCATTTGTTGTTCAGCCGTACCATGTGTCCATTTTGGAGATTCTCTCAGTTTAGAATTAACTCTGTACAACTGTCAAAGTAAACAAACGTTTATTTTTGTAAGAATGTTGACAACCACTAAAAATGCATTTTTGGCAATTAATCGGAATATTCCCCTAAAAACATTACTTGGAATATCTCCGGTTCTTGAAGTGTTATGATCCCGTTATGTACATTAAAAGAAAGCTTCAAGTGTAGGCTATTAACTTATAAAATATATAAATAATATATATAATATTTATTATAAAAATAAGCTTCCCAACGAGATATACCGATCGGATCAGGAATGACGAAAAGTTCTACCAATAGTGAAAATTTGAAGCAATTCAGAGAAGTGCAACTAAACTAGAGTTCGACAGAATAATCGGCTTCGGCCGAAAACTGGCCGAATATTTAGGATTACGATTAAATAAAATTTGATTCATTATAATATTCTTTTCTTTATTGAAGCCAGTTCAATTTATAAAGAAGTTACATCGAACATTGTGACGAATATACATTTTTCCACTGAGTATTTACTTTTATTTTCCATTTTATTTCTCTTTACGTACTTTTTTACACATGTTTAATGCATTGTTGTTGTAAAATCACTAGTAGATTTTTAAAAATATAGCGTAATGGAAGCTAGTACGCAAATTAGACCACGGGGTCTCCTAACGTAGTAACAGCCACTTTTTCTGTGGACTGTCTTTATATTCTCTAACCTAACCCAAAATATGTATACAAATTTTAAAGTACTGTAATTTTTCAAACCGTTGAAAAGCTATACTCGATCTACCATGCAAAACGAAATATCACAAACATTTCATTAATTGTGAAGCTGTTCGGAATAATATTGTAAGGGAAATATTGTTGAGTCCATGTTAAAATTTTCAAACCGATAAACCACAGTTTTTGTTTGTTCACGGAGTTTTCATGAAGCTGTGTGAAATCTATATTAAGCATTTTTATTTTGAGAAAAATATAAATTGTTAGTTTGAATTTTTATGATAGCATTTTCCACTTCCCGTCATGTGAAAAAATTTAGGAACAAATAATTCAAGTATTATTCGCGATAGGGGTGAATATTGTTAAACACATCCTATGGAGGGGTAAATATTCTCCAAAAATTACCTTTACACGTGAACTTCCAAAACGGCGATACACGTATATTCTTCAGAATCGGTTGCCAGAACCTTGTTATTTACGAAAAAGTTTAATTTTTTCCACGGTATTACTAGTCAGTGTTTCTTTTTGATTTAAATAAAGCTAATTTGTTCCATTTTACATCTCAACGTTTCGTAAGTTGTTGTTGACAATTTACGAGAAATTTTTAATTAAATGAAAAATCGATTAATTTTACATCATAGACGAAAGTACTTATACTATGTTTTATAAAAAAGACCACGACACAAATAATAATTTTATAAATAATGTCTAGTCTTGGCGCTTGTTGAGTTAAGACAAGCTAATATTCTACAGTTTTTTTAAAGTAGTAAAGCAAAAACAAAGCTTGTTTATACTGTTACACCACAACAAAGAACACCTCACGAATGTACGGATGTTAAAATTGTTATACGAAAAGCTCAAAACAAAGATGAACTAGTCTTATATGTAGTCCACTTCGATAACAATCAAAGAACCGCGGAAAAAATTACACCGCAATGTACCATTTAAAAGTCAAGTGGGAGTATCAAAAATGTTTGGCCATGCCTCTTGCAGATGTATTGTGTAAACTTTCTACGCCAATTGTGCTGGAAATCATAAGACATCTGAAATGCGCTAACTGCAATGGTACTCACTGTCCACGTAGATTGACTTGTACGCAAATATGAGAACTTTCTCAGCCTAAAAAAGCTAATCGCAGCCAAAGAAGCAACATTCCCAGCTTGATTAGAAACTATTATCAAAAATTTCCCAAACCACCAAAACAGGAAGGATTCCCGTCTTCCTGGTCCATTGATTTGGCAACTCTGCTCTGTTACAACGTGTGAAAGTTTTGTGCTCCGTTCTAATTTGAATAAATATTTGTTATATTGCATCCATAGCTACTTTAGTGCATCAAATTCATTACACAGATAAGTATTTTTGTGATTTAGTTTTACTTGTGATATTGTATTTGTGTGTTTATTTTTTGATAAAAAATCGTGTCTTTGGCTAAGAAATATTTCTTGACCAAACAACAACAATTGTTTTGTGATTTCTGTGCACTTTTTTTGTTATTGCTTATAACGTTATTCTTGTTGTGCGTTCTGTCCATTTCGTTTATTTGTTTTTCTGACTGAACAGGGTTGCCATCTATCGTTTTTTAAACTTATAGTGTTTTTTTTTACGCGATTTTACTTTTTTATTTTAACACAGTAAAATGGTATTTTAGAAAATCATGTCGTGCTCGTATGATAATTGTAAAATTGTTTCGGACAGTGAGCGTTCCATTGAATGCTGGTTGTGTACCAGTCAATGGCATGCTAAATGTGCCGGTGTAAGTGCAAGGGTCGTGGACGCATTGTACGGGGAGAACAATGGTCTACGTTGGTGTTGCACCAAGTGTAGAAAAATTGGTGTAGATTTTTACAATTTTTTCAGGACTTCTATGTCCGAGATTGCTGAAATGGGAAACGACCTCTGGGCGATTTATTCAAGATTTAACAAGTGTGCGTCCAATCTGGATAAATACCCACAATTGGATGAGCTTGCTAAGTCTCCGGAAGTTTCAGGCCAGAAACGTAAGAGGACGGCGTCTGCTAAGCCCTCGTCTGTGAAATCTGGTACACTTAACACCATTGGAGCGGATGGTGTTGTTTCGGTGGCCTCGGCTGTTCCTGAGGCTAAGGCTACTGTAGTCGGCGGGTCAATCACTGTGGACGGTGATACCCCGACTTATGCTTCGGTTGCTGGGCCATGCCTGATGTGGCTGGCCCGTGTGAATGCGACTGGTCGGCCGGACCCAGTTGCTGTTGCCGGTGGTGTCCGTCCACTCCGGATACGACCGTGGAAGATTTAAATTGTTTCATTAAGTCAAAAATTGAGGGTGACTTCCGTATAAAGACGTTTAAACTGAAGTCATCCTTTGTCCAAAGTCGGGCATCGTTTAAAATTGTTGTGTCGAGGGAAATTTTCGACAAGCTAATGTCAGCCACTATTCCAAAAAACTAAGCAGCTCTTTTAGTGTTGGGTATCAGAATGTTAGAGGCCGAAATACAAAGTTAAATCGTCTATTTGTTGATAGTTTCGATTTTGACTTCTCGGCTCTAGCTTTTTCTGAGACCTGGTTGAAGGATTCAATTTTGGACTCCGAGGTTTTATGTGGGAAATATGTTGTCTTCAGGAAGGATCGAGTAGGGAGAATAGGTGGCGGTGTCCTTATCGCGGTTGCTAATGCATTCTTATCTGAACGCTTTATTCTGCAAGGGTTTGATGACATTGAATTTATTGCAGTCCTTATTAACATAGGACGTAGTAAGTTGTTTGTTACAGTAGAGTTCCTCCCATATCACTCTCGGAGGACAACTATCATCCTACCTTGAATATATCGATGTTGTACTCTGGTGAATCTTCTCCCTCTTCGCAAGTTCGCAAGATAATCGAAACTCTTTCTGTTTCAAGAGAACCAATTTCGAAAAGCTTAATTCACTTATTCAGGATGTTGACTGGAATTCTGTTTGTAGCTGTCGTCACTATACTGATCTTGACATTGTCGTAGATAGATTTTATCACATTTTGAATGTCTTTTTGTCACAATCAGTACCGAAAACTCGTGTTGGACACTCTAGAAGACTACCTTGGCTTTCACGTGAGTTGTCTAGCATGAAGAATTCGAGAAGTAGACTTTTTAAGAAATTTAAGATGACCGGTTTGAATTCAGATTATGTCAAATATTCCGTTGCTAGGTCGAAATATAGCATTGAGTCTCAGAGATGTTATAGGATCTACTTGGAAAAACTAAAGAATGATTTTAGGAAGAACCCTAGATCTTTTTATGACTTTGTGAATTTGAAACGTAGATCCTCAACTAAGCCGACAAGGATTAGAATGGATGGCTTAGAGTTTGGTGATGATCAGACGATTGCTGATTGTTTTGCAAAAATTTTTGCGACGACATACTCAGAGCGATCTTATGGGTCGAGTGACGCCTACCCTTATAATATCTCTGCATTGAGTCAATTAGAAATTCCTGTTATTGATTTACCCTTTATCGCTAAGTTGAGTGCTATTCCGAAGCTATTTGAGAAATTTGTTACTGAGGTTGTATCTCATAGAGTTTCTTCTATACTGAGTCCATATCAACATGGATTTCGTAAGGGCTTTTCTACTGTGACAAATTTGATTCAGTTTACTTCTCACGTTATTGATGAATTTCTTCAGATTTTAGTAAGGCATTTGATAAAGTGAACCACGAACTTTTGTTATATAAATTAGATCGTATAGGTTTTAGCTCTAACTTCTTGAAGTGGATATCTTCGTATCTTTCAAATCGCTCTCAGATTGTAAAATTTGGTAATTCTTATTCTAGACCAATTCTGATTCCATTGGGTGTTTCTCAGGGTAGTCATCTAGGGCCGGTTATTTTCTTATTATTCATAAATGACCTTCCGGGGTCATTTTCGACTTCTAATGTATGCAGATGATGTAAAGATATTTTTTTCTTATAATTGGCCAGAATTTTCGAATCCATTGCAGGATGACTTAGATAGCTTTGGACGCTGGTGTGACATGAATTGTATGAAACTCAACCTAAGGAGATGCAGACACATGCATTTCTTTAGATCGAATCCTAGATTTGTCAGATATAATATTAGAGGAACTGAGTTAGAGTTAGTTGATTCTTTTGTAGACATTGGTATTCTAATGGATTCCAAACTGAATTTCAACAATCATATTATTACTATGGTTAACAAAGCATATGGTGTTCTTGGCTTCATTAAGCGATGGGCGAAGGAGTTCTCCGATCCTTACGTAACGAAGCAGCTATTTACATCACTTGTCAGACCTATTCTGGAATATGGTTCCGTAGTGTGGGATACTCAGTATGGTATCTATATTGACAGAATTGAGTCAGTTCAGAAACAATTTTTAATATTTTCATTAAGACACTTGCATTGGAATAGTGATTTTATTCTTCTCCCTTATACTAGTAGATTGAAGCTGATCGACTTGCCTTCCTTGAAAAGCAGACGTGTTATGTTGAACACCGTGATGGTTTATAAGGTTATAAATGGTGATTTCTCTTCTGACTATATTATTTCTAGGATTAAGTTTAACGCGCCATTTAGACCTTCTAGATACTATATTGACTTTCAGCGTACGAATTACGCTTCCGTAGAGCCCATTCGCAGAATGTTTATTGATTTCAATTCATTGTGTCACATCATAGATTTCGGATTAGGAGTCGATATAATAAAGTCGAGGATTTTCTCCTGCTTGGATGTTTTGTTTGTTGTGACATGTTTACTTTACTTTAATATATTTAGTTACTAACTTTAAGAATAACCTTTTATTTGCATGTGATACTAATATTTTTTTAATATTTTTGTTATGCCGGCTGTTAATATTTGATCTGTAGCCGGTGTCCACCCTCTACTGCTTAGCCGCCATGGTTCGGACTATGGTGTGTACGCTGTCCCTACGTTATGGGGACGTGGTCCTCTCGGTCGGAAGGGGCGGGTGTGAGAGGCGTTGGGACCGTTCGTAGAAAAAAATATGCCGAATGCCAAAACGAACACTAATCTAATTTTCAATAGATGAATTAAAAAATCAAACGTTCGAATTAATTTCAAAATTAAGAAATTGTAAAACTAAATTCGATCAATTCGAAGTTATCACAGGCCTGGCGTTCAAATTTTTGGATTGAAGGAACCTTTAAAAAAAATTCTCTTGGAATGCTCGAGGCATTCGTAACAAAAAAGATGAGCTCTTTCATTTTTTAGAGTCGATGTATGTCTTTTATGTTTAGCAAGAAATTTGCAATTTGGCGTCTATATGTGGTACAGGAAAAAATAGTTGGATTACTTTAATATTAGGGAATATGAATAAGGATTGCGTTGGATTATTATATTTATTCGATCGATAAAAACTCAAAGACTCAAAATGTTGTGTATTGGTCTTTTGAACTACTTTCCAAAGGGACAACGAACACCAGCAGGCCGATGGAAGGGCGAAACAGAGCAATTATTTAACTTTTAAGGTAATTAAAATAACTAGAACAACACCAGGATCCAAATTGCGCCATTACTCAAAAATAGTTCCAACTTCTATATACCATCCAAAAGTCTTCTAAAACTGACATACTGGGTGAGAGGACAGATATCGGACCTGGAACGGAAAATGGGCTATATCTTCCATGAAAACCCAAGAAATCGCAGATATTGATATTTTGACATTAAGACTTATTGTTTAACACATTAAGTGCCAAGCATTTTTTTGGGCTATAAGTAAAAGCAATCACAGTCGTACGGAAACGTAACACTCAATGTGTTAAGGAATATAATAGTAATACTTATTATTTAGGGAAATATATTCCCCTGTACGTAATTTTTTTGGCGCTTTTTTGGGACAGTCCGTCAAGTTAGTGTTATTTTCATCAGTTTAATAATTAAAATATAACTTTTTCTTGACGAACTGTATCTTTAGATGTGTTCCCTGAAAATACCATTACATTTTTTCACTTTGGGACTTGTAATCGGTCAATATTGGGTGATTTGTAGAAAATTCTTATCTGTACGTAAACTTTAAAATGATAGCCTACATATGAATTTACCTAATAAAGAAATATCTAAGGTAATGCCAATCTTTAGAAACAAACATTCGAATCGGCTCGTTCTGGAATATCTCCAAGACTCTTAGGAAAAAAGTCTATATCTATTTCTGTATTAAAACAAAATAGTACTGCTTACAACACAAGCCTGGAAAAATCTCCTCGCTGAACATTTTCTATTAAACCATTATGTTTACAAGAACTCCAAGAGACAATTATCTACTGGAATGGTTATACTGGACATCAGTCTTTGACTCGGTGTGGCACAATGGTTTTATTTTTAAACTGGTTAAATTTGGATTCCTGACAGAGCTTGTTAAAATGATTCAGAGTTTCCTACATGAGAGAAAATTCAGTGTACTACCTCCAGGGGATACTACCTTTCGTCAACTAAGTATTCCTAATGAATACCTTCAAGGTTCTAGCCTTTTCCCCTTGCTCTATAATATATTCCCCGGTGAGATTCCAGCATTGAATAAATGTGTGCTTTAAATTTTTACTGATGATACAGCAATCCTAACCACGAATTTATACGCTATCAGTATTAGAGATGGGCGATATTCTCGTACCGGTGATTCAATCACAGTGATTGAGAAATCATGGGTAACTGTAGTGATTGGATATGACTAGTAACGGTTACTTGCAAAGTAGTTCTTTCAATGTTGTCACCACTCAATTTTATATTTCACTATATGCAGAAATCACTGGCATCGTTTTCTCCAGCTGAAAAGCAACTGCTTTCACATACTGGAATCATTAGAAAGATATAGAACTAGATATTAATATTTCTGTCACATTCTATTGCATATAATAAGCATTTTATTGTCTACTTTGGCCTTTAATTTTAATTGCTATTTTTCGTTTAATTTTTTCGTCAATTTTGGAAATCCGCCGACTTCTGCCATTGTAAAATTTTTAAATTATTAAAAACATGGCTTCTGATCTTAATAAAGAGAAAACAAGCGAAATATGACCGTTTTTCGAGCCTACTGAAAAATTGTATGTAAGTTGATTCAAATAAGATTATTGATTAAACCGTGATCACGGCCACTCCTAAAAAGAACGGTGATTTACAAATAACGGTTACTCTTTAAAAGAACGTTGATTTACAAATCACGGTCACTGAGAACGACGTTCTCCAAAAATCACTGGATTACCCATCACTAATCAGTGTTACAAATAATCTCCAATAAGCTTTACATAAACTACATGCATATTTTAATGAATGAAATATACTTCCTCAGTAAATGAAAGCCATTTATTTCACTAGTAAACAGAAACAGCGCTTCCAACCACGAACTCCATCCATTATTTTCTAAACCACAACATAGTATGGAAAAATAATGTGTAATATTTGGGAATAATACTAGAAAAAATGTAGATATTACTTATCCTATATTATTGACAGAATGAACAAATCCAATAGGATTATGTATGCCTTAATTAACAGAAGGTCCAATTTAAACAAAGATAACAAACTACTCGTGTTCAAAGCAATATTCTCCCCCATAATGTTATATTGCATTCCAGTCTGGTCGACGGCGGCATACATAAACTACAAACCACGTCTCCATAACGTAGGGACAGCGTACACACCATAGTCCGAACCATGGCGGCTAAGCAGTAGAGGGTGGACACCGGCTACAGATCAAATATCAACAGCCGGCATAACAAAAATATTAAACAAAATATTAGTATCATAATAAATAAATAAAAGTTATTCTTAAAGTTAGTAACTAAATATATTAAAGTAAAGTAAACATGTCACAACAAACTAAACATCCAAGCAGGAGAAAATCCTCGACTTTATTATATCGATTCCTAATCCGAAATCTATGATGTGACACAATGAATTGAAATCAATACACATTCTACGAATGGGCTCTGCGGAAGCATAATTCGTACGCGGAAAATCAATATGAAGGAATTGGTAGTATCTAGAAGGTCTAAATGGCACGTTAAACTTAATCCTAGAAATAATATAGTCAGAAGAGAAATCACCATTTATAACCTTATAAACCATCACGGTGCTTAACATAACAAGTCTGCTTTTTAAGGATGGCAAGTCGATCAACTTCAGTCTACCAGTTAAAGGGGGAAGAACAAAATCACTATTCCAATGCAAGTGTCTTAATGAAAATATCAAAAATTGTTTCTGAACTGACTCAATTCTATCAATATAGATACCATACTACGGAACCATATTCCAGAATAGGCCTGAAAAGCGATGTAAATAGCTGCTTCGTCGCTTAATTAAACCAAGAACACCATATGCTTTGTTAACCATAGTAATAATATGATTGTTGAAATTCAATTTGGAATCCATTAGAATACCAAGGTCTACGAAAGAATCTACTACCTCTAACTCAGCTCCTCTAATATTATACATGACAAATCTCGGGTTCGATCTAAAGAAACGCATATGTTTGCATTTCCTTAGATTCAGTTCCATGCAATTTATGTCACACCAGCGTCCAAAACTATCCATGTCATTCTGCAATGGATGAGAAAATTCTGGCCAATCATAAGAAACAAATATTTTTACATCATCTGCATACATAAGAAGTTTAGAGTTAATAGTAGACTCTGGATGGAAGCTCATTTATGAATAATAAGAATAAAACAGGGTTGTGTGTCATTGTTCTATCGATACTTTCATGGTGTTTGTTCTTCGGAAATTCGTGATCTTATACCGCCCGTGAGAACGTTCGGTAGAGATACGCGACTCTCCAGTCAACAGACACTACTCCCTCTTTCCTCCTTCCAATATCTGATCTTCCTTCCGCCAACGCAATGCACTGCATTTATACGGGACATCCCCTGAGTGTTGGTTTTTTTGAAACGACGTACTTCCTTAGGAAGAGTTTCATGATTTTATGCGAGCTTTAATTTTCTGATATTAGAGTGGTACATTAGGGTAGTAGCAACTGAGATATGATGGGTAAGTACCAGAAGGGGGTGCTTGAGCTCAATGACTTCAAAGACAAAAAAATCGGCCTCGTCGAGACAAAAACATCGATGTATCACACTTTAAAATCCGTTTATAAATGCAGAAGTTATATAGAAAAATGTAAAAGCGCGACCCCTACGTTCGGCATAAAAAAATAAAAAAAAATTTTTTTGAAACTACCTTTCAATAATACTTCATATTCGAAGGTGTACGGCGAACTTTTTTTTGAGCTACGCCCTAATATACATATCTCGTGAACGACAAAATTAAGAAAATTAAAAAACGTTCATCAGAGATGTGAAACCCTGAGGTATTCATACATAAACAACCTGATATTAGAGTTCGACCGATTAATCGGCTTCGGCCAAAAACCGGTAATATGACACTAATCGGTCCGCAAAAAAAATGACCGATTAGCCGAATATTTAGGATTATGATTAAATAAAATTCAAATCATTATAGTTTTTATACAATGAGCTTAATGATAATATTATCTTTTTATTGAAGTCAGTTCAATTTATGTAGAAGTTTATTGAACGTTGTGACGAATATACTCGAATCGATTGAGTATTTAGTTTTAAATTCCACAATATTAGCTCTGTTCCTTACGTACTTATTTTTACACATGTATTTTTGCGAATTGTTGTTGTAAAATCACTAATAGATTTTTAAAAAATATTACGTAATGGAAACTAGTATACAAATTAAAATCAAAAATAACATGTGGTCTGTTGTCTTCATATCCTTTAACCTAATCTAAAATATACAGTCGAACTTCAATAACTCGAACTACCATTATCCCGAAAAAACATCGACTTATGGGGACTTCGAGTTATGGAATTACTTATAATTTTTTTGCTCATTAAAAAACAAGTACATTTATTCGAATTTATCCATTTTTATTCTATACAATTCTAATTACTTGCAATAAATACTATTATTCCAATTTATTCATGTTCATTTTATATATTTCTAATTACTTGACATTTTTGGTTGGATTTTTTCTTTTTTGTTGTGAATAATAATAATAAGTAACTCCAATTTGTTTAGGGCTTTGTAATGTTCATCAGTTGTGCTTTCATTCGTGTTCAGAAATAAACTTATATTTTTTAAGGATTCTGAGTAAGTAGCTGATTCGGAGGCACAATGTTCAACAATATCATCATCCGTAGGAAAGTCTGATACAATAAGTTCATTATCAACCTCAATGTAATCCTGAAGAGTACTGTTAGATGTTATATTTTTCAAACGCATCCAGGTTTCATAGGCAGATTCCAAGGACATCAAATCGCCAGTAGTAACATCTCTTAAAAATATCAAAGGTATCATCTTCTTCTTCCCATACTGAATACTGACCAAATCCAGCTTTCTTAAAGCAATTTGTGATCCTTGCCTTGGTTATATGACTAACGGCATATAATAGTGTAATATCGCGCTTACTTTTTTCATCTATACGCTTTAAAGCATCCTTGAAGATTTTGTTTCTATAATGGCTCTTCAAACAGTTAAATATTCCCTGATCAAGTGGTTGTAATTTTGATGTCATTTTTGGGGGGAAAATTTCAATTCAATGGATTTCAGTTTACTCTGTAAGTCTTTTGGATGTGTCGGACAATTATCAACAAAGAATAAAATTTTTCGCCCACCTTTCAAAAATATCTGATCTTATCCATTCTTCAAATAATTGTCCTGTCATCCAAGCCTTTTTGTTACTTTTATATTCGACTGGTAACCACTTAACGCCACGAAAGCAACTAGGTTTGTTACTTCTTCCAATAAAAAGAATTTTAACTTTTTCGTTGCCAACATTAATGTAACACGCTTTTTACCACGTTTTCCTCCATGACATTTTTCATTTTTAAAAGTTAACGTTTTGTCAGTTTTCCATTTTCCATGCCTTGGTTATATGACTAACGGCATATAATAGTGTAATATCGCGTTTACTTTTTTCATCTATACGCTTTAAAGCATCCTTCAAGATTTTGTTTCTATAATGGCTCTTCAAACAGTTAATTATTCCCTGATCAAGTGGTTGTAATTTTGATGTCATTTTTGGGGGGAAAATTTCAATTCAATGGATTTCAGTTTACTCTGTAAGTCTTTTGGATGTGTCGGACAATTATCAACAAAGAATAAAATTTTTCGCCCACCTTTCAAAAATATCTGATCTAATTTCAGCATCCATTCTTCAAATAATTGTCCTGTCATCCAAGCCTTTTTGTTACTTTTATATTCGACTGGTAACCACTTAACGCCACGAAAGCAACTAGGTTTGTTACTTCTTCCAATAAAAAGAATTTTAACTTTTTCGTTGCCAACATTAATGTAACACGCTTTTTACCACGTTTTCCTCCATGACATTTTTCATTTTTAAAAGTTAACGTTTTGCCAGTTTTCCATTTTTTACAGTCCTCTTCACAAACGTCATTACTTTCACCATGGGCATGAATAACACGGTCTAAGAAACTTTTAATTTGTACAACAGTTTGCGGGTGGCATAGTACCTTTGCTTCCATTTATCAAGCCAACCAGTGCTTGCCTTGAAATCATCTTCTTCAAATCTCTTTGCGAACTCCATGGCCTTACCCTTAAATATTCTTCCAGATATTGACATATTTTGGGCTCTTGTTACGGTAAACCATTGGAGTATCGCTTTGTTAACTTTCTCGTACGTTGGTTTTTCACTCTTTTACTTCCTTCAGAAGAAGAACCAGATTCAACAGCAATAATAATAGCCTGCTTATTTTTTAAAATTGTGGAAACCGTACTGGCCGAAATACCATATTTCCCAGCACGTCTTTTTTATTTGATCCATTTTCCACCTCATTTATTAATTTAAATTTTTCTTGAATTGACAAACTTTTCAAAACACGCTTCGATGCCAAGGTGACTCTCTTGTTTTTAAATGCATTTTCTTCGCAACATACCAAACACAAGTGAAACATAAATCGATAGAGTTAAACTTCGGGTCTCATAAACGACCAACCTAAATGACGCGCAAACGTAAAGCATCATTAATTACGTCCCATTACTTTCTAATTCTGAGAGTTATTTTGGTCGGTAAAACAACCAACGTACAAACAACTTATTTTCAAATTCTGTATTTCCCCGAAAAGTTCGACTTATGAAAGTTGGGGCCATTGTTTTTCTTCAAGTTATAGAGAAAAAGTTATGGACGTTCGAGTTATAGAAGAACAATGTGCTTCGACTTAAAGAAAATTCGACTTATGGAAGTTTGACTGTATATAAAAATTTTTAAGTCTCACTCTAATTTTCCAAACCGTTCAAAAGCTATTCTCGATCTACTACCATGCCAAACTAAATACCAAAAGCATTCCTTTAAGCAAGGAGCTGTTCGGAATAATATTGTATACTGTAAGGGAATTATTGTTGAGACCATGTTAAAATTTTTAACCCGATATACCATATTTTTGGCTGGAGCTTATATGTCATGCATATTATCAAGTGTTTCAGTGATTTCATTCAAGGAGTTTTCATGAAAAGTAATAATTTGTCATAGCTGCGTAAAACCCATATTTAATGATTTTTATTTTGGGGAAAATATTAATTGTTAGTTTCTAAAACTTGTATTATTTGGCAAAAATTAATTACTTTCTGTTGCCCATGGATCTTTTTGAGGTCGACTACATATTATAGTGTCCTCGTATTCGAAATATATAGATTAAGTCGACTCGAGATATATATCGTCACCAGATTATCTATTTTTGCATATACTTAATATTTTGAAAAAAAAAATCGGCTTCGGCCGAAGTACGAAAATAATGCCTTCGGTCGAACTCTACCTAATCTTAAAATAAACAAAATTCTAGTCAAACAAACATTCACAAAAGGTTTTTTAAATTTCCTTTCAACAAAATGTATATACATCCTTTATGACAATTCTAAGATTTATCATATTACTAAGTAGAAAAGGGCTACAATCATGAACTCTTTATCTTTATAAAATGAAATGTAATACTCCAAATGTTATAAAAAATAAAAATTTGTTTTGAATTACAAATAATTACACAATCTTAAAAAGTCTAAACTTAAATACTAATATTACAGAACTTTCTTTATCAAATCATTGCGATGGAATACTACAGCTTCCATTTCTTAAACGTAAAGCATTGTTTATATTCATTACGCATAGCTTCTTCACTCATTGTGCTTCAAAAACGAATAGGCTATTTTCCCGTCTTGCTTTTACAACCACTTTTCCATTATAAGTTATTAACGCTCCATGCTGATTAAATTTAGCGATACATCCATTTTCGACAAGCTTATTGAATGAGAGAAATGAAAGAAATAGCAATCAAAGAGTATGTATTGTTGTCTCCGGGCCTCGACCTGCAATTATTTGCATAATATCCTTTTTTAGCGCATACAAAACATTTACGATCTTTCTCATTTTTGATGTTGTGGTTTTTATCACTATCCTTTCAGTTCTTTCTTGTCATTGCGCCCAAAGCGTGTTGGTTTGTTGAAGAATGTTCATTATTGTTCTGTACACGGCGCACAGTGTATTATCAGCGGCAAAAATCCCAAATTTCATGCGCCCAAATTTGGACTTTACTGATTGAATTTTGCAATGAACATTCCTATTAAGCATATTCTAAAAGATTTTGCCAATATCGCAGCTAAATTTAGCTGTGTATGCATTTAAAGTTCATATATGCTAAAATAATTCAGAATTTCATCATAATAGAGGTTATTTTATTGGGATGTATCTCGGAAACAATATATCGTATTGGAATTTCGTTTAGTTCGTAGAAAACAAGAGCTGTTCTTCTGCATTTAAAAAGGTATAATTATGTTTTCGATTTCATTTTCAGACAGTGTGTTTCCTGAAGATTGAATTTATTTAGTATGGTTACTTTTGTACAGTATAAAACTATACTCGCGAGGCCGACCGATATCTCGGCGCTTATAAATATTGTTAAACTATTGTCTTATTTATTCAATTTTAAAAAGAATATTTTGCTTATATGGTAATTCCACAAGATTTCGACCCAACATGGATTTCGACCCTCATAGATTTTGATGAAATTTGGCGCATACATTCTACTAGTGGTTGAGGGTAATATACCATTTACCGTAGCTCAAAGTAGTGCGTGGATTAAGTTCTACAGTGGTCCAAAGTTAGTTATCTCGGAGGTTTTTTTTTTTTGAAGAGATGGATTCTTTATCGATATCATAACATTGGATCGCGTCATCAGATTTTAACGATATTGATGTCATCTGAAAGATTTACACCGAATCTGCTTGAAAATGTGAATGTCCTTGTGGTTCAAAGATTTCAAAAATTAAAAATAATTTTAATCCTTGAATATCCTGAAAAACATATCTATAATTTTCTTTTGTATTTTAGCTTATGTTATTCTCTACAAAATATTAAAAATTCAGAGTGGGGTGCCCATAGGTTAAGAAATTACGGCTGTTTTTTTTTTTTCAAAGTATTGCGTTATTTCAGCAAGCACAACATTTTTCATTAGAGTGGCTTCAAAATAAAAGTTGTCGATGTTCCCGACTAAATTGAAGGATTCGTTTGTTTCCACGGGTTCTTCCAAAATTTTTCGCTTTTATCATTGTCTGTGAGCTGGACGCGTTCAAAAAAATCTATAAAACAGAAAAGAATTCACGATGAGAATGGTATTGAGAAAAAAAACAATTAGAAATTAAAAATCAAACCATATCAAAAACTTGCAATGTGTCCAGGTATAAAGAACAAATTTTTACGATTTTATTGTATTTTTTATGCATTTTGTATAAAATCCGCTAAACTTTCCGAAATTAATCTTAAGTTTTTTATAAAGTTGTAATACCCATTTGTCATCGATTAATTTTTATCACTTTTTTTTATTGTATTCACATATATATTAAAATAAGAAAATTGTGACATTTTTCATTTTAACTTACATGGGATGGTTGTGGGCGGATTTAAACAATTTTTTCTTGATCTAGCTCTATTCCTTCTAATTTTTGCGCAGCTTGTATGCAAATATTTCACTGTGCGGCATTCTATTCTTACAGCAGTTTGAGCTTGAGTACAGAAAGAGCAGGTAATGAATCTCTCGTTTCCATCGACAACTTCTTGTATATAGGGATACCTTCTGCAATGGACCGCGAGTTTTGTACACTTCCTTTAGCTTCTCCCAAGCATCATTAGATCTTGAACAATTATTCACATAGTTGATTATTCCTAAGGCCTTTTCATCGGTGCAGTCCCATTCCTTTGTCCGCCGCCCAACTTGAATCTTTTGCCAGTTTTCCATTCACATACTTCCAATATCCGTTATGTATAAGAACACTTTTCATGTGGATACACCACGTTTCATAGTTCTTATCATCCAGCTTCTCAATTTGATATATTATTCAATCTTGGTGTGATTCTTCTTTTGTTTAATTTCAATTCCCAATACGCTCTGGTCCCTTAACCTGAAGAAAATGTTCCTCAAGATTCCAAAAATAGCTTCAGCGGAAACAGTTTTTATAAAACAATATATTTATTATTGTAAGGAAAAAGAAAACCGATTTGAACAAGGCGTATTTATACAGGTGATAGCACTAGAACAACAACAAATTCGGCAACAACAAAATACAAATAATTTTTTGAATTGTGAGCCATACTGTCAAAGCAAAATATATGGGATTTGACAGTTTCGGTTACTTTTGAATGAAAAAAAAAATACCGCCATAAAAATTCACGAACTCGCTATAAGTTTCAAGAGTTGATGACTGATTTTTCAAAGCTGATTTCAAGGATGGTAAAAAATGACGTTTCCCAATTACTTTCACATTTTTAATTATGTTAACAAAAATAAACGCGAAAATAAAAATTAATTTTTAATACGATTTTTTGACGTAACCGCCACAAAGTCTGTAAATAGCTTAATAGTGTGATGTTAGATATGTAAAAGAAACTACTCGCATCACCTATCTTGTACTAAACAATGCTTATTTATTTGTTTTTGGAGCTCACGTCTTTTTCGCAAATAGGGCTCGATACGTTTTAATCACTATTCACATAATATGTTAATATTAAAATGTATTTTCAGAATCTGAGAAGTGGGAGAACCCTTTTTCAACATGGATAGATTTAACCTTCTGAAGAGTAGGTCGGAGGTTATAGTCGGCGGAAAATACAGACTGAGCCGAAAAATAGGTATGGCTATTTTTAAGCAAAATTATTGCAAAATTGGTAATACATGGTATTTATAACTCTAGGAAGCGGCTCATTTGGCGACATTTATCTTGGCATAAGTATACAGAGTGGAGAAGAAGTCGCCGTAAAAATGGAAAGTACTTCCGCACGCCATCCTCAGCTGCAATATGAAGCAAAACTTTACCGTATTTTAAGCGGCGGTGTGGGTATTCCACGAATTCGCCACCATGGCAAAGAAAAAAATTTCAATATACTAGTGATGGATCTTCTTGGGCCCTCATTAGAAGACCTGTTCAATTTTTGTACTCGTCATTTTACGATTAAAACTGTATTGATGTTGGTCGATCAGATGATTGGGCGGTTGGAATACATTCACTTAAAGTGCTTTATACATCGCGATATCAAACCTGATAATTTTCTAATGGGCATAGGTCGTCATTGCAATAAGTTGTTTTTGATTGATTTCGGGTTAGCTAAAAAGTATCGAGACCCCCATACTCGTACCCATATTCAATATCGGGAAGACAAAAATTTGACAGGAACTGCACGTTATGCATCAATTAATGCACATTTAGGCATTGAACAATCGCGAAGAGATGATATGGAATCATTAGGATATGTTATGATGTATTTCAATCGCAGTGTTTTGCCATGGCAAGGAATGAAAGCCACGAATAAGCAGCAAAAATATGAAAAGATTTCGGAGAAGAAGATGTCTACTCCAATTGAGGTTCTATGCAAAGGATTCCCAGCTGAATTTTCAATGTATTTGAATTATTGCCGTAGTTTGCGTTTTGATGAACAACCCGATTATATGTACCTTCGGCAGTTATTCAGGTGACTATTAATATTATTAAATATAATTATCTATTTATTACAATTATTTATATATCTTTGTAACATTACTTTCATTTCAGAATACTTTTCCGTACTTTGAATCATCAATATGATTATATTTACGACTGGACAATGTTGAAACAGAAAACTCATCAAAGTCAACCAAACACAGCTCTTTTATTGGGACAAGCTGAGACTCGTAACGACAGAGAACGAGAGAAGGAGAAGGAAAAGGAGAAAGCGAGTGGAAAAACTATGCTCTCTGAATAATTTTAACTTTTATGCTTAAAATAGTTAAATATATGAACTCATGTAAAATTCTACAAATACAAAATTTGCATTAAAATTATGCTGCAAAATAATTTGCATCATCCACTAAAATATTACGATAATTATTAATATTAATAATTTTGAATTATGTCAATAAATGCTAACTGTGTTGGAGTTAAAAATAAAATAGAAAAAATAACAGTGTATATTTTAAGAATCTAGAGAATGTATCAAAACATCTTAACACCCCTTATTATATTACAAATTATAATATCAAACTAATAAAGTTTAAAAATGTATATCTGTATCTTATCTTAATTTCTTTTTTTTTTGATGTAATTTAAAGCTACCTTTGTTAGACAATAAGTTCGATTAGCTTAATTTTTGTATGGAATTTACTCGCCTAACAAGAAAGTAGCTTGCTTCTGTCTTAGTTGTGGTGCAAGATATTTCTTGTTGATACGTTTAAGAAGGTGGTGACACCTTATCAAGTCACAAGACTAATGCGATCAATCAAAAAATTATTGCGTAAACGATAAAACATCACACGATTTTGGAGTTCTGATCTGGCAACGCTAGCGCGGGGACTACCGTGGAACTCGATACGAAAGTTAAAACGATCAATGACACAACCTTTAATAAAATTTACCAATGTCATATTTGTTGCAGTTTGTTTGCACTTTTCCAGTTTTTTTTTTTTCAAAACAAAAATAAAATAAACACAACAAAAGAAAATATTAATTAATTAGTGGTGTTCCGGTAAAGGCAATGAAAGTAGTAGTAGTAAAAGGTCCTCAACTTGTCCATGGCCACTCTGATAGTTCCCGAGGCCTGGAAAATGGGCAGAGTGATACCGCTACTGAAGCCAGGGAAAGATGCGAGTAAGGGAGAATCGTACAGGCCGATCTCTCTTCTCTCTCCAGTAGCGAAGACGCTTGAGGCACTTCTCCTCCCGAGCCTTAATGGACATTTTCCGATTGCAGATTATCAACACGGATTCCGTAAGCAGCATAGCACAACAACTGCTTTACACGCTATTACCACACATATCGGTCGCGGTCTGAACCAGGATAAACCGTGCGACAGGACGGTCCTCGTGGCCCTTGACCTATCGAAGGCATTTGATACGGTCAACCATGCCGTTCTATTCGAGGACATTGCCAACACGTCCCTCCCGAACAATCTGAAACGTTGGATCGTGAATTATATGTGTGGACGCCAGTCATTTGTGGAATTCAGAAATAGGAAGTCAAAACCCCGTAGAGTTAAACAGGGAGTTCCCCAAGGTGGGGTGATATCTCCGGCTCTGTTTAATCTCTACCTTTCTGGTATTCCACAACCACCTGACGGCGTGGAAATCGTGACATACGCCGATGATTGCACGATATTAGCGTCGGGACCCAAATCTGATGATATATGCGAAAGGCTGAACACCTATCTCGTTGATCTTGCCAATTTCTTCGCAGCGAGGAATATGAAAATATCCGCCTCCAAATCGTCAGCCACACTATTTACCACATGGTCTGCAGAGGTCAGAAGGACATTGAATGTGAAAGTCGACGACACGCCAATACCGACAGTAAACTACCCCAAAATCCTTGGGGTCACATTCGACAGTCTATATAAATCCTCTGCACACGCCACAGCTATTTGCGATAAAATGAGAAGTAGGAACAAGATCCTCAAGTCGCTTGCCGGCAGCACTTGGGGAACCGACAAAGAAACCTTGTTGACCTCTTATAAAGCAATAGGCCGGTCCGTGGCTAACTATGCGGCGCCAGTGTGGTCTGCAAATGTGAGTGATACGCAGTGGAGAAATATACAAACTTGCCAAAATGCCGCCCTGAGAACAGCAACAGGCTGTCTCCTCATGTCCCATCAAGATCACCTACATGAGGAGTCTAAGGTCATTTCCGTACGTAGGCACAACTTTATGTTGTCTACGCAGTACTTGCTTGGGTGTTACCGCAGAGACCATCCAAACCACCATCTTATGGCTCTGCCCCCTCCGCCCAGGCAGGTAAGGAAAGACCTCCAGGATCTAGAGAGAGAGGTCCAAAGGTATAAGAGAGAGCCTCTAGATCAGCGAGCATACAAAGCAGGTTTAAACGATATTCACAGGGACGCAGTCGCAGCAGCAATCAACAACAACGCCATGAATATCGTCCTCGGAGATCATCCGCCAGAAATTGCATCTGAAGAGAAACTACTGCCGCGACAAACTAGATCGGTTTTGGCACAGCTGAGATCTGGATGGTGTAGCCGCCTCAATTCGTACTGGGCACGAATTGACGGCAACGTGCAGAACATCTGCCCCGCTTGTAGCCAGGGGCCACACGACACGCTACATCTATTCAACTGCCCTGCAAAACCAACTCAGCTGGTCCCCAGGTCACTATGGACGCACCCAAAGCAGGTGGCCATCTTCCTGAACCTGGAGACGAACGACGCAGATCCTGATAGTGAAGGAGATTAAAAACGGACAACACAAACATACATATATAGCTGTTACAACAACAACAACAAAGTAGTCCGCGCTAAAGGATGTGAAGATAAATTCGTAAGTTAAATATGACCCACACCCAAGACACAAACAAATTTAGCCGTATTTGAATATGGTTGGACAGTATTAGTGCAATATCGATTTACATGTTCATGTCTTACGCATCGGTGAGATCGGTACTGAAACACACATCTTGCCGAAAAACAAACTGCCAGAGTAGCGATGAATAAAACAAAGTTATGGAACAATCGGCTGACTGCGAAGTTGTAGTAATCAAACATTTCATAGGGGGTCAGGTGGAGCCTTTTCCACAAGTAAGGCAGTATACTCTGCCTATTAATATTATAAATAAAAAACAATAAAGCAATATTAATAAAATAAATAAAAACAAAAGAATTATATGGCTGAATTTATGGTCGAACATTCAAAATTGTCCAAAAATATTCCGAATTGCAGTCAAGGGAAAGCTAAAAGTCAGAGAGACTGGGAACAACTTACAGTAACATTAAATTCTTATGGAACGTCAATTAAAGAATTGAAAGCTGGCGAAAGGTAAGAATGAAATGATAATGATTGGATTCGATAATAACTAATTGGTATCTACATATATATTAAGGTGTTTTCTGACCAAAAATTTAACGCCAAAAAGAAACATGTATTTAATAAAGTCTCTAAGAAAAAACGGGAAGTGGGCCTTATGAGGAAATCTGCAGAAGAGCAAATTATTCAGGCCACTGGAATGGAAGTTGCTGTGGAAGGCCTCTCGTCGGTAATGAGTTTTGGAGTATTTTATACATGAAAAAGAATATGAGGTTAACAAAGCTGCAGGAATTTTTAGAGGACGAGGAAGACAGCGATGTAGCTACAAATGTCAAAAATGAAATACCTAGACAACATGAAAAAACTACAAAACTTTGCAGAAAACCCGAGTCTAACCCGAAAGACTCATACAAAATACTGAATATTTGCATCGTGATACAAATTCTAAACGTGATATCATAGTAAACCTGAAGGAAAAGTCTTTAAAAATGAAAGAACGTATCATAGTCTTGAAGGAAAGGTCTCTTAGAAGAAAAGACCAAATGATAAGCCTGAAGGAAAAATCATTAAAAATAAAAGAGGAGGAGCACACCGCCAACATGGCTATAAAGAAGGTAGACCTAGAAATAAAAATTTTCGAATTATAAATGCTTAAACAAAGACAAGTATAAGCTAATGGATTATTATTGTTAGCAACGTTATATTAAATATAGTAAATTGTCCGATACCTACGTACAATCTTATTATATTATGTTCTTATTAATTGGATTAATTATTTTTTGTTTAGTTTAATCTTTATCTTTTTAGTTTTTTGATTGAATTAATTTATCTTTCTTTTCAATAAATGCATTTAATTTTTATAATAAAAACAAATAACATATTTAAATTTATTCGTGCTAGTGACATTTTAATTTGATCTCTAATTTGTTTACCTATTCAATACTAACGGCGTAGAGACCTGTGTATACAAAGGTACTTTAAAATGAATGCACAAGTTATGCAAAGCTGCACACACGTTTCCAAATTTTCCCATTTTTCCGGGCTATAATGACTTCTTTTGCCATTGCTAAGAATTTTCCAACGAGCTTTAAGAATTCCAATCGTTATCTCAACAATACCACGGCCTTTAGCATGGATATTATTAAAATTAGTTTTCAAATGGTTATCAATAGTGTCTCTATAAGGTGTTAAGCACCATGGCTCAAGAGGATACCCCGAATCTCCAGAAATTTTAGATTAGTTGAGAAAAATCGTGTAAGAATATTGAATTTCAAAAATAAAATACCCAAAATCCAACAATTCCTTAACTCATTGGAATTGTTTCCAAATAAAAGAGTCATGGGATAATCCACCATATTTAGAATTAATAGATAACATTTTATATTTATGATAACAAATCTGAAAATATATATCCATATCCATAATAATTTACCACAGGTTTAAAGATTTTTTCAATCATCTTTATCGAAAGAAGAAAGAAAGAAAGCAAAAACACCTTGAAAATTTTAACAAAAATCACGATTGTAATTTACAGGCAATAACTGATTCCCAGGAACATTTTATTCCCGATAGAGGCAAGGCGTATTTATACAGGTGATAGCAGCAGAGCAAAAACAAATTCGGGAACAACAAAATAGAGTAATTTTTTGAATGGTGAGTCATACTGTCAAAGCAAAATATATGGGATTTGATAGTTTCGGTTACTTTTGAATGAAAAAAATTTCAGTCAGCTGGGCTCCTGCTATCACCTTTATAAATACGCCTTGGATAGAGGTGAATGTAAAAACATACTCAAGGCGTATTTATACAGGTGATAGCACTAGAACAACAACAACCGCAGGCATTTTGTTGTTGGAAAGATACTGTCAAAGCCAGCTGATTTAAAAATGTAAAGAAAAATGTGAAAAAATCAATTTGAAATAAACAAATTATTATTTGTTTTGATTTGTGTACATATTTTGTATTTTTAGATTACTATACCAACAATTGTGTATACATTTGAAGACAATTTATTTTATCTGGAATTTATTGCACATTGTTATAGTATATATAAATTAAATAAAATGATTAAAGATATGAACAAATAATATAAGGGATATATTCAAAGGTTAATTTTAAGAAATTCTTTATATCCCATTATCCTCTGTTTGGACTTTTGCACTTTAAGCCTTCTGTTCAAATGTCTAACGCGGAAGTGGATACGACATTTGACTTTTTATCTTGTTCTGGGAGGTCATCTAAATTCGCTTCGGGTTCGAATTCTTGGTGATCGTTCTCCGCATTTGGTCGGAACTCCATCCGGCAAATCTTACTCCATTTATTTGTTCTCCTCTGGTCTTTCGGAATATTGAAGAACAGTCCATTTCCACGTCCCACTTTTTTTTGCAAATGCAACAACTGCGCATTTTTTCTTATCACTTTTTTATGTTTTTTAAAAAGAAATGTTACTTTTTTAACGTTTAATATTTTGAAAATGAGCCATTGGAAAAGTAAACAAAGCAAAACGTAAACATTGAGAAATGTATACAATAAATTTGACAGTTTCGATTACTTCGGAATGAAAAAAATTTCAGTCAGCTGGGCTCGTGCTATCACCTGTATAAATACGCCTTGAACATACTTCAAACAATATCTAATAATATGACATTTAGAATTTTGAAAATAAAGTTACTAGGTTTTTGTTATACATTTAACTTACTACCATAGAGTTAAGGCTATGGAATCCTATTCTGTTAAAGAACATGTGTTCATTTGCTGTTGGCTTTTGCAGTCAGAGATGCGTGCCGAATCGCTACAAATCATCGTGCATGTTCTGACAATCACGCGATTGTCAAATCACTTGCGATTTGCAAATAGCCAAAAATATTTTACCCTGTTGTACTGTTCACGCGTTTTGATACTTTTTCGAAAAGTGTAAACATATGTTTTTTCTGTCAAAAACATGTGTTCTCTGTATAAATAAAGAAAAATAAAAAAACTTTAAAATGAAAATGCCGCTTGCGTTTATTTTAAGTGTTATTTCTTTAAAAAGGCTTCAATTAAAAACGATACCTTAGGGATTCATCGAAACCATAAGCCTTTTTTTAATTTAATATTTTTAATGAAAATTGTTAAAAAAATTACACGTTTTTTGTACAAATTTAAAGAAAACATACTAAATTTTATAAATACATCGTTTTTTATGTGTTTAACATTTATTTTAAACAAAATAAAATAAATAAATGGAAACTTACACTAGACAACAAAGAATACTGTTTTTGTTCAAGCGCAACAGCATCAATGTTTAGACCTGGATAATAATTTACGTTTGTTTGGTATTTCGAATAGCAATGAAAGTGTGGCAAATATTGGCAGATGAAATTAACATATTTGTAATCTTGAGACTTTTAATTATATTTGTATAATTATTTGATTGAGGGAATAGATACTAAAACTTCAGGTAAACCTAACATAAGGCCTGTTCGATTGGGCTTACTAGCTTAATATTTGTATGGAATTTACTCGCTTAAAATTAAAATAGCTTACTACTCTTAGTTACTGAGTAAGGTGGTGCCAGAAGTTTATCTCTGATTTATTTAAATAAAACCAATGGATAAAAATGTTGCTACCTTATCAAGTCTCTTAATTTTAAGCTAGTAAGCCCAATCAAACGCGCCTATATATTGAAATATCGACCTGAGACCCTATAAAGTATATATATATTCTTAATCGCCATAAAATTCTAAGACGATCTAGCCATGATCGTCCGTCTGGTTAAAGCACGCTAGCATCTAAACGAAAGGTGCTAGGACGCACAGTAGCGCCCGTAGAGCAAACGAGGTTGCAAAATCAAAATTTTCATGAGCGCCGACGAAGTTTTGAATAAACCCATGTTATAGGAAACTTTTCAACGATTTCAAATCTGTCACTCTTAATAATATCACATTTTTATTTTAGAAGATATAGCCGTTCAAAGTTGACCGACTTTCGGTTTTCCAAAAAACACACAATTTTTAGTGAATTTGTTGCGATTTCAGGTGTAATATCACGAAAAATAGGTAACGAATCGCCTTATTGTTTGTATTGATTGATGTATTTATTAAATGTATAATGATAAAAAAATTAACTGTTTGCTTTGTGTTTCTCCTGGTAAATCACTATTTAAAAACTATCCGTTTTTTCACTATTTTTCAACTTTGACGGAAAATAAAAAAATCTATATTTTTCTATATTTGCCATATTTGCAAAACCTGTTCATTGATTATTTCTTTACATAATTCAAAAATTTTAGCTGCCCGTACGTGCCCGTTTGGCTTCTAGAGGTAAAAAAGGTTAAAAAGACATGGTTGCAGAAATTGTATGGCGTCCATCCCTTATATGTTTTGACTGACAGTAGTTTGATCTAATAGTTTGAAAAAAAAAAACTACTCATTGAAATTAGCAGGTACGTACCTCACTTAAACAATACTTTGGCGTACAACAATTTACAAAGGATAGTGAAAGAGTTAGGTCGCAGATAACCAAATCTGTTGCTGATGCAAGCCCACTGCGACTAAAAAGGATTAAGGAAAGCATTCCCACGCTCACAAACGCACACATTAAAAAGTATGGATCCGAAGAAGCCTTGGCCTTGTTTATGGACTTAGAACTTTCCAAAGAGAAATATGAGAAACTACGGACATCTTTAACGCGACACGGCGCTGACGTTTTACCCGGATACAAGCATATTACGCAAGCCAAAATAAATTCACGACCACTGCATACGGAGTTTACGGAAGTCTCTGCGAAAGCCAATCTGCAGGATCTCATGGGCCATACAGCAAAACGGTTGTTGGAGAGTCTTCCTGAAAATGAGGTGAAAATTCTTCCTGAGAAGTTGACATTGATCAGCAAATGGGGCTGCGATGGATCATCCGGACAAAGCGTTTATAAGCAAAGGATATCTTCCGATGACGCTACAATATCGGACGGAGATATGTTTATGGCATCTGTTGTTCCTTTGCGGTTTAAATCTGATGTTTCCCTACACTGGAAAAATCCACGTCCGTCATGAGTGCATTATTGCCGACCAATAATGTTTCAATTTGCAAGGGAATCGGCAGAACTCATAAGGACCACGGTGAAGGACATTGAAGAACAAATAAGCAAGATTAAGCCTACAAAGCTGCAAATTGGAGAAGGAAAATATATTGAATGCAATTACGAGTTCCATCTGACCATGGTTGACGGAAAAGTCGTAAACGAACTGACAGGAACAACCTCAACAATGTCATGCCCGATTTGCAAAAAGAGTCAGAAGAACTTTGGTAATTTAAACGATTCTACAAATTAGGAGAATTACGAATATGGAATGTCACCATTGCACGCAAGGATAAGGTGTATGGAATTCTTGCTAAAACTGGCGTATACCCTACCACAAGAGGAGGAAAACTTCGGATAAGGAAAAGATCAGAAAGAAGCAAATACAGGATGCTTTTTTTAAACAAGTTGGACTAAAAGTAGACTGTCCCAAGCACGGATACGGTAACTCAAACGATGGAAACACTTCTAGGAGATTTTTTGAAAATGATGAGGCAGTAACTAGAATTACTGGAATTGACAATCAAATCGTGAAAAGATTGGGAACGATCTTAGATGTTTTAAACTGCAAAGAAAATGTCAATTCTACAAAATATGGAGAATATGCGTCGAAAACTGCATCTCTTTTAGCAGAAATGTATCCACAGAAGAAGTTGACCCCGACCGTCCATAAAATATTGGCGCATGGCAAAGATATAATTGAGTACCAGTCTTTGCCAATTGGAGAGCTTTCTGAAGAAGCACAGGAGTCTCTTAACAAATTTTATAAAAAATATAGATTGCAGAACACATTCAAAGCATCAAGGGTAAGGCAAAATGAGGACCTCTTCAACATGTTGGCTGCATCTTCCGATCCACTTATTTCTTCCCTGCGGCATGTGAAGTCAAGAATAGAGTTAGAAAATAATTATAGTTTAGAAATGGTTAGTCTTTTAGATATACCTTCTCTTACGAACTGTGATGAATATTTTACAGAAAATTGAAAAAATTAATTAAAAAAAAATATTTTTTTTTTTTAATTTGTTGGGTAATAATTTAAACATAAAACCCTAAAGAAAAAAAAATAAAAACAATCTAAAAATGTAAAAATAATTTTTTTTAGTTACCATAAAATAGATTTTTCTACTAATTTTAACTTTGATAACCCATAATTAGGCCCCTACAGAGCGTAGCACCCTTTCCAAACGCTCATTTCATAGGCTGAACAGTTATCTATCATATGCTGTTTAAACTGTTCAATTATCTTATTCGGTTCAAAAGATATGATTTTTGCAACGAAAAAACTCAAATGGCGCCACTGTGCACCGGCTACAGGTCAAATATCAACAGCCAGTATAACAAACATATTACACAGTACAACACATGATTTGCCAACTCAATTCTGAGAACAGTATGTGAAATTATACCCAAAAAGAATAATTTCTGCATCATTCGTTTTGTCTTCTTACCTGCCGAAATATTTTTAATATCGATTTGAAGTTAGTACTATCGTATAGGGGAATTTATCACGTTTTAGGCCCTGTTGTTTGACATAGCTCGACAGCCACTAGCCCGATTTAGTTGAAATAAATTAAAAAAAAATAAGAATTACAATTCCCTTAATCTGTTCATATATTGTTTTCCTATACAAGCAACAGTTTCCAAGTTAAAAATAAAAAAAAAAATTAAATTCCTAAAAAATACAAAACGGAAATAAGTTTCAAGTGTAGTTACTTTTTCGCCAAGTCACATAACCTATAAGCAAAATGAGACAAAGATCATGAAAATCGATGCACGCGTTTCCTTTTTTATTCGCAATTGAGTAAAGGTATGAATTTCAAAAAACAAAATAAAAATAAAAATTAAAAAATTATCATGCAAAAAAAAATAATTTATAAAAACTTTATGAAAATAAAATAATATGCAATTAATAAGCAATTATAATATGCATAAAAACAAAATTCAGAACATTTTTTCAATTATTGGCAATATCCATGCTTGCAGAAGTTGACGCTTGTGGTTCTGATGATCTTGTTTTCTTCGTAGGTTGTTCATGAAAGAATCACTTTTGATCAATTTCCGAATATCAGGTCCGTTCAGAATACCTGTTTTAAATACATTTGCGAATAATAAATGTGCGATGAATTTCTGTAAAAAACAGGTAGCCAACTGAAAAACCCATAGTAAGCAAAGTAACTTTTAATTATTTGGGTTTTTCACATTTAGGGGTGGTCATTATTCGGAAAATTTAAACCTCACAGATGGTGAAACAGGTATATAGCGACGGTAAAAAAATATGCACCCATTTACAAGTACCTGTCAGTAAAATAGTGAACAATACACAGTATAAATAGGTGTGCATTGATCGATTTTACTCATTCAACAAGTGTCGACGAACGCGAAAAGTACAAGTCAATCATGTCGATTATGCACGCCGACGGATGGCTGCGGATCGGATTTTTGTTGGTATTATATAAGCCGATGGTAATGCCGTTGCGGAAAAATTCGTATTATGTATTCCTCATGCGATTCACTTCACATACAAAAATATCCGACAGAAAATCATCGCTGATTTGATGCGGATAAAGTACTTTTTGGTTGTTTTTTATTTGTTTTAACCGAAATTGCTTCAAAAACCTGTGGAAATATATAAAATTTATTCACTTTTCACTTAAGGAATTTTTCTGCTTACATTACATCGGTTAACTTGAAAACACTTACGGCCCTGTTCCGTACCTGTCTTCTATTGCCACTTTTTTCTTCCAAATTTATAAAAAAAACCAATTGATTGGTTACTTTTGTTTGTCATTTGCTTATAAATGTCAATTTGACAGCTGTAATGTAATATCGACTTTATGTTGGTAATGCAGTCATCCGACGGATTACATAATACAATTTTCCTCACAAAGTGAGTCGAGTGCGGATCGAGTCAATCCGATCCGCAGCAAATCCGTCGGCGTGCATAATCGACATGAATATTTTGAAAGTGCAGGTTTTAATAGTGAATAACAACAAAACATAAAATATATAAATATGGAAAACAACAAGTGACCAAATTTGGATGAATTTTGTTACGTTTGTGGTCGTATCGTCCGAAAAATACAGAAAAAAGACCGAAAAAATTTGTTTACTGAGCAATTCAAAACCGCGTATTGTAATTATTTCGATGAAGCAGATTCAAGTGGTGCAAATTTTACGCCGGACACAGTGTGCAACAGTTGTTATACTACCCTTCTAAAATGGCTGCACGGAAAAAGTAGAAACTTGTCTTTTATAAGGCCAGTAATTTGGGTGCAAGACCTAACTAGACATGATGAATCCAGGTGCTACGCATGCATAAATTTTCGTCCTGGATTAAACAGAAAACAATTGAAAGCAAAAGTATACACTGCTGCATTTACTGCCACACTTCCAGTGCAACGCCCTGCTGATACCGATACACCTAAACCTCCGAGTGGGGATACTGTGTCCCTCGTAGCCGAAACCGTTTTCACCAATCCGACCAATTTGGATGATGCTGATTGGATACCCGATATTGAAGAAAAAGGACCACGACCGCTAGCACAAATAGAAATGGATTACATTGTCAGATCATCAGAACCACAAGCGTCAACTTCTGCAAGCATGGATATTGCCAATAATTGAAAAAATGTTCTCAATTTTGTTTTTATGCATATTATAATTGCGTATTAATTGCATATAATTTTATTTTCATAAAGTTTTTAAAAATTATTTTTTTTTGCATGATAATTTTTTAATTTTTATTTTATTTTATTTTTTGAAATTCATACCTTTACTCAATTGCGAATAAAACTGAAAGGCGTGCATCGATTTTCATGATCTTTGTCTCATTTTGCTCATAGGTTATGTGACTTTGCGAAAAAGTAACTACACTTGAAACTTATTTCCGTTTTGTATTTTTTATGAATTTTAAATTTTTTTTATTTTTAACTTGGAAACTGTTGCTTGTATAGGAAAACAATATATGAACAGATTAAGGGAATTGTAATTCTTAATTTTTTAACAAACAACAGGGCCTAAAACGTGATAAATTCCCCTATACGATAGTACTAACTTCAAATCGATATTAAAAATATTTCGGCAGGTAAGAAGACAAAACGAATGATGCAGAAATTATTCTTTTTGGGTATAATTTCACATACTGTTCTCAGAATTGAGTTGGCAATCAACGAACTGAAAAATGTTGTACTGTGTTATTAAACAAAATATTAGTATCACATGCAAATAATGGTTATTCTTAAAGTTAGTAACTAAAAATATTAAAGTAAACATATCATAACAAACTAAACATCCAAGGAGTAGAAAATCCTGGACTTTATTATATCGATTCCTAATCCGAAATCTATGATGTGACACAATGAATTGAAATCAATACACATTCTATGAATGGGCTCTGCGGAAGCATAATTCGTACGCTGAAAATCAATATGAAGGAATTGATAGTATCTAGAAGATCTAAATGGCACGTTAAACTTAATCCTAGAAATAATATAGTCAGAAGAGAAATTACCATTTATACCTTATAAATATATATCACGGTGCTTAACATAACAAGTCTGCTTTTTAAGGATGGCAAGTAGATCAACTTCAATCACTAGTATAAGGGTTAAAAATTGTTTCTGAACTGACTTAATTCGATCAATATAGATACCATACTGATGATCCCACACTACGGAACCATATTCCAGAATAGGCCTGACAAGCGATGTAAATAGCTGCTTCGTCACGTAAGGATCAGAGAACTCCTTAGCCCATCGCTTAATGAAACCAAGAACACCATATGCTTTGTTAACCATAGTAATAATATGATTGTTGAAATTCAGTTTGAAATCCATTAGAATTCCAAGGTCTACGAAAGAATCTACTACCTCTAACTCAGCTCCTCTAATATTATACCTGACAAATCTCGGGTTCGATCTAAAGAAACGCATATGTTTGCATTTCCTTAGATTCAGTTCCATGCAATTTATGTCACACCAGCGTCCAAAACTATCCATGTCATTCTGCAATGGATGAGAAAATTCTGGCCAATCATAAGAAACAAATATTTTTACATCACCTGCATACATAAGAAGTTTAGAGTTAATAGTAGACTCTGGATGGAAGGTCATTTATAAATAATAAGAATAAAACAGGCCCTAGATGACTACCCTGAGGGACTCCCGATGGAATCAGAATTCGTTTAGAATAAGAATTTCCAAATTTAACAATGCGATCTAATTTATATACCAAAAGTTCATGGTTCACTTTATCAAATGCTTTACTAAAATCCGTATAGATGACATCAGTCTGATTACCCTGAACAAATTCATCAATAACGTGAGAAGTAAACTGAATCAAATCTATAACAGTAGAAAAGCCCTTACGAAATCCATGTTGGTATGGACTCAATATAGAAGAAACCCTATGAGATACCACCTCAGTAACCAATTTCTCAAATAGCACTCAACTTATCTATCCCTCTATAGTTTGACACGTCAATTAGACTACCAGACTTATGGAGGGGGTCAATGAATGAACTCCTCCAAGCCAAAGGGAAATATCCAAATCTCAATGAAGTATTAAATAGCAATGTTAGCGGAATAACCAAACCACTAGCACAGAATTTCAAAATTATACTTAAGGCGTAAAATGAGAATAGAGGAATAAAAATGGTACCAACCAAACGGTTGCACCTAGAATAATGAAATTCGATGTATACATTCCTTTGATTCCAAAGACACGTAAAATAAAGTGATTTTTCGATATTTGTACTTTTTGGGGTAAAATGGAGAAAGGGGATAAAAATTGTCCCAACCAAAAGACCGCAGCTAAAGACATGAAATTCGGAGTATACATTCCTCTGATTCCGTAGACACGAACAATATATGTTGTTTTCCAAATTCGTACTTTCAAGGGATACAGTGAGAACAGAGGGATAAAAATGGTACCAACTAAACGGCTAAAGCTAGAATGATGAAATTCGGTGTGTAGATTCCTCTAATTTCGTAGACAAGTAAAATAAAGAGATTTTAGAAAGTCGAACTCTTAAGGGGTAAAATGGGGAAAAAGGGATAAAAATGGTTCCAACCAAATGGCCGCAGCTATAATCATGGAATTTGGGTGTATACATTCCTCTGACTGTATAGACACGCAAAATAAAAGATTGTTCTAAATTCGTACTTTTTACTTTAATAGCAGAAAAGGATTGAATCATGAAATTAGGTTATCTTGCCCTGTGTACGTCAGATAATGGGTTTTATAAAATTTGTACTTTTGGAATTATAATAGGATGGAAATACAAGCAACTGTAGCACCCACTATCTACCAATATTTATGATATTTATTTTTTTGAAGATTTCTGTCTTATATGTATTTATCTTTTGAATTGACTTAAAGTATTACTTCGATATATATGTATATAGTATAAACATATTGGTAGCCTTGCCTTATATATTTATAAAATTATTTTTTCAATATTGGTTTGGCTATATTAAAAAAATTAAAATTTTCCTGTAATGATTTGAACTGGGATATTGTCCTGGCTCAAGACCATTTTGCTTCTAACGGGTGATTTTTTAAGAGCTTGATAACTTTTTTTAAAAAAAAAAACGCATAAAATTTGCAAAATCTCATCGGTTCTTTATTTGAAACGTTAGATTGGTCCATGACATTTACTTTTTGAAGATAATTTCATTTAAATGTTGACCGCGGCTGCGTCTTAGGTGGTCCATTCGGAAAGTCCAATTTTGGGCAACTTTTTCGAGCATTTCGGCCGGAATAGCCCGAATTTCTTCGGAAATGTTGTCTTCCAAAGCTGGAATAGTTGCTGGCTTATTTCTGTAGACTTTAGACTTGACGTAGCCCCACAAAAAATAGTCTAAAGGCGTCAAATCGCATGATCTTGGTGGCCAACTTACCGGTCCATTTCTTGAGATGAATTGTTCTCCGAAGTTTTCCCTCAAAATGGCCATAGAATCGCGAGCTGTGTGGCATGTAGCGCCATCTTGTTGAAACCACATGTCAACCAAGTTCAGTTCTTCCATTTTGGGCAAAAAAAGTTGGATATCATCTCACGGTAGCGCTCACCATTCACAGTTACGTTACGATTCGCATCATCTTTGAAGAAGTACGGTCCAATGATGCCACCAGCCCATAAACCGCACCAAACTGTGACTTTTTCTGGATGCATTGGTAGCTCTTGCAATGCTTCTGGCTGATATTCACTCCAAAATCGACAATTCTGCCTATTTACGTATCCATTGAGCCAAAAATGAGCTTCGTCGCTGAACACAATTTCTTTCTTTCTGAACTTTCTTAACAGAGCACGCATTTTGATAATAAAATTCAATGATTTGCAAGCGTTGCTCGTTAGTAAGTCTATTCATGATGAAATGTCAAAGCATACTGAGCATCTTTCTCTTTGACACCATGTCTGAAATCCCACGTGATCTGTCAAATACTAATGCATGAAAATCCTAACCTCAAAAAAATCACTCTTTATATTTAATAGAATGCAAATTTATTTACAAATGGCATGGTGACATTTATTACTTGGCTGCAGACTACCACGATCATGATTTCGACCATGTCAAAAGTCTTTTCAAGTGGCTTCGCAGCGACTTTTCAACATCAAACCCGGCCTCTATAAGGAGATGATTCTCACAAACGAACGAGAAGCACAACTAACTTGCCGAATTTGCGTTTAAAAAATCGCACCAAGTAATAAAGCATATATTGATTACAGACCAAAAAAAATGCAAACGAAAAAAACTAAAATTTTACTGTAATGTTATTGCACTTCTACGAAAATCGACAGCCTCTGTGTAATACAATCCATGGTGGAGGGTATATAAATTTCGGACCGGCCGAACCCCCCAGAGAGGTTTCGAACATATACTTTTTTAAGACCTTTTAGACTTTCTGAAAAAAAAATTAGAATTTTTAAGTTCTAAAATCATGAAGACAGGAAAATTACATAAAAATCGTGGACACTTTCTTGAATTTCGGACAAAGGTTATGAAAAATACAAACAAACTAAACGAATTGTGAAATGCTAATTTCACTACTTCTTGACTTTTGACTAGAGCAATATCTTAAATAAGTTTTGGAAATTTAATAAAAAATCTCTTAGTAATTTTAAAAAAGTGTAGATAAGAATCACTATGATATCATAATTAAATCTAAAAACATTATTAATAAAAGCAAATTATTTGCTTGATGCTAACCCGTAGCTTAACTATGAGTGCCAAACTTTGGACAAATTTGTAGTATATCTAATTGGAATGAAATCATTGAAAAGTAATTTACCTCTAAATTAATAATTATGTAAAAATCTATTGGCGAGATGAAATTCTTAGTTTCTGCGAAAAAGTATTGGAGTAACCTAAGAATTTTTTATATATACATTTTTTACTTATATAAAAGAAAGTACAATACTTCAATTTTTAAATAAAATACAATTTGCATTTTTAAATTTCTTTCCATTCAAACGAATGATATACCCCTCTCTGAGTAATGAGTTTGTAATGGTAATACAAATCCATTTCGACAAACGAAGAAAACTCTTTGATATAAACATATGATGACATGACAACAACTGATGACATTTTACCGCAAACAAACATATTTTTCCCACAAAAGAAACTCAAAAACGATGTTCACGTGTCTAAAATTTCGTTTAATTTTTTCTCTGTGTGTAGGTCTCTATTTTAAAATCTGCTTTAATGTTGCGAAACAATGAGAAATTAGTTTTAACTTACTGATTTTTTTGTCATATTTCTCACTTCACTGTCGGATATTTTTCAGAGTTAATATTTTTTATTTTTGTGTACATATGTAACAAGTATTATTCAAAAGAGAAACAACAAATTCAGTAACTTGGATCTACGTAGGGAGACGCAACTCTAAAATACCAATTATTTGGTGTTTTGGAATTAAAATTTGTAGGTGTTTTTCGTCTTGCATTTCATCAAATACAAAAATGTATTTGTTATTCGAATTTATACATATTTAAGATTATAAAAATGAAGTAACATGTCCAAATATTTTTTATTTAATCGGAATATGCGTATAAAAATTTTGAGTAAACACGATGTTTGGAAACTCTGCTCTGTTACAACGTGTGAAAGTTTTGTGCTCCGTTCTAATTTGAATAAATATTTGTTATATTGCTTCCATAGTTATTTTAGTGCATCAAATTCATTACTAATACACAGATAAGTATTTTTGTGATTTAGTTTTACTTGTGATATTGTATTTGTGTGTTTATTTTTTGATAAAAAAATCGTGTCTTTGGCTAAGAAATATTTCTTGACCAAACAACAACAATTGTTTTGTGATTTCTGTGCACTTTTTTGTTATTGCTTATAACGTTATTCTTGTTGTGCGTTCTGTCCATTTCGTTTTTCTGACTGAACAGTGTTGCTATCTATCGTTTTTTAAATTTCATTTCATTCTGTTTACTTTCTGCTTTTTTTACGCGATTTTACTTTTTTATTTTAACACAGTAAAGGGTGGTATTTTAGAAAATCATGTCGTGCTCGTATGATAATTGTAAAATTCTTTCAGAGAGTGAGCGTTCCATTGAATGCTGGTTGTGTACCAGTCAATGGCATGCTAAATGTGCCGGTGTAGGTGCAAGGGTCGTGGACGCATTGTACGGGGAGAACAATGGTTTACGTTGGTGTTGCACCAAGTGTAAAAAAATTGGTGTAGATTTTTACAACGTTTTCAGGACTTCTATGTCCGAGGTTGCTGAAATGGGAAAGGACCTCTGGGCGATTTATTCAAGATTTAACAAGTGTGCATCCAATATGGATAAATACCCACAATTGGATGAGATTGCTAAATCTCCGGAAGTTTCAGGCCAGAAACGTAAGAGAACGGCGAGGACGGCGTCTGCTAAGCCCTCGGCTGTGAAATCTGGTACACTTAACACCATTGGATCGGATGGTGCTGTTTCGGTGGCCTCGGCTGTTCCTGAAGCTACGGCTACTGTAGTCGGCGGGTCAGTCACTGTGGACGGTGATACCCCGACTTATGCTTCGGTTGCTGGGCCGGTGCCTGATCAGCCGCGGCAAAATCAGCCGCCAGTTGTAGCGGGTCCTTCTCTGGCCCGTGTGAATGCGACTGGTCAGGCGGACCCAGTTGCTGTTGCCGGTGGTGTCCGTCCACATCGTTCTGGAGGAAATTCCGGTGGATTGTCCATGGTTCCGGAAATGAAGATGGTTTTCGTTTCCCGTTTCGCTCCGGATACGACCGTGGAAGATTTGAATTGTTTTATTAAGTCGAAAATTGAGGGTGACTTCCGTATAAAAACGTTTAAACTGAAGTCAACCTTTGCCCAAAGTCGGGCATCGTTTATAATTGTTGTGTCGAGGGAAATTTTCGGCAAGCTAATTGTACCCTCATTCTGGCCATCTAGGTATTTTGTCAAAGAGTTTGTGGATAGGGTTGACAATCTGGCGCGTCTCCCAGCAATGTCAGCCACTATTCCAAAAAACAAAGCAGCTCTTTTTGTGTTGGGTATCAGAATGTTAGATGTCTGAATACGAAGTTGAGTTGTCTGTTTGTTGATAGCTTTGACTTTGTCTTCTCGGCTCCCGCCTTTACTGAGTTTTTTTTTCGATTTTGGACTCTGAGATTTTATGTGGGAGATATGTTGTATTTAGGAAGGATCGCGTAGGGAAAATTGGTGGCGGTGTTCTTATCGCTGTTGGTAATGAGTTCTCATCCGAACGCTTTACTCTACAAGGGTTTGGTGACATTGAATTTATTGCAGTCCTTATTAATATGGGACGTAGTAAGTTGTTTGTCACATGTTCTTACATTCCTCCATCGTCCGAGTTATGTATATATGAGAGACACTTGACTGCGATTGGTATGGTTGCTTCGAAAGCAGGTGATTTGGACCATATTATGATTTTGGGAGATTTTAATTTACCCACAGTATCTTGGATTACCTTGCCTGATGCGGAGGCTTTAACACCATTGACGTCAACTTTTAATTCGGATGATTGGCCTTCGCATATAGTTAGACTCTTTACTGATTTAAATTTGTTTCAGATCAATTATGTGGGAAATGTAAATGCTAGGCAACTTGACCTAGTATTTGTCAATGATCCCCATTTATTCGAGATCAGTAGGTTTCCTCCCATATCTATCCCGGAGGACGACTATCGTCCTACCTTGAGTATATCAATGTTGTATTCTAGCGATTCTTCTCCCTCTACTTCACAAGATGATCGTACCATTTATTGTTTCAAGAGAACCAACTTTGTTATGCTAAATTCTTTTATCCAGGATGTTGATTGGAATTCTGTCTGTAGCTGTCGTCACTATACTGATCTTGACATAGTTGTAGATAGATTTTATCAAATTTTAAATGACTTCATGTCACGATCAGTACCGAAAATTCGTGTTGGGCACTCTAGAAGGCTACCTTGGTTTTCACGTGAGTTGTCTAGTATGAAGAATACGAGAAGTAGACTCTTTAAAAAATTTAAGAGGACTGGTTTAAATTCTGACTATATCAAATACTCCGTTGCTAGGTCGAGATATAGCATTGAGTCTCAGAGACTTTATAGGATCTACTTGGAGAAACTAAAGAATGATTTTAGGAAGAACCCCAGATCTTTTTATGACTTCGTGAATCTTAAGCGTAGATCCGCATCTAAGCCAACTAGGATTATAATGGATGGTTTAGAATTTTGTGAAGATCAGGCGATTGCTGATTGTTTTTTGCGACGACTTATTCTGAACGATCTTATCGATCGAATGACACTTATCCTTTTAATGTCTCTGCATTGAATCATCTGGAAATCCCTTTATTTGATTTACCCTTGGTTTTGTCCAATTTGAATAATCATATCCACGAATAGTGTTGGCCCAGATGGGGTGCCAAGTTTATTTTTGAAATTCTGTACTAGTGGTTTGGTTATTCCGCTAACATTGTTATTTAATACTTCATTGAAATTTGGATATTTCCCTTTGGCTTGGAGGAGTTCATTCATTGACCCCTTCCATAAGTCTGGCAGTCTAATTGACGTGTCAAACTATAGAGGGATAGCTAAGTTGAGTGCCATTCCGAAGCTATTTGAGAAATTGGTTACTGAGGTGGTATCTCATAGGGTTTCTTCTATATTGAGTCCATACCAACATGGATTTCGTAAGGGCTTTTCTACTGTTACGAATTTAATTCAGTTTACTTCTCACGTTATTGATGAATTTGTTCAGGGTAATCAGACTGATGTCATCTATACGGATTTTAGTAAAGCATTTGATAAAGTGAACCATGAACTTTTGGTATATAAATTAGATCGCATTGGTTTTAGCTCTGTCTTCTTGAAGTGGATATTTTTGTATCTTTCGAATCGCTCACAGATTGTTAAATTTGGAAATTCTTATTCTAAACGAATTCTGATTCCATCGGGAGTCCCTCAGGGTAGTCATCTAGGGCCTGTTTTATTCTTATTATTCAAAAATGACCTTCCAGAGTCTATTATTAACTCTAAACTTCTAATGTATGCAGATGATGTAAAAATATTTTTTTCTTATGATTGGCCAGAATTTTCTCATCCATTGCAGTCTGACTTGGATAGTTTTGGACTCTGGTGTGACATAAATAGCATGGAACACAATCTAAGGAAATGCAAACATATGCGTTTCTTTAGATCGAACCCGAGTTTTGTCAGGTATAATATTGGAGGAGCTGAGTTAGAGGTAGTTGGACAAATTTGTAGTAATTTACCTCTAAATTAATAATTATGTAAAAATCTATTGGTGAGATGAAATTCCTAGTTTCTGCGAAAAAGTATTGGAGTATCCTAAGAATTTTTTATGTAGACATTTTTTACTTATATAAAAGAAAGTACAATACTTCAATTTTTAAATAAAATACAATTTGCATTTTTAAATTTCTTTCCATTCAAACGAATGATATACCCCTCTCTGAGTAATGAGTTTGTAATGGTAATACAAATCCATTTCGACAAACGAAGAAAACTGTTTGATATAAACATATGATGACATGACAACAACTGATGACATTTTACCGCAAACAAACAAATTTTTCCCACAAAAGAAACTCAAAAACGATGTTCACGTGTCTAAAATTTCGTTTCTACGTAATGCAATTTTTTCTCTGTGTGTAGGTCTCTATTTTAAAATCTGCTTTAATGTTGCGAAACAATAAGAAATTAGTTTTAACTTACTGATTTTTTTGTCATATTTCTCACTTCACTGTCGAATATTTTTCAGAGTTAATATTTTTTATTTTTGTGTACATATGTAACAAGTATTATTCAAAAGAGAAACAACAAATTCAGTAACTTGGATCTACGTAGGGAGACGTAACTCTAAAATACCAATTATTTGGTGTTTTGGAATTAAAATTTTTGGTGTTTTTTTTCTTGCATTTCATCAAATACAAAAAGACTGTATTTGTTATTCGAATTTATACATATTTAAGATTATAAAAATGAAGTAATATGTCCAAATATTTTTTATTTAATCGGAATATGCGTATAAAGATTTTGAGTAAACACGATGTTTGGTAACTCTGCTCTGTTACAACGTGTGAAAGTTTTGTGTTCCGTTTGTTGCGGAGGCCACGAAGGTCGGTCCTAAAAGAACGAAAAAAGTTAATGACCCCGAAAAATTTTGTAATATCGAAGATATTTTTACCTTTTTGGTCACACCGGACCACTGTACCCGGCAATGAAATGCATCTGCAAGGTGAGATAAACCATTGTAAATTTTGGTTAAAATGTAGCGGAAAATATTCAAAAACTTACCTTTGTGTGGAAGAATTGAATTTGCCCCACCTCCTTTTACGCGTTAAAACAGTCGAAACCTGTGAAATAATAAAATCTGCGTATTAAAAGTAAAATTCATTAATAAAAAAATAACCGCCAAAATTTTGTTCGATTGTTGTTTGTGGAAAATTTGAAGGAAAATTAGGCGGAAAAACAACGACCAAGATCGGGAAGAAAAGGCGTAACGTTTTTAATGAGAGCAAGAGTGGCATGCGCTCTATAAAAGGGGTAAATTTGAGAGGCTCAGCACAGTGTGTTAGTAAAGAGTGATTTTTTTGAGGTTAGGATTTTCATGCATTAGTATTTGACAGATCACGTGGGATTTCAGACATGGTGTCAAAGAGAAAGATGCTCAGTATGCTTTGACATTTCATCATGAATCGTCTTACAAACGAACAACGCTTGCAAATTATTGAATTTTATTATAAAAATGCGTGCTCTGTTAAGAAAGTTCATTGCGCGCTTCCATTTTATGGTCAGTTTAATCGACCCACTGAAGCGGCTATTCGGGCTATTGTGACTAAATTTCGCACCAAATTTACATTGTTGGACATTAAACCACCAACACGCTTACGTAGAGTGCGAACTGAAGAAAATATCGCAGCTGTATCGGCCAGTGTTAATGATGACCACCAATTTTCGATTCGTCGCCGTTCGCACCAATTGGGTCTCTGTTACTCAAAAACGTGGAAATGCCAAAATTGGACTAAGCGGATGGACCACCTAAGACGCAGCCGCGGTCAACATTTAAATGAAATTATCTTCAAAAAGTAAATGTCATGGACCAATCTAACGTTTCAAATAAAGAACCGATGAGATTTTGCAAATTTTATGCGTTTTTTTTTAAAAAAAAGTTATCAAGCTCTTAAAAAATCACCCTTTATTAACATCGAATCGGATCCAGGATAATCGGCATAAATCTAGTTTAAGTGCGATTCTCATTGTTTAAAATTTTCACTATAGATAGAACTTTTGGATCTGAACACAACAAAAAAATTTTGTTCAGATATATAATTAAAACTATAGTCATCATTCTTGATCCGATCGGGTCGATATATATAACGTTGGAAAGCTTATTGAATTTACTATAAGATAGCGGGAGCCAGCGTTAAAAAAGGTCAATTTTGAACGCGCTTTTTTTTTGTAAAATCGACATTATGTACGCCATCGTATATATAGGTTTATAAGCTTTCTTTTAAGGTAGTTTGCAGCTCCTTAACCCTCTTGGAAACGAAGATATTCAACTTCAAAGTTGTTCTATGATTTAGTTATGGATTTTTTAATCAATTACGAGCCAACCATATTCTGGCTTTGTTTTACAAACTTCCGAGTGTTTTTTTAATTTTTACAAAATATAAATTTTGAATATAAATTTAGTCTGCGTAGCCGGTTTTGGACATACCCCAGAGGAGAAAATCTTTAACCCGGGACGAAGGCCGGCTACGCAGGAAAACTTTAGTCTGCGTAGTCGGTTTTGGACATACCCCAGAGGAGAAAAGCTTTAAACCCGGCCGAAGCCGCCTACGCAAGAAAACTTTAGTCTGCGTAGCCGGTTTTGGGCATACCCCAGAGGAGAAAATCTTTAACCCCGGCCAAAGGCCGGCTACCCAAGAAAACTTTGGTCTGTGTAGCCGGTTTTGGACATACCCCAGAGGAGAAAATCTTTAACTCCGGTCGAAGGCCGGCTACGGAAGAAAACTTTAGTCTGCGTTGCCGGTTTTGGACATACCCCAGAGGAGAAAATCTTTAACCCCGGCCGAAGGCCGGCCACTCAATAAACTTCATGTTTCTGTCTGCGTGTTTACATATAAACTACTTTTAGGATGTACAATACATCCTCATGTGTAAACACGCCTACAGAAAACAAAATGTTTACAATTATTGCAGACTTTCCCCAAAAACATTATTTTGAAGTTAAATATCTCCGGTTCCAGGTGGGTTACGATTCCGTAACCTACATTGAAAGAAAGCTTAAAGTGTAGGCTATAAACTGATATTAATCATCTCTTACCTCAATATCGGTCACATTTCCAGATAATGTCGATTTTACCAAAAAAAGCGGGTTCAAAATTCACTTTTTTAACGCTGGCTCCCGATGGGTTAATGATTTTAAATTTTTTGCTCTTATAGTAAATTCAATAAGCTTTCCAAAGATATATATATCGACCCGATCGGATCAGGATTGATGACTATAGCTCAAAATATATATCCGAACTTTCAAGGCCCCAATCTCGGTAAGTGGACCTTAGCGCCAAAAAATTTTTCTTTTTTTTGGTAATTTTTAACGCTCTACAAGGCTGTATTTTTTTACCATCGCTATTAAACTAGATTTGTTCAGGATAATCTATATGTTCATTTGTGGATCTTTATGACCCCCCATATCCAAACCGAATTGGATAGATTTACGATAATCCAATTATTGGATTAAACTAATTAATAAATAATTGAATCTTAAATAATTTAATGAATCTTTCATTACCGAACTCCTGCGCTATTGTATATTTATTACATTATTATATATATATATATATATAGGACCGAAGTATTTGTGTGAGAAGTACTAAAAGGTTCAAGGTTCATGGTACATGATTTCAGCTTCCACATTTATAAAACAACTTTAAACATGTGATCTGAATATCAATTAATGGATTTTAGAAATATGGGAGTTATATTAGTTTTATATTAAACAAGGTAATGCCAATTTGTGTGGGAGGTACCAGAAGGATGTAGCAATATCGCCCATGTTTAAATTAATTTTAATTTAAGTTTAATTTTTTTCTGTGAAGCTCTGGGTTACGTACTTTCAGTTCTACAATTATAGCGTTTTATACTGCGTTCGGATATAAACCCAAAATCTGTGATAACCTTTACCGGGCTAAAGCTCGTCGGATGGGGGATTCTTTTCCGTTCGGTTATTCAATTTTAATCTTCCGTGCCGTGAATACATATATTTTTTATAAAGCAACAATTAACGCTAGCCTTCCATGGCATTTTCTTTGCTCTGTTGTGTGAAAATGTCCCAAACACTACCGCACGTCTTGTTTACACTTTATTTTACTCCACAATATTCAACCCGTTTTTAACTAAATTTACACATTATAGAATTCCAGAGACATTTCACATTATTTATTTATAAAAATAGTTATTTAAATTAATTTATTAATTCAAATTAAATAAATAGATAATATTTTTAATTTATTTCAAAAAAATCTTTATTATTAAATAATCTCTTCTAACAACTTATTTTCTTAAGTTCTACAAAATCTCTTAAATTTTTTAATTTTTATTATTTTTAGGTTTTTTTTAGTCGAATTTTCAAAATAGAAGTTATTTAAATATATTTCAAAGAATTTGTTTTGAATATTCTATAGAATATTTAAATATTGAAAATATAAATATTTTTTTTAAATTCGTCACTACTTTGGAATTTCTTTTTTATTTTAACATGTGGTTTGTAATATTTAAGACCGTTCCTTCTGTCAAGTATATGGTCACGATCTATTTTCTGACTGTCTATGAGGCGATATTTAGAATGATTTTTGCCCCCTCTTATTTCTTTAATAAAGTTCTTTCCCTCAGTAATTTCTTTATCTACCCGACCTATATTCAATTTATGTATTATACGTTCCTTTCGTGTTCTCATTCTTTCATGTATTTCTGGGTACTCTGTTTGGTGAATCTTTCCGTTAATGAAGTCTATTGGTTTTCTATTGGTTGTACTATGTATAGAATTATTGTAAAAATTTATTATACGCAGAATTTTCTCCTCCACGGTCAACAAGTCGTTATCTTCGTTGTGCCGTAAGAGTCGGATATGCTCATTTATTGTATTGTGTAGGCGCTCTATATCCGCATTTGAGTTATGATTACTGTTGGACGTATAATGAATGTCGATGTTTTCGTGCTTGAGGCATTGACGAATGGGTATGGCTTTAAATCCTAATTCATTATCCACCACAATCTTAGTCATTTTACCCATGATGCCAATATATTGAATTAATTTTGATCTAAACTCAGTCCATGCCCTGGAGTTTATCATAAATGCTTGAGCATATTTAGTAAATTTATCGATAAACGTTAGAAACATCTTTTTTTCCAATGTGTAGAACACGTCTATGTGTATGATTTCGGACGGTTTTTGAGGGGTTTCCGTTATCTTGTACGGAATTTTTGGGGGTTTCCTAACATATTTTTCTCTGTTGCAAACTTCACAGTTATTGATGAATTTTGTTATATTTTCTTTCAACTTAGGGTTATAGATACTAAATTTCAATTGTGCAAAGTTCTCCATTATACCTCTGTGGTTATTTCTCAAATGTTCCCCTTTTATTATGTCGAGTAACTCATTTTCATCCAGTATATCAGTTAACAACTGTTTACATCTTACGATTCTAAAATTGGAATCTTGACTAAAGTTTTTTCGAACGGCTTCATAAAATGCTTCATATAAATTACCATCCCGAATAAGAACTGCGTTTATTCCATTAGGGTTGCAATGTGTTTTAATTATTGTTACTAGTGTGTCTTCGCTAAAATTTTTTGCTGTAATAATTTTTCTCTTGTTATTGAATATTTGCATGGTCTTTATTTTTAGGGATCCTGAGCCAACGATATCGATTATTAGTTGATTTTTGTACATATTTATTGGAGAATTTGTTTCAGGTATAATTTCTGTATTCAATTCTTCAATTAGATTTACTTCCGGAGTAATGCGTGATAATGCATCGGCATTGCCGTTATGCAATCCTTTTTTGTACCTGATAGTATAATCAAACTCTTCTAGTTTTAATCTCCATCTCACTAGTCTTGAGTTAGGTTCCTTTATATTGAATAGCCATTGTAAAGGCTGATGGTCTGTCTGACTTTCGAATTTTTTACCAAAAAGATACGGACGGAAATATTTAACTGCCCATACTATGGCTAGTAACTCTTTCTCTATTGTGCTATAGTTGATTTCATGTTCGTTCAAACTCCTACTAGCATAGCATACAGGATGTCCGTCTTGGGATAGAACAGCTCCTAGCGCAAAGTTACTGTCGTCAGTGTTGAGAGTAAATAACTTGTTGAAATCGGGGTATATTAATAAAGGTTCATTAGTAAGTTTTTCCTTAAGTTCCTTAAAACTCTGAATATACTCCGGATCTGTGATATTGATTTCAGCACCCTTTTTTAAATATTTTGTCATTGGTTTCGCAATTTTTGAGTAATTTTGAATAAATTTTCTGTAATACCCACTTAAACCGAGGAACTGTTTTATTTGCCGGGTCGTTCGTGGTATTGGGTAGTTAGTGATACATTCGATTTTCTTTGGGTTTGGTTTGACACCATTTTGAGTGACGACGTGTCCAAGGAAAACTGTTTCCCTTCTTAAGAATTCACATTTGTCCATTTGTATTTTAAGATTTGCATTCACCAGCCGATCAAATACCAATCTAATGGAATTTAGGTGTTCTTCCAGTGACGTGGAATAGATGATTATATCATCTAGATAAACGAGGCAAACTTTACCTAATAAATCTCCTAATATGTTGTTCATAAGTCGCTGGAATGTAGCGGGTGCCGTCTTAAGGCCAAAAGGCATTCGTAAAAACTCGAAGTGGCCTCCCTCTACAGAAAAGGCGGTCTTGTGTACATCTCTTTCGTCGAGAAGCCGGAAATTGTAGTGGTATATTTTTATTATTCAATTTTAGAAAATTTTCTCTATAATCTATGACAGCGTTGTACCTTTTTAGTATATCGTTGCCGATTATTCCATCGAATTTATTGTGGAATTTACATTCGATGAGATATACCCAGTCGTTAACATCACCTAATTCTTTAAACAAAGGGATTTTGTAAGTGGTGTGCGAATGTACATTATTTTGTAGGGTTTTAAGTGTAACGGGGTTGGATTGGATCTTCCATTTTGGAGCAAAAATTCCCGGATTTATAATAGAATGCGTCGCCCCAGTGTCTACTATGAATTTTAGCTTATCCCATATAACTATATAGGGTAATTCCCCGGAGAGGCTAGAAAATGAAAATTTTCATATACATTTTCTACGTCACTATTATCCGCAATAAGTTCTATTTGTGTGTCATTGTCTTCATTAGTTGGTCTGATTTCATGTTCAAGGAGTTTTTGTTCATCATAATTTTGCTCAATCATATTAACATCCATGGGCTCTGGAGGGGTTTGAATATTTGTAGTGTGGTATGTACCTCCATTCTGATGCGAGAACCCATTACTGTGGTTCCTATTCTGATTCTGATTTTGGAAGGAAGAGTTTTGCAACTGCCCATTGATTCTGTGGTTGTTGTTATTACTGTAGTTTGGTGAACTATTATTTCGATTAGCTTCATTCGTATAGTTATTGTTCCTATATGAATTTACGTTATTGTTGCTTTTATAATTATTATTGCTATTGTTATTTTGGGTAGATACGTTTTGGTTGGTTGTCTTTTTCCCATCGACATTATTTAAATTGGGACCAGTTGTACGATTAATATTTGCTGTTTGTGCCCTGTTAGTTTCTGTCCGTCTTAATTCGTTTACTTTACCGTAATTCGCATATCCCGCTTGGAAAAGAATGTCCATTGCATCCTCAAGAGTATTGGGATTCCTGCATGCCAAAATCGTTTTCATTGGCTCCGGAATTTTAGCTTTAAACACGTGCAATGCAGTACGCGTGTTGCCTTCTGCAGCCCTTTGGGATTCTGCATTAACCCCCGACTGCATCGATATTTTATTATTGATGCTTCTTAATTTTTCCCTAATCTCGTTGTAAAAGAAAATTGCAGTTGTCCTGAATACTACTGCTCTTAATTTATCGTATAACTCGTCCACACTCAACTTCTCGCCAAAGTTATTTACCAAGACTATTTTCATGTCTGTCCAGGATTGAACATGGAAATTAATTTCCATAGTTTCTCTTGCTTTTCCTCTCAATCTGCTTTTTATCAGATCGGAGAAAAACAATTGCGAAGTTTGGTCATATTGTTGCAAGACAGGATGTACACGATCTACTAGGGTAATAAATGTATATAGATCCTTTTTGTCACCATTAAACTCTGGTAACCTTTCTAAATATTTAACAGGATTCAATACAACAGAAGGAGGTTGGTCTGCTTGAGCCATTTTGTGGTTTAATGGAAGTATAACTATTTTTGTTAATTTTAGATACAATAACGCACTCTTCTTTTGTTTTTTTTTCAGATAGCCAAAAAAATGTTCTTATATTATATACTAATAATTATTTATAATAATATTAGATATTAAGAAATAATATATATATATATAATAATATTTGAAATAGTCTTACATTTAATGTTGATTGCCGCCGCTGGTAGAGATGTTGTTTGAATGTTGTTGTTTGTGAATGTTGGCTTCCGTCGTCCTTCTGATTTTGTATTTGGTTCAATCTTTCACAGCTTGTTGCTTTCACGGTTTTGTTTTCAATTGAATGTTGTTGTTTGTGAATGTTGGCTTCTCGTCGTTCTTTTGATTTTGTATTAAGTTCACTCTTTCACAGTCTGTTGTTTATAGTCAATATAATTTTTGTTATTGATCACTTAATATGTTTGACTTTACATTTGACAGCCATATATTTTCACTGTTATTTATTTCACTCTTTTTATCTTTAGATCAATTTTTATTAATGATCTGTTCAATAAAGAAAAATATTTTTGTTCTATTTTTTTGGTTCTTTGTGTTGTGATTTTTTTCTTACTCAGTCAAATAAATGACTTTACATAAACGTAGTCAATGAATGACTTTACCAATGACCGATTTCATTGGGGTATAAACGATAATTCCTTTATGTTTTTTAATAATTTATGTTTTTTAAAATTTTACTAATTTAATAGTATTTTCGTTGCATTAATGCATCTTGTTATTCACTACCCGCTTTAAAGGATATTAATATATCCTGGTACACTTTTTCAATAATTGAATTTAAATGATACCCGGGTATCCTACCGACTGCGCCACTTTTATACTTGGGTTTTTTTATTATCAAAAAAAACACAAGCTTTTTATTTTGTTTCCTTTATTATCAAAAGAAAAACTACACGTTTATTTGTTGAATTCTGCGATAGAACTGACTTATGAAATACGTATTTTGCACCTTGTGGACAAAGACTTCTCTGTTTTTGGTGGCCAAAAGTGCATGGACAGCAAAAACAGTTAAGTGGGAATTTTATTATTTTAATTTTCTCACCTCGTGTAGCGTAAGCTAAAACGGATCATATTACTTTTTAAATGCAAATAAATGTACTGCACACGTTTCCGCTCAAAGTGTGGGAAACGCGTAGTAAGCTAATTTAGAAAAATAATGAAATTGGAGGTAATAATAATTTAGAGTAGTATTTGTTGTTGTACTTGTATACTCTATTATATGATGTTGGTAGGCGTTATTGTAACTGCTAATCTTTAAACTGAGTGTAAGTAACACTCTTACAGATTAAACATACCTTTTTGATATTTATTGGGGTTGATTTCATAGGAGTTTGTATGTGTGTAGGCGGATTTGTAGGTATGTGGGGAAGTTAAAGATTACGCCTCCACTCCGATGCCCACAAGAAATCCCAAAAAAAATGTTCCGGGAATTCCTGCCGTTGTTGCGTCAACCGGGGGATAGCGTACACTATTGTATTAAGATTTTGGGTTTTAAATTTCAATTTTTTCTCACTAATTTAACTCACCTTAAGATTTTTTTTTTTCAAAATTTCATCAATTGGAGACAACACCAGAGCCGTCAGCGAGTTCTCACTGATTTCAGCGACCCCAGTAGTAGGCTCTGGCTCACCATGAATTTCTCTTGGAGGTTGAGTCAATGTTACATCAAGCTCGTCAGAGAGAATCCATAGTTGGTCAAAGCCCCCTATGGTGTTAGTAAGATCACTGAAAGATCCTAATGAAGACTCTCGTTCTGCCTCCAATTGGCGATGGAGTTCAGTCTGCTGCTCCAAAATGGCGCCAGTAATCCGTCCGAGATCTAAAGTCGTCCGTTCCCTCACAAGTCGTAACCTGCCGTTCCGTGTCAATGCGTAGAGTTGTCTGTGGGCGTTCCGTGGTCATGTTATCTAAACTGTTGAGGCCGCTGGCGACACGTAGAGGAGACTGTATGTCTCCACCGTGCCCGCCAGAAGACTCCGCCGCTGCTCCTTCCGACGTTGGGGTGTATATTACCACCTCTGACTTTGATTTTTCTTTAATATTCATCCCATAAAAGTTCCCTATGTAAGTGAACCCTAGGTGACTAGGGCTGGATAGGTGCAAGTGCGGCCGGTGCGCATACAGGTTAAGAGATTACCCACAGGTTTGTACGGTCTTCTCCAGAGGATCGAACTGAGTGAAAAAGGTTGTTATACCTTCCAGGTCGTTGGAACAGTTAGGGATGTACAACTGATGCAATTTGTGTAGGAAGGACAGAGGTAACCTTTGGTCGTGCAGACGGATAATCGGACTGCCACCCCAATTAGTTCGACTGCACTTAAGCCCCTACATCGCGACAAGATTGTTACCTCCGGTAGGAACGTATATACTAATACATTTCTAGAACTATGTATCTAAGACTTATACTATGTTGCAGTGTACTGCAACATTTCCATAATATATTCTTATCGCTATAAATTTATATTCTCCCAAAAAAGGAACAAGAAAAAGTGAGTTACTTAACATTTTTGTTTTTAACTTACGAACTAATACTTATTTCTAAAAATACTATTTACAATACTTAAAATCTAGAAAGTTATTGATTGGTGTTGTACACCAAATCAGCCATATCCAAGGATATGTGAAAACAAGTGATGCCGCCCAGCGTGTTTAATTGGGTTTAGACTCTTATGTGTAAAGTTTCAAGAGTGTATCTGCGTTCGTAGTTGTTCTCTTGTGCTAATATTTTTAGATCGTCGAAATTCGGCTTGTGTCTCGTCAAAGTACAGTGGACAGCCAGAGCGGTTTTTTGTTCTAGTGGTCTGTTTGTTGCTTTTTGGTCAGATTTATGCGAAGAAAGTCTTGTCTTTAATTTAGTCCTAGTGGTGCCAACATATACCTTTGATACTTGTCCCCGTTGCATGTAATTTGGTAAACTACGTCCGATTTATCTTCATTTTTAATCTAGATTTTATCCTGCTAAAAAGGTTATTGACTGTAATATGCGTTTTAAATGCTAATTGGTATTTTTCTTTGTCGTATAAATTAGAGTGGCGAAATCTTTCAGACAAACCCGCTACATAGGTCATAGATTTGAATATTTTGTCGGTTTCTTTGGTATCTGTTGTGGTATGCACTTTTTCCGAATTTACATTTTTAATAAATAAGCGTCAGCCCTAGTGGTATTCGTTCGTGGAATCCGCAACCAATCCCCTTTGGACCGCGTAGTAATATAGAGGTCCCCTAAACTGTTATGGCCAGGTTACCCACCTTTACTTCACCTCAAAGTTGCCTATGACCGGTTCATAATTCTACACACGTATTTCATTTGCAAAATATTCCATTGGTATTTATTATCATGAGGCTTATATATAAACTATAATCTAACATTTCATTTCTTCTAAATGCTAATAAATACAATAATAAAAAATAGGTATTTGGAAATGAAAGATGGGATATTACATTCCTATTTTGAACTAATAGCTTAAGATAATTATATACTAGAAAAGAAAACTTTAAAGGAATTGCTTTTTAAAACATTTTACAAAAAGATATTCTGCCCTACTTTATACTCTTATTAAATACAATATTTACAATAAAATACAAATACTACCCATATAATAAACATACACATCCGTATTCATACGTCATGTGCCGGCTTCCGAATATATACAAAATGAGTATTATATCCCACCCTGGTACTTATCTGGATTAAAACTGAGTTGGTGTGGAGGGCTCCGTAAGTCGTCTGGGCACTGTTCACAATTATGTTCCTATCGTCGCCGTCTGTGCAAAATAGTCTCCTTTTCTGCTTCGTGATGTCCAAAAATAGGCATAGTTCACGAACCACAACTCGATGAGCATCGGAATTTGCTGACGTTATGCACGTGACGAGACACCAAAAACGTGGTTATATCGCTATCGGCAAGAATTTTGCGGTCTCAATCAGCAGCCTAATAACTTTCATGTAAGAGGCGTCTCCTCAGCTGGTAAAAGAGACTCTACCTGGTTTACAGCGTTCTGCAATAATCTTTATAAGTGTTCCGTGCATTTTCCCTGCTGTGTTGGTGGTGGATACTGTTATTACGTAGTGGAGTTGTTGTTTCCTCTAACCAAAGCTATTCCCACAATATCAGGCCGACAGCCTTTTAAAATGTCCACGGCGAGCCGTGACAGGGGAAAAGGTTAGAATACCGACGCAAAAATACGCCGACTCAGGGGTCCTTTATATTTCGCAATAGATATTCTTCGGCAGCCGTATCGCCGTCAGTAGACGTCCAAGCCAATACAGCACCTATGAAAAACTACCCATATAAATCTAAGGTTTCTGATTGCTGTATTTCTTGCCGTGATGAAATACTCACCAATACGACCTTTTGCAAATATGCACAAAATAATTCCACGACACGTGCTGTTGGCCTTCTAACTAGTTTGCACTTTTTATATAAAACTTTTGTATCTAACTTCTTTGTAGCTTTTTTAGTGCTTTGTAGGATAATAGCTCTTGTATTTCGAATTACACGAATTTAAGTTTAATTTTATTTTAATGTAACTAAGAACATCTTCCTGGTTTTTGTTTCTAAAATATTCTTCGGCCAGTTCTTTATTACTAAAGCTTTCCATATTTTTCTGAATATTTTTATTTGCGTCTGTTATGTTTTATCACGAATATACGTCCGTACACTTAAAGGATTAACTTATTACTGAGTAATCCCTTATCGAATCCGTAATTTTATAGATTTTTAGATACATGTTATTCACACATTTATCTTTAATTTCATAGCAGATAGTACTTAAATTGAAAAAAACTGCACTTGTTATTCAGACCTTAATACCAGGTAAAACTAATTAGTATATTGTCAATATGGGGTTGTTGTTATCTTTAGTGGTTTAATGTCGCGATTATTGACACACTTATAAAATTGTTTATGACTTTGGTTGACCCTAAAATTTGATAACAGGTAAATTTAGAGAGATATAGACGGTTGGAATTGAAACTTGTTATGGGTCAATTGAAACTGCGGCCCAAAGTTAAAAATATAAAGTTATTTATGTCTCTGTCACTGATGTCACATCATCATGTCAAGTTACACGATTATCAAATTTGAGAAAGGTAGTGTATATTTTGAGTTTTATTGGAGTTTAAGAGCAAATTTTGGGGCACCCTTCTATGGGGACTTGACTCAAACATAGACCGATTTCGTTCAAACATAGCGCACACAGGTTTATAAACCAAATTCTAGACATATATTGTGTATTTTGTGAGCTTTATGAGGATTTAAGTATACATTTTGGGGCACCCTTATATGGGGGCATGGTCCAAACATGGACCGATTTCGTTCACACTTAGGGCACATCTGTTAGGACGCAAAAAATGTTCGGAGTCCATATTTGAAATTTCTTATGGGGATTTAAGTAAAAATTTTGGGATACCCTTCTATGGAAACTTGGTCCAAATATAAACCGATTTCGACCAATTTCAATAGGGTTCGTCCCTAGGCCAATACAAACTTAAAAACCAAATTTCATTATAAGCTATAAAATACCTAAAGCACAAATTTAATACACCATTGTATACGAGTACTTTTAGGGATGTTTAAATTATCGTAATTTGAATTTTTTAGAGTAATTTCATTAAAATGAATAAAGTATACCCGCGGTTCGTGGCAGGTGCAAAGGTATATATAGAGTTAAAGAGGACACTTTCTCCGGGTGGTATACGCTTCTTGTTCTCTAGAAGTTATATTATACTAAAGTTTAAATTTGAGAAAAATATAGCAGTTTCATAAATATTTCATAACGCCCCTAATATTAAACGGTAGAGATTACAACAACTAAATACTATAATCATACCTAAAAAGACCGCAGGCCATTATTTCGATAAAAAACACCTTTTTCTGAATTTAAGAAAACAGGCCAATGAAATCAAAATTTCATCCACAGTGCGGCAGTGTGAAAAATCGAAGTAGAAGATGAGTTACTCCGCAGTAAAAATAGAACCCTTGAACAAGAAAAATTTTGACACATGGAAGATCCAAGTGCAGGCTCTTCTAATTAATTAAACGAATCCTGGAAATACGTGTGTGGAAAATGTGTAAAACCAGAAGTGGAGATTTACTGGCGATAGTTCAGAGTGACGTATGCGGCCCAATGCGGGTGCGGTCATTTGGAGATACCCGATATTTCGTCACCATTATAGACCACCCACGTTTTGGGCAGTGGCAATGAATACTGCCAACTACGTGCGAAATTCTTGCCATCAGAGTATACACGGCGAAATCCCTTATAAGATATGGATGGATAAGACCCCAGACGTGGAAATTTTCCAGAAGTTCGGTAGTTCAGCATTCATGCTTGACAAAACACCAGGTAAAGGAAATTTTAAATCAAAATCCATAAAGTGTATATTTATAGGATACTCTGAGCCATATAAGGGCTAAAGATCGTGGGACCCGGAGGCCAGAAAAATACGTCGAAGCCGTGACGTAATATTTACTCCATCAACCAACATGAACGAATTTGGAGAATTTACACCAGATGAAATTGAGTTTCGCTTCAGTGAAAGTCCACCTCAGAGAATATGAAGATACAACAACGGTCAGTAACAATAGCGATGTCCAAATCAGAAATGAAACAGCAAAACAAAGGACTCGCGGTCGTCCCAAGAAAATAGTCACTGGAAAGAGATGCAGACCCAAGAAGGTACAAAATCCCATAGCGACAGATGAAGACAGCATGGATGAATTAGATGATTTTCGCGGTTTCAATAATTCGGACGACGAAGAGTACCAATCGCAAACTTGATTCAGCCTACTGATCCTAAGACCATTATCGAAACCCTTTCTGGCCACGAGTCTGAAGAATGGCGTAATGTAATGCTAAAAGAATATAAAACATTATTGAAAAATCTGACTTGGAAAATAGTTGATAGACCAGCTGGCAGAAAAGTGGTTGCATCAAAGAGGGCACTAAACACAAAGTACAGAATTGATGGTTGAATGTAGAAAGGCCAGACTCCTCGCAAAGGGTTTCACGCAGCACGCCGGTATCAACTACAACGAAACATTTTCGCCAGTAGCCAGAATGAGTTCCATACGTTTCTTGGTAACAAATTCGGTTTAGAAGTACGCCAACTTGATTTTGTTGGAGCCTATTTAAATGGCGTTATAGAAGAAGAAATTTATATGGAAATGCCCAACGACCTCCACAAAGTTCTGCATTAGCAGGAAGCATCGGCATATAACAACAAAGTGTGCCTTCTCAAAAAGGCCATCTGGAAGATTATGGGTGAAAAATTAGACACAAAGCTAAAAGAAATGAACAAGACACCATCACAGCAACATAACGCTCATTGCGATTCATGTTGACGATATCGTGGCATCAAAAGATCATAATGTGCTAACAAATCTGGAGAACGAATTGGCCAACACTTTCGAGATGAAGGACTTAGTACCAATCAAATTTTGGCTTGGAATTGAATTCAATCAAGATCTGGAATCAGGAGAAATTTGTATGTCACAGTCGATATACCTACTAGAAAGATTTGGTATGGCAGACTGTAAACCAGTCAGCACCCCGATGAACGTTAGTAATGTGCCCGAAGGAAGAAAACGAAAAACATGAAGCAGAAAATTGCCGTATAAAGGTTTGGTCGGATCTCTAATGTAACTGGCCGTTTCCACCAGACCAGACATTGCACATGCCATAAGCGTTCTAAGCCAATTTAATGCAAATTATGGAAGAGAACACTGGGTAGCCGATAAAAGAGTACTGCGTTACTTGAAACATAATCAAAACATTGGACTCGTATATTCTTCCCACAACAAACGAGTAGAAGGATATGCTGATGCGGACTTGGGTTCGAACATAGGTGATAGAAAATCATTTACATACGCAAATGGTGCCATCAGTTGGGAGTCCAGGAAGCAAAAGACCGTGTCTAGTACTGAAGCTGAGTATATGGCTCTTTCAGATTCCACAAAAGAGGCCATTTACCTTAAACTATTTTCAAACGAAATACTCGGTAATAACAATCCAGTTTGTATCTACAACGACAATCAGAGTGCCAATTTTCCACAATCGGACGAACCATCTAGACATCGCCACCACTTCATACGTGATTCCATCGAAAGAGGCGAGATCGAAGTGAAGTACATAAGGACGGCTGACGTCTTGACTAAAGGCTTGGTAGCACCAAAGCACAAAAAGTGTGCTGAATCTCTTGGATTAAAATTATTGAAATTATAATTTATTTTAAAGATTTGAGGGGAAGTGTTGAGAATTGCACTAAATGACAAATATGGCATCGTCCTATTTTAAACCATACAGCAACTCTTACACTTTTTGTTCTGTATTAAAACATCATTGTAATTGTTCGCGGTTAATACAATAAATTAATTACTAGATTTAAAGGGACATTCTGATCTGCGGTAGTTTTTGTTTCTCTTGTCGAAGTCTCTTTCCGATTTACTGAAATATTTTGCCCAAATAATAATAAAATACATTTCAAATGAAATATGCATTTACTATAACTTGCAGGCGCAATTTATTGTGATATGAATATGTGTCCAGGTGCAACGGTCCATAGTCATTGTAGTGCATGTGGCCGCCAACATTCGATGAGACATCATTATTTTGGATTTCAAAGATTTTAAGAAGATGGTGGGCTGCAGTCCATGAACCACTTTCGCAGTTTCTTTCCTTACAACGGTCCATAGTCATTGTAGTGAATGTGGCCGCCAACATTCGATGAGACATCATTATTTTGGATTTCAAAGATTTTAAGAAGATGGTGGGCTGCAGTCCATGAACCACTTTCGCAGTTTCTTTCCTTACAATTTATGGGTAAAAGTAAGGCCTTAATTCAATTCGGCCAAATCTAAAATTGATGATGTCTCTTGGACAGGAGAAGTAGGTTGAGTATATGAAATATATATAGGTTACGTATATGGAGTATCGTCGGTAGAGGAAGTTGCTTGGTCAGATATTGCTGTTTCTTGTAACATTGTAGTCTTTCTTTCTTGTCTAACATTTTTTAAATGTCCTTTCGCAACTCATTTTACTTGTTAGTTGAAGTTTATTTCATTATTATTTATTTATTATTATTATATTATTTATGTACATACGTCAGCTTATTTTCACAAAATTATGATCATTTAAAAATTAATAAATCTTTTGAAGCGCGAATTTGTAAACTTTTTCGTTATTTTCGCTTTTAAAATTTAGCGATGTTGTTACTAGCGATTACTCAAAAATCACTACATAAGCAGTCTCCATATAAGATAAAAACGCAAGTGACAGAGGTGGTATGTACATTTGATGATTGCAAGTGAAATTGGTTAATGTGACTTATTTGTATTAATGATTTCACATTTCACTTTTTCTGATAAAAGCTTTAACTAAATAATTTATTAAGATACATTTTTTGTAAAAATGTCACCAATATTTTATATTCTAAAAATGTTCTCTATATATAACAATCCCTTCATCTACGAAAAATGGTCCCATTAGAACAGTATTTTTATGACGCATCGAAATTGCACAAATAAATAATTCTATCCTGCCCATAACACAGTTTATTAAAATCGATTACACAAACCATAATGACTCATTTAGCATGCAACGCCAACTCAACAGAATTATTTTTTTTCATATTTGATTACTTTACATTTTCTATAATGAAGATATGAAACGCCAACTCAACAGAATTATTTTTTTTCATATTTGATTACTTTACATTTTCTATAATGAAGATATGAAATGGAAAAATAAATATAGTATATAACATTATTCTATTGAAAGATCTTATTGATATTGATCTTATTTATGATTTATTTATTTGTATATGAGAGGCTTTTTAAAATGGATGTATGATTCAGGAGCTATGAAAGTGGCATTCATTAAAAATACTTCCATTTTATTGCTGGGAATAAGTGTTAAACTACATTTTTGGAAGTGCTTTTGAAAGGCTTCTTTATATGTATTTGCATTTGAGAAACTATTTAGAATGAATAAGGAGTAATGATAATGTCATTCATTTTGAACTACTCCAAAGATTTTTACTGGGTATAAGCAGATATTAGAAAACATGTTTAAATACTCGAAATATTAGGGGTACTTCCTATCCTTGTTAGATGCTAGCGTGCTTTCAACAGACGGACGGACACGTCTAGATCGTTTTATGGCGATCAACAATATATACATTATAGGGTCTCAGGTCGATATTTCAAGGTGTTACAAACGGAATGACAAACTTAGTATACCCCCATCTTATAAAATTAAAAGATATTCGTGTAGTCGATTTTTTTTTGGTTCATTTTGGGAGATGGCCATATAAACAATTATTTTTTGTCTCTTTGTGTTATCACTACAATAGTTTTCTCATTAATTTTTAACTCGATGGGATAATAGGTCGATTATGCGCACCGTAAGTTCCTCGAATCGCACGAAAAACATTTGTCACAAACGCTGTTATCGTAATGCATCTGAAAAATTTGGAGACAATGTTGTGGCGTGAGTCTTTCCATGATGACTTTGACACTTTGATATGAGTCATGCGTGATCTGTCAAAAATCAAAAAAATCTATTGAAAATCAAACCTCATGTGGATCATCCGATACCATTAAAATTAATTTGTCGCCCAAAGCTACATTTTTCATCTTAATGGAACATATCACTTTTTTGTCTCTAACTATATGGTGCAAAAAATGGTTTAGATTTTGATATAAAGATTTAGATTTTGGTTTAGATTTTGATTTTTTAAAAGCTATAGGAAAGTTTTTCAAAAAAAACACATAAAATTCAGAAAAAAACATGAAATCTTTATTTGAATCGATAGTACGGTCCATATAGTTTAATGTTTGAAGATTATTTCATGCAAATGTTGACCTTGACTGCGCCTCAAATGGATGGACCATTTAGTCCAATTTTGGCATTTCCACGTTTTTGAGTACTTGCTGCGAACGGCGACGAATCGATAATTGATGATCATCATTAACACTGGCCGATACAGCTGCGATATTTTCTTCAGTTCGCACTCTACGTAAGCGAGTTGATGGTTTAATGTCCAACAATGTAAATTTGGTGTGAAATTTAGTCAATAGCCGCTTCAGTGGGTCGATTAAACTGACCATAAAATGGAAGCGCGAATTATGTGTTTCTCTTAAGAGGAACACAACTAAGAACAAAGCGGGCAAAAATTTAGATTTTTAATGCTTTATTAATAACTTCAATCTTAAGACTAACTTATGAATATTTTTCGTTCATGAAAACACTCACTGCAAAACAGCTTTATGCTGATAATGCAATTAACGTTTAGATAAGCTTAGTGTGAGAACGGTAGACAAAAGCATCAGATTTTAAGTCGAATACTTTGGAGTCTCGTTACACACTATGTATAACTTATGTATGAAGTTTACTACTAAATAAAGTAAAGTATGTTTGGTGAGGCGATTGGTATGTAACTCCTCCACCCCTTGACAGAAATACTCCTGGATTTCGGTAGTATTGATACAGTACATACATTAATTTTAATTATATTTTCTTATTTTAAATATTTTTGGGTTATTTCACTTAAGTTAACTTGAGTGGCAGCAGTGTCCTCTCTTTTTTCAAGTGGATAGTTCTTCATATTTATATTAACATTATTCCTTTTTCTTAAAAAGTAAAACATAATACATAGTACAATAACAATAGCTCCAAAAGTAAAATTTATACCATAAGACATATTTTTGTGGAATTTTAGTTCTTTTATTTCTTTTATGTTATCCACAATATCAAGGTCAACATTGCTGAACTTTACGCTTTTATTCGAATAGTCAAGTTGCTTACTATTTGGGTAAAAATATTTATCTTTAAGTACAATTTTTTTATTTGAAAATACTTCGCTTTTAATAGATATATAGCAATTGTTGAATATAATAAAAAAAACTTTCCTGTTAATTTCAATTTCCTATCATCACAATTTTGTTCTAAATTTTCCGAATGAGCGTTTTTTACAATTATTATTTCTTCTTCGATACTTATGATTTCTGTAATGTTACTGAAAACAAATTTACAATTGCTTTGAAAAATGCAATGTTTGCTTGCCTTTAAATTCTTTAGGGAATATTTTAAGGATTTTTTATTTATATTTACTACATATTCCTCGTCAGAGTCTATTTCTATATTATTTGCATTTGGAATTGGAAGAATAAGTTTTAAATCTGTTCTAATGAAATTGTCGCGTATCTGTAAAGCAATTATTAGCGAATCGCCGCCAATAGTCATGATCCCTACTTTTAACATCTTCAGTTTATAGAAATCTATTCCGAATTCTACAATCTCTTGTGAAGTCAGTATGTTAGGATGCACTATGTTTTTCTTTGCCGAAACAATATTGTCCTGAATTTGATCGAGTTTATGTTCTAAGTTCTTTAGTGTTGTTAGTTAATTGGTCTAAAAGTATGAATTTTCTAATAAATTTGTTATTAGTCTCTTTCATTCCTAGAAACCATTCTTCAATTTCCTTCCTGTCATTTTCTATAGCAGTTTTTAAATGTCGCAATTATGTATTAAATGAATTGTTTATAATTATCTGCTTATTTAACGTCTCTATTGAGTTGTGTGTATTTTGGTCAGTAATGGTAAGATGGTCAAATATTTCCTGTCTATCCTCGTCATCCATAGTACCGAACAGCCATTTATAGACTTTTCCCCCAGCATTTATTAAACCTCTTTTACTTCTATTCTCATTCGGTATTATAGTTCGGAATTTTGACTCAATCAGTGATATTTCATTACAAAGAATTTCTTCGTTATGTAGATCTAAGTTTCTTATATTATGTTTTATTCCATCCAATAATTTCTAACCTCTCCAATATTTATAACATGTAAGAGAGTATTTGTCGTATTGACTACCTCCACCTCTCTTATCTTGACTTCTACATATCCATTATCCTCAGTTATCTGGCTGATCTGGAGTGTTGCCCGTATCGGTTGGGTCAATATCGCTATCAGTAGTACCATTTGGAAGATCTGTAAATTTTAACGGTCTTTTAATATTTGAGTTGTGAACATTTTGAAGATTCTGTATTCTAAATTTAGGTTGTTCTTTGTGTCTAACGCTGGTGTAATTCTTTATGTAGCCTTCCTCCCTTTCCTCAAAGTAATCTACCCTATCTTTGTTTCGAGTTTTATCTAATTTCTCTTTATATTCCTCTATTCTTTTTCTTACTAATTCAAAATCTACTTTATTGTTTACTACATCGAAAGGAGAACATTTAATGACACTGTGGTAGCTATTATTATAAAAATTAATAGCCCTTATCATTTGAGTTTTTATTGGCAAAATTTCTTCAAGATTTAATGCTCTAATTCTTTCCGTAAGAGTATTATTTAAACGTTCCGAATCGGAATTTCCTGTGTGGCTATTGGGTTTCGTGAAATGGAATTAAATTTTCTCTTCTGTCAAAAATTCTTTTACATTTCTAGAGTTGAACTCATTGTCAAAAATAAACTTCCCAATTTGCCCTTTTATTGCTAAAAATTTCCTTATTTTCTGAACTAATGTTGTACTGTTACGGTCTGGCAAGTGAAAAAAGACATGTTTAGAGAATTTATCTACAAATATTATGAATGACCGTTTACTATTTACATATGTGTCTATATGTACTATTTCATTGACACTTGAAGGCGTCTCCGTACGCAAAAATTTATTCTTTTTGGGATTTCTGTCATATTTTGAAGATGAACAAATATGACAATTATTAATAATTTTATGTATAGACATTTTCAAACCAGGGTTGTAGATCTTGTATTTGAGTTTCTCGTAAGTAGCGGTAATCCCCGAATGGCCACTCTCATACTTATGGAATAATGATATTTGTTTATTCAGTTCATTGTCATCCTCAATGTCTTCAGCAAAGTTTGAGAAATTTAATGGCCTCGGTGCCAGAGAATTCGTTAATTAAAACTTGTTGAACTTTATAATATTCACGATCGTTTATTTCCGAATATATCCCAACTCTTCCTTTTAGAATTTCTCTCCTGACAATTTCGGACACATTTCCTTCATCTATATCGCATTGGTCGATAAAAATTCTTTTATTGCCAAAAATTACATTCTTGTCTACTTCCTTATTTTCTTTTACAATAATCTGAATTTTAAAGCGATTAACTACTGTATCTAATAGTATAGGGATATTCTCATTTAGATCCTCTTCTTGGGAGTGTATTGTTTGAACATCTAAAGAGCCTTCGTCACTACTGGTATTAGCATTATCAACAAACTCCTCCTCAAACAAATTTACTATATTTATCTCATTCCTGTCAGCATCAATTCTACTGAGGAAGTCTGCAATATAATTACATTTCCCTTTAATATATTCAATTTTAAATTTATATTCCCCTAAATCAATTAGATAGCTCTGAAGCCTTGGGCTTATATCTCTACCAGAATATTTGCTCATTAGCCACTTAAGTGGCTGGTGGTTGCTTTCCAGATCGAATTCCCTTCCATAGATATAAGGCCGAAAATATTTAACACCCCAAACTATTGTCAACAATTCTTTTTCAATTGTTGCATAGTTTGTCTCGTGCTTATTAAGCGTTCTTGAAGCATATGCTACTGGTTGACCATCTTGAGTTAAGACGGCTCCAATAGCATTGTTGCTTGCATCGGTGACAATTTTGAAACGCTTGGAAAAATTTGGATATCTCAGGAAAGGTGAATTCGTGACGAGTTGCTTAAGCTTCTCAAAAGCAATTATATAACTTGGGTCATTCACATTAGGGCGAACATCTTTCTTTAAGAAGTTTGTCATTGGGTACGCTATCTTCGCATAATTACTAAAAAATTTCCTATAAAAACCGGTCATTCCCTGATTTGTTTCTCTGTCCGAGGAAGCTTGAGATTTTGAATTACCGATATTTTGCTAGGGTCCGGTTTAACACCTTTTGTGGTAAGTACATGGCCCAGAAACTGAGTTTCCTTTCGGAGAAAATCGCATTTATTAATCTGTATTTTCAACTTAGCCTTTCTCAAAGTTCTAAATATATTACCAACACTTAAAATATGTTCCGATAAGGACGAACTAAATATCAGAATATCGTCCATGTATACCACACAAGTTTTATTGAACAGAATTCATTAGTCTTTGAAAAGTTGACGGGGCGTTTTTAAGCCCAAAAGGCATTCTGACAAACTCATAGTGACCGAAAGGAGTCGAAAACGTTGTTTTCTTTCTATCCTCCTCCTTAACCAAATTTGGTTAAGGACCTTCGCTAGGTCAATGGTTGTAAAATATTGAGATTTCCCTAGCTTATCTAGAATACCATTTAAGTTATGTATAGGAAATTTGTCTTCGACAGTATACTCATTCAGTTTCCTATAGTCAATTACTATTCGCCATTTCTTCTCCCCTGAATTGTTAGCTCTCTTGGGAACAATCCACAGAGGGCTATTGTATGCGGAGTTGCTTTCTCTAATAATATTTTGTTCCAACATATCATTAACCTGTCTAAGGATTTCACTTTCATCAACTTTAGAATATATCGGTTTGTCGATAGTAGTTGTTATCTCATCTGTAGCGGAAAGGTTGTCACCATCAACGTAAAATAAATCCTTAAATTCTGAGAGAAGATCCGTAATTAGTGCTTTTTCCTCCTTGTTTAGATAGGTAAGATCGAAATTTTGATAAAATGAATTCCTTGCAACTGGTTCTAGAGAGCATATTTCTCTGTGTGAAAGGGATAGTGGCTTTCCTCAAAGAATATCCTACTACCCAAAATTTCTATGTAATCCTGTATACGTTTTATTATTGCTTTAAAAGGAATTAAAAAGTTTTGTCCCATTATGGCATCGTACTTTTCATTCTGAAAATCGATGACTTTCCAACTTAAAGTACCTGTACAAATAAATTCCTTCGGGAAAGGAGTAACTATTTGATAAAGTACTTCATTTATTCCATTTAAAGTCCGACACCTGAGAGGTTGTTTTAATCTCTGTTCCTTATAATTTTGAATCACTACATTCTTTTTAATAATACTGGTTGTTGAACCAGTATCAACGAGACATTTAAATCTCTGTCTACCTATTGTAATCGTTACTATGGGCAATCTGTGTCTTGAGGCACTGTTAAAAAATTTACCTGATTTTCCTTCTCTTCCTCTTCCACATTACTTATGTCCATCATATTTGTCGAAACATGTCCTAGACTTTGGTCAACACTCATATGGGAAGATCGAGTCTGATTCGACCCTCCTTCCTTTGTCTTGTTCTTGTAGTTATATCTATTCATGTCGGTACTAGTATTATCCTTCTCACGGTTTCCGGTTTTATTATCACTGTTTTTCCTTTATAGTTATTAGTATTATAACCTTTGTTATTTGTAGTGTAGGATCTACTAGGTTCCCTCTCGTCCTTACTTCTTTGTCTATAGTCAATCGTTCTTTTGTCCGTAAGTAGTTTTAGTTTTGTATATTTCATTATGATATCTTGTAATGTCTCATTATCGTTTATATGTTCCCTGACAGTTCCATCTATTTTTTCTATCACTAAATGCCTGTCCACATTTTCAGATTTATAAAGGGCAGGTTTTAAAGGGTCAAATGCATATATTTGACATAATTCACATTTACTTGACTCAAAAATTGAAAATAATTCTTCTAGATTTCTTACTTTAACGTATCTGCAGTAATTAAATACTTCGGCATATGTTTTCCGTGGTTTTAAGACCCGGAATATCCTCTCCTTTACATCGTTCCAGGATAAGTTGCCGAGATCACCAAGTCGATTCACCACATCTCCTAAAAAAAAATTTTTTAGCTCCTCGTTCTGGCCACATAAATTAAGTGTCGAGTCGACAGATTTCACAAAGGCCACTGGGCTGTGCCGTTCATCAAGAGGTTTTATTCTCCGAAACTGTTCAATCCTTTGGCTGCATTAAAAATTGATTCATAGCATGATGTTGTTGATTTTGTTGTTGTAGTTGCTGGGCTTGTTGAGATTGATGGATCTGTTGGGATTGTAGTTGCAGTTGTTCGATTTGCTGAGTAAGTTGTCTTATTATTTCTTCCTGTCTCGTTATTACGACTTCGAATTGGCTCTGCTCATTATTTTCTGTCATGTTTCTGTTGTTGTCAAATACTTTATTTCTGTTTGACATGTGTTTCTTTTTAATCTCAGGTTTATTGTTGGTGGTTTAGTTTTAGATTCACTGTACACTTAATGTGTGATTGTTTATATTTTTTTATATTTATTTTGTTAAATAATTTAGATTTAATTTAAAAACAAACACCACTATGGGATGTACATAGGTTTTTTCGTTGACTGCGCCAATTATGTGTTTCTCTTAAGAGGAACACAACTAAGAACAAAGCGGGCAAAAATTTAGATTTTTAATGCTTTATTAATAACTTCAATCTTAAGACTAACTTATGAATATTTTTCGTTCATGAAAACACTCACTGCAAAACAGCTTTATGCTGATAATGCAATTAATGTTTAGATAAACTTAGTGTGAGAACGGTAAACAAAAGCATCAGATTTTAAGTCGAATACTTTGGAGTCTCGTTACAAACTATGTATAACTTATGTATGTATTTTACTACTAAATAAAGTAAAGTATGTTTGGTGAGGCGATTGGTATGTAACTCGCGCGATGAACTTTCTTAACAGAGCACGCATTTTGATAATGAAATTCAATAATTTGCAAGCGTTGTTCGTTTGTAAGACGATTCATGGTTAAATTATAGACCAAACTGAAGATGTTTGACACGAAACGTGCGTCAGCTGTTTAAACCAGTGTTGCCAAAAAGATAATAGCTAAAAAATCACCCTTTAGCTTTCATACATATATGTTTTCCATAGTATGCGGCGTTTTCACGGAAATCTTTCCATTTTGGAAAGAGCAGAACATCACTTTTTGAACTTTATTGCACGCAACACTAAAATATTCATAAAAATGTAAAAATTTTAGGAAAACAAATTACGTAAAATTGATAACAATACTTCTTGAGTAAGATGCTAAAAAAATATACTAAACATTTTCTAATCGGTGGTTGGTAAGTTGAGACTTTTTGAAGTATATAACTTCTGATATAAGTGCACCAGTTTTTGGACTAGTTTATTTGAAATTTTATAAGCAACCCAACAGTGAAAACAGTTTAAATTCGATCACAATGTTTGAAATACGCCAAAAAATATGATTTTTTTCTTGTCAGTCTGATATTTCTTGAAGTAATTGCACTGCACACACATGTAAACACATTTTTGTAGGTGTTTATGAGCACTATCGCCGTGCAGTCTCTGCAATTGGTGCATTATTGTACTTTTGGCAGTCATTTCAAAATTTAACAGCCCGAAATCACCACAAGGGACCAAATCATCTGGTAAACAACTCTACTCTATGCATGTGAAATTTCAAGATATCTCTTTCCGTTCAAAGCTTGCAGAATTAATTCCAAAAAATCGATTTGGAACTTGTTTGAATTTTTGGTGGCATAAAATTAACTTCAGGCATGTCACAAAATAACTTACAGGCATGTCACAGAAATTTAACGATTTGTTTTCGTATTTCCCAGTCGTAAGTATAATCTTACGACTAACATTTGTATTTAATTTCTAGCGTATATACTCATACATTACAATAACTATGTAACTATGTTGCAGCGTGCTGCAACATATCCATAATACATTTTTATCGATATATATATATATTAGGATGGGTCACGAAAATAAATTGCCTCAGAAATGAAGATTGGATTGTTTAATGATGATCTACAAAATATTTCGTCACTGGGTCAAGCCATCTGTGAGCTAAACGCTCCTGAAAACACTTCTAAAAATCATGTTTTTTCCGTGTAATTTTTTTTATATTGCATTTTTGGCCAAAATTTGTTTCTGAATTAATAGACCCTTGGGAGCACTTTTATGCTTGTCTTAGAATAACTCATTAGTAGAATGTAGAATTGGCCTTTTTGTGGGTTTTGAAGGTGACAACTAAAAACTCATATTTCTTGGAAACATTTTGTAAAAGGTGTAATGAAAATAAATAGGGGGAATCAATACCTTTCGAATGATGCCTAAATGATGAATAACGGACAAAAATGACGTCACTGACTCCATTTTTGTGAAATAATTTAATGCAGGCGATTGTTTTCACAGCCAAATTGTTCAAACACTTTACAAAAATGAGCGCTGCGACGCACAGGGGGATTTGTTTATACAAAGTTTGGCAAAAAATATAAAGAGTGCTCGTTGAATGTTTTGCTCTGAGCCTTTTGTTAGCTCAATTAAGAATAATATAAAGTTTCATCAAAATTGGCCACGCCCAGTACCCACCGCCCATATAACCCAAATTTATTTTTGGCCCAAACTTTTTGAAATTTGGCACAGAACCTTTTATTACCTCAATTAACGCTCACCGCCCACATATTCCACATTATATTTTTCCCAAAACTTTTTGTTTATTTAGCAAAACTATTTACTTTATATATAAATTTCAGTACATGCATTTAAATATAGACTTTTATTCATCATCTGTTATGTCTATATCACCAAGTTCTAGAACCTGTTTACTGGTTGACACCTAATGCTACTTGTAATATCAGTTTATGCTTTCTTGGCAACTCTAAATTCTATGTTATGGTTTACTACTTTACACCTTGTTACATCCTAAAAAAAGAGATGTGACAACTCTTTTGTACATTATTACTTTTTAATAAATCTTAATGAATTATACAACGCGTGTACTGTTTTAGTTCAATCGGACACAACAAATGGATTGGCGACGTGTATAAACAAAAGAAAAAAAACGATCAACTTTTGTATCAACATCAATATCAAAGACTTTTCAACTTTGGTATCGACATCATCAATTACATAACCTACAAAATGGATGCAACTCAACTGAATGTTCTAATAAAGGCAATAACCGACATGAATGCGGCAATGCAAAGTCAAACACAGCCGTCTTCAACAAATACCAGCGTAAATATTATAACGAATTTCGAAGCCTTCGATCCTAAAACGGAAAACTTTAAAACGTACAAGGAGCGTTTAAAGCTGCATTTCCAAATTAAAAACATTTTTGATAAAAAAAGACATGTGTGCCAAATTGTTATTACAATATATTGGATCGACCACATACAAGCTTCTCAGCACTTTAGCCTCACCAAAAAGTATAAGCTACTTGAAATACGACGAAATTATTCAGATTTTGGAAAAACATTTCTGTCCTAAGACAGAAAAACATTTCTGTCTGAATGTGGGCTTGTATGCGAATGCAAAAAGTCAGTTGCCGACATTTTTCTTCGATCGCAGTTTATCCGAGGCTTGTATGATGAGCATATGCGAGAACAACTGCTCCAGGAGCGACGTTTGCAGAAATAGTTCAAAAAGCAACAACGATTGAAGCCGCAAAAATTGACAGCAAAGTGTTGGCAAATAATTTTTCTGCATCTTCCGAAATACATCACGTACGTAATACATACACAAATAATCAAAGGAGACAGCACAGTCGAAACAATGCAAAGTCATCAAAAACAATTGATTACAATGATTACAATGGCCGAAGCAATCATCTGACAGATGATTGTAAAATCAACAAACACAGCTTGAAATGTAGATCATGTGGTAAGGTTGGTCACGTTCAAAAGGTTTGCATACAGGACAAGATGAAAAAGAAAATGTCAACAAATGTCGTAGATACCAACAACACATCAAAAACATCTCAGTTGCAAATGTCAACAGAAGACTTTTTTGGAATAAATCAAATTATTGACATTTACAACAAAGAAGCAGTAACTTCAGATCATCGAAAATTCTATACAAACGTTTTTATTGAAGGAAAAGAGCAAAAATTCGAAGTAGATTCCGGTGGCGGTTATACCCTCATTCCAGAAATAGACAATAAAAAATTAAATATTCAAACACCAATGCAAAAATCAACAGTGGCTTTTCGGGCATACACCGGAGATATTTTCGTCCCCTTGGGGGTGGATGGCGTTAATGTTAAATATAAAAAGCACAATTCAAAAGAACAATTGTAGTGTCATCTAAACATACACCACTTTTAGGAAGAGTGTGGATTCGCCACTAAACCGGATTCGCCGGATAATGTGGGACTCTGTGTTGACTATAAAATTGCTGTGGATCATCAACTAGAAGCTGCTCACTATCCAATAAAGCGAATCGATGGCATTTTCAACAGTCTCAAAAATTCAAGATATTTCTGTAAATTGGACTTGTATAAGGCGTATCTCCACGTTCAGGTCGACGAAGAGAGCAAGGAGATCCAGACCATTTCAACACATAGAGGAGCCTATCGAATGAACCGATTGTCATTTGGTATCAAAACTGCTCCGAGTGAGTTTAACAGAATTCTTGACCAAATGTTACAAGGTCTGTAAGGCACAGTATCTTACTTCGACGATATAATAATACATGGGTCAACTTTAAAAGAATGTGAGGAACGTCTTATAAATTGTTTGGAACGATGTAACAATTACACTTAAATAAAAACAAGTGTGTGGCATGTCACAAAATAACTTACAGGCATGTCACAGAAATTTAACGATTTGTTTTCGTATTTCCCAGTCGTAAGTATAATCTTACGACTAACATTTGTATTTAATTTCTAGCGTATATACTCATACATTACAATAACTATGTAACTATGTTGCAGCGTGCTGCAACATATCCATAATACATTTTTATCGATATATATATATTAGGATGGGTCACGAAAATAAATTGCCTCAGAAATGAAGATTGGATTGTTTAATGATGATCTACAAAATATTTCGTCACAGGGTCAAGCCATCTGTGAGCTAAACGCTCCTGAAAACACTTCTAAAAATCATGTTTTTCCCGTGTAATTTTTTTTATATTGCATTTTTGCCCAAAATTTGTTTCTGAATTAATAGACCCTTGGGAGCACTTTTATGCTTGTCTTAGAATAACTCATTAGTAGAATGTAGAATTGGCCGTTTATATTGACTTTTTGTGGGTTTTGAAGGTGACAGCTAAAAACTCATATTTCTTGGAAACATTTTGTAAAAGGTGTAATGAAAATAAATAGGGGGAATCAATACCTTTCGAACGAACGGACAAAAAATGACGTCACTGACTCCATTTTTGTGAAATAATTCAATGCAGGCGATTGTTTTCACAGCCAAATTGTTCAAACACTTTACAAAAATGAGCGCTGCGACGCACAGAGGGATTTGTTTATACAAAGTTTGGCAAAAAATATAAAGAGTGCTCGTTGAATGTTTTGCTCTGAGCCTTTTGTTAGCTCAATTAAGAATAATATAAATTTTCATCAAAATTGGCCACGCCCAGTACCCACCACCCATAGAACCCAAATTTATATTTGGCCCAAACATTTTGAAATTTGGTACAGAACAATTTATTACCTCAATTAAGAATAAAATAAAGTTTCATTAAAATTGGCCACTCTCACCTCCCACCGCCCATTGAACCCAAATTTATTTTTGGCCCAAACTTTTTGAAATTTGGCACAGAACCTTTTATTACCTCAATTAACGCTCACCGCCCACATATTCCATATTATATTTTTCCCAAAACTTTTTGTTTATTTAGCAAAACATTATATATACTTTATATATAAATTTCAGTACATGCATTTAAATATAGACTTTTATTCATCATCTGTTATGTCTATATCACCAAGTTCTAGAACCTGTTTACTGGTTGACACCTAATGCTACTTGTAATATCAGTTTATGCTTTCTTGGCAACTCTAAATTCTATGTTATGGTTTACTACTTTACACCTTGTTACATCCTAAAAAAAGAGATGTGACAACTCTTTTGTACATTATTACTTTTTAATAAATCTTAATGAATTATACAACGCGTGTACTGTTTTAGTTCAATCGGACACAACAAATGGATTGGCGACGTGTATAAACAAAAGAAAAAAAAACGATCAACTTTTGTATCAACATCAATATCAAAGACTTTTCAACTTTGGTATCGACATCATCAATTACATAACCTACAAAATGGATGCAACTCAACTGAATGTTCTAATAAAGGCAATGACCGATATGAATGCGGCAATGCAAAGTCAAACACAGCCGTCTTCAACAAATACCAGCGTAAATATTATAACGAATTTCGAAGCCTTCGATCCCAAAACGGAAAACTTTAAAACGTACAAGGAGCGTTTAAAGCTGCATTTCCAAATTAAAAACATTTTTGATAAAAAAAGACATGTGTGCCAAATTGTTATTACAATATATTGGATCGACCACATACAAGCTTCTCAGCACTTTAGCCTCACCAAAAAGTATAAGCAACTTGAAATACGACGAAATTATTCAGATTTTGGAAAAACATTTCTGTCCTAAGACAGAAAAACATTTCTGTCTGAATGTGGGCTTGTATGCGAATGCAAAAAGTTAGTTGCCGACATTTTTCTTCGATCGCAGTTTATCCGAGGCTTGTATGATGAGCATATGCGAGAACAACTGCTCCAGGAGCGACGTTTGCAGAAATAGTTCAAAAAGCAACAACGATTGAAGCCGCAAAAATTGACAGCAAAGTATTGGCAAATAATTTTTCTGCATCTTCCGAAATACATCACGTACGTAATACATATACACAAATAATCAAAGGAGACAGCACAGTCGAAACAATGCAAAGTCATCAAAAACAATTGATTACAATGATTACAATGGCCGATGCAATCATCTGACAGATGATTGTAAAATCAACAAACACAGCTTGAAATGTAGATTATGTGGTAAGGTTGGTCACGTTCAAAAGGTTTGCATACAGGACAAGATGAAAAAGAAAATGTCAACAAATGTCGTAGATACCAACAACACATCAAGGGTTATACCCTCATTCCTGAAATAGACAATAAAAAATTAAATATTCAAACACCAATGCAAAAATCAACAGTGGCTTTTCGGGCATACACCGGAGATATTTTCGTCCCCTTGGGGGTGGATGGCGTTAATGTTAAATATAAAAAGCACAATTCAAAAGAACAATTGTACGTAGGTAGTGTCATCTAAACATACACCACTTTTAGGAAGAGTGTGGATTCGCCACTAAACATCAACCTCAGTGATATCGACCAGGAACTTGTTAAGGAAAACGATTGTGAAAGAAATTACGTAAAGTCCATTACCCAGATTATACAAAAGTACCACGAAATTTACCAAGAAAGAGTGGGATATCCCGGATACAATGTGTAGTTTGAAATTACAGAAAAATGCCAAACCTGTTTTTGTTAAAGTGGAGCACGAGCTTCATTGTTTGGAAAAAGAAGGGATAATTACAAAAGTCAATACAAGCAACTGGGGTTCGCCGTTGGTAGTGATACCGAAGCCGGATAATGTGCGACTCTGTGTTGACTATAAAATTGCTGTGAATCATCAACTAGAAGCTGCTCACTATCCAATAAAGCGAATCGATGGCATTTTCAACAGTCTCAAAAATTCAGGATATTTCTGTAAATTGGACTTGTATAAGGCGTATGTATCTCCACGTTCAGGTCGACGAAGAGAGCAAGGAGATCCAGACCATTTCAACACATAGAGGAGCCTATCGAATGAACCGATTGTCATTTGGTATCAAAACTGCTCCGAGTGAGTTTAACAGAATTCTTGACCAAATGTTACAAGGTCTGTAAGGCACAGTATCTTACTTCGACGATATAATAATACATGGGTCAACTTTAAAAGAATGTGAGGAACGTCTTATAAATTGTTTGGAACGATGTAACAATTACACTTAAATAAAAACAAGTGTGAATATTTCAAAACTGAAATAAAATATTTGGGCTACGTAGTCAGCCAAAACAAAATTTTAAAATTTCAAAGCAGAATAGATGCAATTATCAACATACCTCGACCAGCAAGCGGCAACGATTTAATAAGATTTCTGGGAATGATTACTTATTACTCCCGCTTCATCCCAGAAGTATCAACAATAACATTTCCATTGCGTCAATTATTAGAAAGAGGTAGGAAATTTTCTATGGACGAACAAATGTGAACAATCATTCAACATACGGAAACAGGAGATAGTAGCAGATAGAGTTCTAGTTCCGTATAATGAGACATTGCCCGTTACTTTGCTTGCGATGCTAGCCCTGTTGGTATAGCGGCTGTTTTATCACACATAATGAGCGGCCAGGAACGTCCCGTGGCTTTTATCTCTCGAGCGTTGACAAAGGCAGAACAAAATTATAGTCAGCTCGATCGAGAAGCGTTGGCTATTGTTTTTGCGGTGGATACATTTTTTACATATTTACACGGAAGAAAGTTTACACTCATAACTGACAATCGACCTTTATCAAGAATTTTCCACCAGGAAGCTAAAACTCCATCAATGACATCAGCAAGGCTCTTAAGGTACGCATCATTTTTACAAAATTTCAATTATAAAATTCAACATCGAAAAGCTGAAGAAAACGTCAATGCAGATTGCTTATCAATGCCTATAAACGATAAATCAAATTACAAACATTTTCTGGATGAAGAAGTGAGAGCGGTTCAAGATCAATAAACGAAATATCTACATTTGCATTTACTGCGACATCTATAGCTATGAAAACTGAGAAGGACCCGGAATTTTCTAAACTGAAAAATGATTTGATAAATGGAAAAAATTTTGATTCGTGCTTGTCAATTCCAAATGGTGTACTATTCATAGGAAATCGAGTCGTAATTCCACGTATGCTAGAAAAAGAAATTTTAAATGAATTGCACCATACACATATATGTATAGTCAAAATGAAAGAACTGGCACGGAAATATTGCTTTTGGAAAGGAATCGATTCATACATTAAGGAACTGGTAAGAGCTTGCCCAAATTGTGCTGCGGTCAAGAAAAGTCCACCAAAAGATGGGTGACTACATCATTGGGAGGATTCCAGAGAGAATTTTCAGCGAGTGCATATAGACTATGCAGGCCCCTTTCAAAATCACCACTTCTTTGTGCTTGTGGATGCAAAGTCTAAATGGCCAGAAGTGCGGGTAATCAAGGAAGCGCCAACATCAGAAAAAAACGATCATGCTGATGCAAAATATTTTTTCGACACATGGCTTGCCGCAAGTGATCGTTTCCGACAACGCTTCAATTTTTCAAAGCAAAACATTTCACGATTTCTGTCACAACGGTATCGTTCAAAAGTTCATAGCACCGTCTACGAATGGCTTGCTTGAGCGATACATTCAGACGTTGAAAAACAAATTGAAGGATGTGGAAGAAGATCAAACCCCATTACCTATAAAGGTACAAGAAATTGTTCTACGTTGTAGAGCATTGGTAAATGGTAAAACACCTTATATCTCGGACGAGAAATGCGCATAAAACTAGATGCCATACGACCACAGGAAAATGCCAAGCCCATATCAACTCAACCAAATGTGCGTTGGCATAACAAAAATAAAGCAACATGGAAATTTGGCTATTATAACCAAGTTTGGGCGTCTTCACTATCAAGTGCGATTGGATAATGGTTACAATCTGAAACGCCTTTATAAGTCCGACATAGAAAAACCAAAGAAGAACGCCACAGTTATGGAACGGCCGGAAACCCCAAAACGAGCAGTGGAAGAGATTCGCGTCGAACATCATGTACCAGATCCTGTTATTCAACAAGCACCTGTAATCCAAGTATCAACACTGAACAACCAAGACGATCTGGCAGGATGCAAAGACCCCCAGCACACTTTTCGGACCATGTTCGATATTAAGCGTGGGAGATTGAAATATCAGTTTATGCTTTCTTGGCAAATCTAAATTCTATGTTATGGTTTATTACTTTATACCTTGTCTAACTATTACCATTATTACAATGTAACATACTTTCATATACACAGTACGTTTTAGAACATCATAATTGTCACATCTCTTTTGTACATTATTACTTTTTAATAAATCTTTATGAATTATACAACGCGTGTACTGTTTTAGCTCATTCGGACTAGAAGTTGATGAAAAACATCTGTATTTGTTGCCACTCTATCACACTTTCTGGAGAACTTTAATCTATAATTTCTATAATATTTTTCTATATCTTTTTGTAATTTTTTTAAATTTAAAATTTCATGAGTTTAGAGACAAATTTTATGATTTTATAAAAGATTATTAATTGTTTAAAATTTTTTAATTTTAATTGATAGTATGGAGTCTTACCTTTCATTTTATTATAGCGGGAGCACCTAGAACGGTCGAGCAACCTTTTTTTTTTTCTTCCAAGGAAGTTTGCAATCACGGCACATTATAGAACAAATTTCATTCTATCATATCTTTTTTTTATTATTATTAAGTCTATAGATACAAATATCCTTACAGACTAAAAATCTAATGTCCATATATACACTTAGACACTGTTTTTTTTTTACTTTTATCCACACGATCACATCTGAATATATGATATTTTCCACATAGAATTTCGGAATTTAAAATTTTGTCTGTAAGCCAGGTTTCAGTAAAGGTAATAATAATTAATATTAAAAATATCAATGTATAAATTAGACAATTTAGAATTTAAGCCTCTAACGTTTTGATAACCTCTACCGGAGGTAACAATCTTGTCGCGATGTAGGGGCTTAAGTGCAGTCGAACTAATTGGGGTGGTAGACCGATTGTTCGTCTGCATGACCAAAGGTTACCTCTCTCCTTCCCACACAATTGGAACAGTTTTACATCCCTAACTATTCCAACAATCTGGAAGGTATAACAACTTTTTTCACTCAGTTCGATCCTCTGGAGAAGACCGTACAAACCTGAGGGTAATCTTTTAACCGGTGTTCTCCTGTATGCACACCGGTCGCACTAGCACCTATCGAACCCTAGTCACCTAGGGTTCACTTACATAGGTCTAGTACACACAAAAAAGCATACACAGGGAAATTTAATGGGATGGATAACAATGAAAGTTCAAAGTCGGAGGTGGTAATATACACCCCAACGTCGGAAGGAGCAGAGGCGGCGACTTCCGGCGGGCACGGTGGAGACATACAGTCTCCTCTACGTGTCGCCAGCGGCCTCAACAGATTTGATAGCTTGACCACGGAACGCCCACTGACTACTCTATGTAATGACACGGAACGGAGGGTTACGACTTGTGAGGGAACGGACAAACGGACGACTCTAGATCTCGGACGGATTACTGGCGCCATTTTGGAGCAGCAGACTGAACTCCAGCGCCAATTGGAGGCAGAACGGGAGTCTTCACTGGGATCTTTCAGTGATCTTAGTGACACCATAGGAGGCTTTGACCAACTATGGATTCTCTCTGACGAGCTTGATGTCACATTGACTCAATCTCCAAGAGAAATTCATGGTGAGCCGGAGCCTACCACTGAGGTCGCTGAGATCAATGAGAACTCGCTGACGGCCTTGGTTCTGTCCCCAATCGATGAGTCGGCACACGCCGACCCGCCAATCGATGAGTCGGCACATGCCGACCCGCCCCGGACGACAATGGCGGCCACTCTGCTACGTCAGGATGCAGTGGACAAAGAATTGGCTGTATCAGGTTCCAGCGAATTCACCGGAGGTTCTCCCAAAGAGTCTAAGACTCTGCTAGGGACAGAGCCTAAAGGTGATGAAGCGAAGAACGCCACAGCTAATTCGGAGTCCCAGAGCACATCGAAGCAGAGCAAAGCCATAGAGCAGAAGGCCAAAAGCGGCTATAGGCGCTCCTGCGGTATCCTGAAAAGGTTTGTAGGACGCGACTTCGCTCTGCTCTCGGACAAGGAAAAAACACTGCTCAGGAGACATCGACAAAGTGTGGCTAAGTTTGAAAGAAATTACCCGCATGAGTTTGTCGATCGTCTCCTGATCAGCAGTCTTCCTTCATACAAGACGGACAAGGCTCCTCGATTGCCGACAGACAATACAAATACACGAGCACCTAAAAACGACACCAACAAATACGCTAACAGATACAGGAACGACAAAAACAAAAACGGCAAAGGAAAAAATGCTTCATCTTCTCCTCCAACTGAGACCAACAAAGCACGTGGATCTCTTGAGGGTCCCTCCACCAGCCAAGCGGCTCTTAAGCCCTATGCTGGTGGTCAGACCCTCAAGAGAGCTAGATCGGGCGACGAACCTCAGGTGGAGGTGTCGAAAAAGCAGAAGCACGTCGACAACTCCCAAGTTCCATCGGAACTAAGAGTAGCAGTCATCGACAGATCGGATCCAGATGGCAGGATCAACTCTGAAAGATGGCTGCTACTGGAGTCACTGCTGCTTGACGAAATGCTGGCGGATAAGTGGTGTGACGATGACATATCGTTCAAGGGAGCAGAGTGGAGCAAGGGTGCAAAGATCGTCAATTGTGGCAACAAAAGATCATTGGTCTTTTTGGAAACCACAATTGGCAATCTAAAAACCCCATGGCCAAACGCCGCCCTTGAAGTGGTACAGACGTCCGCACTACCAATCCGCACAATAGTTGCAGTATGGTTACCCCCTCCCGTCCCGGAAGAGGTAAAAATACTGCGACTATTAGCGAAACAGAACAAAGGTCTCAAAATTGCATCATGGGAGGTTTTGCCCACCAACAGCAAGAGAGACTTTGGCAAAGATCTGCGTTTGATTGTTGACAAGGAATCGGTAGTATACCTAAAGGAAAGGAAAGGCATCGTCAATTTCGGGCTTGGCACCATCAGGTTTCGTCTCCCTGGTGTCGATGGTAAACGTGACGGTTAAGGAATTTCTAAACGTGGTGCAGATTAATCTGCATCACTGCCAAGCCGCCGCTGCCGACCTTTTCCTGTATATCACCGATAAGCAAATTGATGTTGCCCTGGTCCAGGAGCCGTGGATTGTTCACAATAGGGTGGAAGGACTAGCGGCTAAAAACTACACTGTCATTACACCGAGCACGGAGGATAAGGTAAGAACCTGTATAGTAGCCAAGAAGAGTTTAGGTCTAATTTTATCCACAAGTTTCAGTTCTGGAGACTCAACAGTGGCATGTTTGGAGACAATCATCGGGGAAACCCTGACATTTGCCTCCATTTACATGCCATATGAGGTACCCAATCCACCTGGAACTAACACGGAACAACTGATAGCATATGCGTCCAACAAAAGATGGAGACTTGTCGTGGGTTGTGACGCCAATGCTCACCATACACAATGGGGTAGCACAGATATCAACGAAAGAGGTGAGTCACTTTTTGAATTTATTACACTGTCTAGCCTTAGAATTTGTAATGTAGGTAACACCCCCACTTTCAAAACTAGGGTTAGAGAAGAAGTACTAGATTTAACTTTGACTAACATGGATAGTTCGTTTATCACAGAATGGAGAGTATCAAGTGACCACTCCTTCTCTGATCACAAGAGAATACTCATATAATACTCAATACCATACAGGAATCCCAAAAGAACGAACTGGTCAAAATTCCAACATCACGTGGAGTCAGACCTTACAGATCTTAAGATCGATACGTTCACGGGAGCAGATATTGACAATTATGTCAACAACCTGACGTCGGCACTGTCAAACAGTTTCATTCGGTCATGTCCTAAAACGTTCCCGGGAAAAAGGACTCAGCCGTACTGGTGGACCGCTGATCTTAGAAAGCAAAGAAAGAATACCAGGAAACTGTACAACAGGGCTCAACGGACAGGTAGCAATGAAGATTGGGAAAACTACAAAGTTAGTTTCAACATCTACAAGGCAGATTTAAAAAGAGCAAAGAGAGCGTCCTGGGTTGTCTACTGCGAGACAATAGACAACATTAACGAGGGAGCTAGATTTAGAAGAGTCCTGTCAAATGACCCGAAACCTCTAGGACACATCCAGAAACTGGATGGCACATGGACGGCATCGGGCCAAGAGACACTAGGCCTCTTAGCAGAGACCCACTTCCCAAATTGCACAGAGGTCGTCGGTGAGGTCGCCATGACAACAATAGATAATCTCTCTCAATTTGATGAAGTTAGCATAGATAAAATAGTCAATGAGAATAGAATAAAATGGGCAATTGACACCTTCCAGCCCTTCAAATCCCCGGGTATGGATGGTATCTTTCCAGCCATGCTGCAACAGACGACGGATGTGATTATAAAACATCTTGTACGTATTTTTAAAGCATGTCTACGCCTAAGATTTATACCAAAGAACTGGAGGGAGGTAAGGGTTGTATTCATACCCAAAGCAGGCAAGCCTAGTCACTCGTCCGCTACGGACTTCAGACCAATCAGCCTGTCATCCTTCCTCCTTAAGACAATGGAACGCATCTTAGATGCATATCTCAGAGATAGCATAGACAGCAATCTTTTAAGGGAAGCTCAACATGCCTATCTTAAGGGCAAATCAACAGAGAGCGCACTTCATGAGGAACGATAAGGAAACTGGTGACTAGGGGAACGCCACAGGGAGGGGTCTTATCCCCTCTTCTGTGGCTTCTCGCTGTGAACAGTATCCTCAGATCCCTTTCTGATGATGGCAATAAGGTAGTTGCATATGCTGATGACGTAGTCATCATGATAGGGGGAAAATTCTTACCAACTATCAGCGATTTAATGCAAGGAGCACTGAGGAAATTATCAGGATGGGCTAGTAGAAGTGGCCTAGGTATAAATCCCAGGAAAACAGAACTAGTTCTTTTTACAAGGAAATACAACATAGATCCATTCAGGAAACCTAAATATCTTGGAGTGATTCTAGATCGCAAGCTGAATTGGATCAGGAACACTGAGGAAAGATATGAAAAAGGCCTCAATGCCCTCTACATGTGCAGGAACTCCATAGGTAAAAGCTGGGGTCTGAAACCGAAAGTTGTAGATTGGATCTACCGGTCGGTAGTCAGGCCTATTACTACCTATGGTTGTTTAGTCTGGTGGAGCGCCATGAGAAATGGGAGATTATTAGCAAAATTAACTAAGACACAGAGACTAGCTAGCCTTAGTATCACAGGAGCCCTCAAAAGCACGCCGCAGTCAGCATTGGATGTAATATTACACCAGCTACCTCTAGATCATTTCACAGAGATGGCTGCTGCAAAAAGTGCCTTAAGGCTCAAGGAATCAGGCTACTGGAAGAGTAGGCCATATGGCCATGCGACTGTTTTTCAAAGAAATGTGGAGAACTCTCAGCCAGAACCAATCTTCGGTGAAGGTACCGATTATATGGTACCGGTTCTGGACTTCTCAACAGTACCACAGATGATTATACCGGAAAGAGCAGATTGGGACGATGGCGAGCCCTTTACAGGATTGGCTGTCTATACTGATGGCTCTAAGATGGATATAGGCACAGGTGCGGGCTTCTTCATTGAATCACTACAGATACGTAAATCTTTCAGACTCAACGATAACTGTAGCGTTTATCAAGCTGAAATCCTTGCAATCAAAAAAGCAGCAGAATTTCTAGCGGAAATAGAAATTACGGCAGAGACAGATTTAAATTTTTACATAGATAGTCAGGCAGCCATTAAATCAATCATGTCGCATAACGTCAAATCAAAGCTTTTACTGAGTTGCAAGCGCTCGCTGGATGACCTCAGAAGCCATGTGGTCCGTCTCTGCTGGGTTCCAGGACATAGCAATATCAGTGGAACGAAACAGCAGACGAACTGGCCAGAAATGGTTCATCCATGGAAATCTCGCAAGCCGAACACTCAGTAAAACCACCGATAGGCGCTCTATATAGAATGATTGAGTCACGCAGGTGGGCACTGATGAACTCAGCATGGACCAACTTGTCAACCTGCAGGATTGCTAGGGCCACCTGGCCGAAGGCTGACAAACAGAAAACTAGAACTTTGTTAAAATTAGGCAAAGTAGAGTTGCGTAAGCTCATAGGAATCTACACAGGGCACTGTAATGTTAGAAGCAGGCTCAGCAGGTGGCACACAGATACTGTAGATTTTTGCCGACTATGTGAGGACGAAGATGAGATTGAAACGATCGAGCATATTTTAGGTATGTGCCCCTCTCTCTGTGTACGTAGGAAAAAACACCTAGGAGATTATACAATTAGGAATATTGATGAAATCGCAACCCGCACCATCCATGACCTGCTGAGATTCTCGAAGGGCCTGGACTGGATTATGGGCTGTCTCTGATTTCTGAAACTGCCAAGTTACCCAGAGGTATTCTCGCATTACTCATATGCCATAAGACTCACAAGGAAGAAAGAGTATTAACCGACAACTACAAAGTCACATTAAACTCGACTTCCTAACCAATGCCACACAACTGGCACCCCCCCCCCCCCCTTTTTTCCACCACAACCCATATTCCCGCTTTTCCACTATTCCTCACCTCCTGACCATCTATCTAATTCAATTCACCTTTTTTATATATATATATACATTTTTCAGATATAAGGATATGTACAATGGATCAAATAGGGTCTCCGAGTGCACGGATTGCGTAAGCTTTCTGGTCCTTTAAACCAAACCAAACCAACGTTTTGATAAACTAAATGTACATAATTATCGGAAGGTAGATATATTAGTTTTTTGATACCTCATTTGACCGCAACGGTAAATATGCTATATCAGATCGACCATTATCTCTGTACACATATTCGTGAATTATGGCTTTTGGCGACCAGAAATCTGGATTAACAACAGCATCGAATACGTCTTCTTGAACGATGATTTTAAAAGAGGCCTTGCTACGTTTTTCCGTATACTTAAATTTAAAAACGTTTATATCAATATCTTCATCCAATTTTGATTTAATATAAGCAGCAACATCTTCAAGCAGCAAGTTGAGCAGCGAATATAGTTTTTCTCGATGACACACTACTTATTGTTTAGGAGGGTTGGATTTATTTGGTGTGTGTGTGGGCGAGTAGAATTTAGTAGATCCAGAAGGTGTTACGTCCAACGAGGCAATAGCAGTATTTTGCGAAATAGTTTTTTTAACTTGTAAGTGAGTAGCGACATTTCCTGGAACTTCACTTATATTAATATTTGGAGTCGTACGTTGAGCTGGTTCAATAATTTGGTTATCCATGATTTGGATTGATGAGACAAGATCACATATTTTTTTCGTTTGCATAGGGAATCAGATGGCGATTGTAGAAACTGTTCAACGCAAGAGGCACTCTCAAAGACTTTTCGGTAAGGGTAAGGGCACTATTAATTTGATCAAATACCATACGAGTATTTTTGAAAAGCAAACACTTTGCATTTTTTGCATCACCAACGCATACCTTTTTAGTTCGGGCAGCCAATTCAATACATTTAGCATGGAATGATGTGTTGCATAGCCAACAAGATACAATGGGTTCATCTACTTTGTTGATTTCACAATTTAATTTAGAGCAAAGCATTGTTATATATTTGCAATCAATTGTCAATAGGTTTTGTTAAAAGTGTGGTGAGTAATACGGCGGTGAAAAATTAATGTTATCCGATACAACAACCAGGTAGCTTAGGGATGATATTCACAGGGTAACAGATAACCGATAAACAAAACAGCTGATGGCAATGCATGTTTATTTATGTGTATGTGTTCTTTCTCATAGAGCCTGATTCTGAAAAGAGAAAACAACAAGACAGTTTGGCAGCAAATTTTTTAGCGCATTTTTTTCTTTTATTCTTTGAAGTTTGAATATAAATTGTACGGGTAATTCATCGGCGTTGACCTACTCTGGTGGTACCCGTAAACTAATCTGACGATGGAACATGATGTTGTGGACATGCCGTCCACATCCAACCTTCTTCCTTTACTAGCCAGTGACAATGAGTCGAAGCGAAAGCGACTTGACGGTGCAACAACAACAACGACAGACATCGATATTACTGGTCTGGATTACGACCCAGACAACCAAAACAGATACGCCTATATCATAACATTGACATTAATGTTGTCAAAACGGCTCTAGATAAGGCCGTACCTGGCATAGTGTCCAAAGTGACAAAATACACCACGCCATTCTCAATTAAAAATAATTATGACACTGGTATTATATTAGTTTCGCTACTACCTGGCAAAACCCTCAGTGATGTCTCTCACATCCACGATCTGCTGAGCCAGACTATAACATGGGTAAAACCCAACAAAAAAGAAAAGGAAATTCAGTGCCACAGATGTCAACGCTGGGGTCACATATCGAAAAACTGTGGCTCTGAATTCAAATGTGACAAAAAAACATCCTCCGGTTGAGTGTCTTCGAACCAAATCCGAATCACCTCAGCCTCACTGTGTGAACTGCGCTGCAGCAGGTCACCCTGCAAATTGGAAAGGTTGCCCTGCGTACAAAAAATACGTAGCTAGCAGAAGGGAACGAATTCAAAAAGCTCGTGAGGCAAAAGAAGAAACATCACACAATGTAAAACGAACCATAGTGTCCTCCTTTAGATCGCCAGGACAATCATTCGCAAATCTTTTCCAGTCACAGAACACTCAGCAGAGGAAGCCGTCCATTGTCGACGAATTCATGAAACTTGCAAATTATTTTCTGGAGCCCGATGAGCTGTCCCTCGAACAGGAAATAAACATTTTTCTTGCTAACTTCCAAAAAATGCCAAAAAATTAAGCAAAAGAAGAGTTGTTGCGTTTGCTGGAAAAAGTAAGATCAACTTATGGTCCATAAGTCCATCAACTTTCTTACCTTTAACGTCCATTCTTTGATCGGCCGTAGCCGTCAAATTGATTTACAAAACATTTTAAAAAACAACCAAATTGATATGACGACCACAGAACAAAAACGCCAAATAAAATCGTACAGAGCAAAAACGACGCAAAAAATTTAACAGAGCAAAAATGCAGCAGAGCAGCGTACATGTGACACTCACACATGTATACATACATGCATGCTCTGTTGAAGATTTCAATAGAATTGCCAATTGCGCGTGGGCTCGAAAATTTTTTGAAAACTTAAATTATGAAAACAAAGAAGACATTGATTATGGTTTTGTTTGTGATGGGAGTGATCCCGAAACCGCCTAACCGCGAAAATGAATAAAAAGTGAAGCTGCAAATTTTTTAAGTTTTATCGAAAACTTGACTTTTTATAGAGATTAAAAAAAAGCAAAATTAATCTATTGAAATAATTTTTTTGTTTGGATTACCTAAATTACACTAAATCGCACTAAATGTTTTTAATTTTTTTTTCATATTTACTATTATATTTTTTTTATTAAAATAAGAAACGCCCTAAATGGAAAAATGGATTAATGAATTTAGTACCATACAATGCCTTATGAAAGCTTCATATCACCAGTATTTAAGTAATTAAATTAAAGCTAATATTTTCTACTTGTACTTGTTATATCAAAAACGTATGAGCCTTGAAATTTTCATTAATTCTATTATTATAAGAAAAAAAGAATATTTTTTTACTTTATAGTATGTAATACTTTTTATACATACAAAAGCTTAAGTGACTTGAAGTTTTCATCATTTTTATTTGTTACAAACAAAAATTACTAAATATTTTCGTTTTTTAGAAATAAGAACATATTGATATTAAACCTGTATTTTGGAAAATAAAGCATTCTTATTATTTCTTTCACTTCGACATGCTGGACAACTAAAAACAAAAAAGAAAATAACAACAGAGCCAAACGATCACGACTCGAGAGAGAGAGAGCCCACACGCAATTGGCAATTCTCTTGAAATCTTCAACAGAGCATGCATGTATACATGTGTGAGTGTCACATGTACGCTGCTCTGATGCATTTTTGCTCTGTTAAATTTTTTGCGTCGTTTTTGCTCTGTACGATTTTATTCGGCGTTTTTGTTCTGTGGTCGTCATATAAGGTTTATCCAGGAGTGCCACCCTGAGAACAAAAAAGTTTATATTGAGGGATATAACTTTCTTTGTGATTACTCCCCCCTTGGAGTGGCAATTGTAATAAAAAAGTCATTGCAATACAAACGCATCTCCATTAAAGATATTGGATTTAATACTTCATTTATTCAAATTGAATCAAATCACAACAATACTGCAAAAAATACCTTATCGGATCTGTGTATATACCATGTAATATTTCTACCTTATTACTCAATAATAGCCTGGATAAACTACTACAAGCAGCTTCAGCATTTGATGGATTTATTGTCGGTGGAGATCTAAATGCAAAAAACATCATGTGGGGTGATACACGGGACAATCGTAATGGCACTACCCTTTACAACTGGCTCCAGAACAACACAATGGAAGTCGTCCGCTTATGTGACCACAGCCCTTCATTTCCAAGAGGGACATCGTTCCTGAATTATTTCCTGCTAAGTGAAAATCTTATAGACAGAAACATTCCTAATTACAATATAACCAGTCTACCTACCTTTTCCGATCACTTCCCGTTAAAATTTGAACTCCGAATGAGCAACTTTAGCTTAACATTGAGAAATCCACGCATTTTTACATCTTACAAAAACACAAACTGGAACAACTTTCGCCAAGATATGGAAGCTGCTACGATGTGTATATTGCCGCCTGTGAATAGGAACCTTTCTGACAATGAAGTAGATTCCTTCATAGACAAGCTAAATTCTGCGTTTTCCGATGTGCATGAAACTCATTCAGAAAGATTCGAGAATGAAAAACAGCAATTTCCACTCTCGGCCCGCACAAAGAGGCTTTATATTAAATATCGTTGGCAAAAGGACCTGAAGAAGATTTATCACCGCACGGGTAACAGACTCAGCCGTGAGTATAACATCCTGTCAAAACAAATACAACTTTTAAAAATTATAATTAAGGAATCTGTAAATATAGAACAAGCTAAAAATTTCAACGATAGATTACAGAACATAAAACCCAATCCTTCCGCATTCCAAAAAATTTACCAAATTGTTGGAAAAAATAAATCTTCCTTTTGTCACCAAATTCGCCACAACAACGCAGTCACAAACGATTCCTCCGAGATGTCCGAACTTTTTCAAAATTTTTACTCCGCAGTCTTCCGTCCGTCACCATCAGAACACCCTGTTCCTGATCTAGAAACAAAAGTCTCATCCTGCGTCAATTCCGTATCCTCACACATTTACACCTTTAATGATAATTTTACGTCTCTAGAAAATCCCGATACGTACCATTTTATAAAATCTGGAAAAATAAGAAGTATTATCAATAACATCAACACCAAGAAATCAAGCGGATTTGATCACTTCTCTAATTTTATAATAAGAAAATTACCTGATGTCACCTTGAAATTCCTCACAATAATATTTAACAATTGCATCAATAATTGTTATTTCCCGATGGCGTGGAAATCAGCAAAGATTATTCCAATTAAAAAGAAGCCAAACAGCATGACAGTTGAAGAGTTCCGTCCAATTTCCCTTCTTTCGAACTTAGGCAAATTATTTGAGCATATCCTGAAAGAAAAAATTAAGAATGATTTTATTATAGACCCAATATCAGAATTCCAATTTGGATTCAAAAAAGGTCACTCAACTCAACATGCACTTTTGAAATTTCATGATCTCACTGAAAATTTAAGAAATGGAATCTGCACTGTGGCTATTTCCCTGGACATTGAGAAAGCCTTCGATTCCGCGTGCCACAAAGAAATCTTGTACAAGCTGATAGATCTTGGGGTCGATCCCTACCTTGTGAAAATTCTTCAGAGCTTCTTCTCTGACCGAAAATTCAGCGTACAAATAAGCGACTCCACATCAACCTCCGGGTCTGTTAACTGCGGTGTTCCACAGGGAAGTGTGTTGACCCCTCTCCTTTTCAACCTGTTTCTTAATGATTTTCCACATCTATCTGGAAACTCAAAAGCCATACTGTATGCGAATGATTGCATGATTTACACTCATAATATCTCACCAGTGCAGGCATTAGAACATGCTGCATTTCATCTTGGCCAAATTAGTGTATATTATAAAACGTGGGGCATAAAAATCAACGCAGCTAAATCGCAAGCCATCTGCATCCGAAACGCCTCTGGAAAATGTGCCAGATCTGTGGTCCCTGAGAGCAAAACGTTGAAACTCTCACTTGACGGCGTAGATATTCCATTCGCATCCGAAATAAAGTACCTTGGGGTCAACTTCAACAAGCTATTTAAATTTAATAAACATGTGGGATCGCTGATTCAAAAGGGAAAACGTTTACTGGGGATGTTTTCATGCATATTGAGCAATAAGTACCTGCCTACAAACACCAAACTCCTGCTGTACAAAGTTGCCATTAGATCCGTATTGGTATACGGATTCCCAATCTGGTTCACCATTAGCCCCACAGTAGCCAATGAGTGGCAATAGTTGAGCGGAAGGTGCTGCGAAAGTGTATAAACAAAAATCATGAAAACCCTACAAAACGATTTTCAAATACTTACATTTATGAAACATCGAAAGTACAGCCCTTCTGTAAATATGCCTTGAACATACAGCTGAAATTCGTGGAAAAACTTGTTTCACATGATAACAGCCTCATGAATAACATTTATGAAGCGGAAAAGAATTTGTCCTGGTCCGGTTTGGATTACCTGTCTCCCGTTGGAATTTTAAACGAGACACTCGACGACGACCCGGACCCTTACAGCGTGCCAGACTTTTACATCAAGACCGTCCCAGGTTGCCGCAGAGGCTAAGAAAAATATATTAGAAAAAAATTGTATTATCTACAATTATTTATGTAATTATTATTATTATTATATTATTAATACACTCTTACAGTTCCCATATATTATACAGTGAAATTCCCCTAACTCGAAGTCCCCTAACTCGAATTTTTCCCTAACTCGAACTGTTATGTACGAATCTTGGATTCTCAATAGCTTTTTCTTATGTGTTTTTCTCCGTATGTCGAATTTCCCCTAACTCGAACTTTTCTGTAAGTCGAATTAAAAACTGATACAATTTGTGACACTTACTATTTGAGTTTATTCCCGTAACTCGAATTTTTTGTTTTGCTAATTTTAATATTGTTTTCTCGTTAATAAGTAGTACATACATACATATTTTGGTGGCACTTCTTTGCGAAGCCTTTAATTCAGTGATGGGCACCGCTCTCTTTTCCTATGCACAGTGCATAGGAATGAAAATGCTGCTTCTGTCACGGAGAGACACATGTACACATCGTGTACATATAAAAAATGTTTAATTTCCATAACTCGAATTTTCCCTAACTCGAAGTGTTTTGTCGTGCCCTAGGCGATTCGAGTTAGGGGAATTTCACTGTATATATATGGGTGCTGTGACGAGTGTTTATAACGAAAGAAAAGCAATATCTAAAGTTAATTTTAATTCCAAGTTCTAAAAGCAATGTACCTGAACTCTCGTTTTTGTATTTTTTATACCAGCTTACTGTGATATTTAAACATGTTTTCCTTATACACATACACACATAACTTGTAAGCTCGCTGTTAGTAATTGATTTAACAGTTCTGTTTTTTATTGTTAATTTGTTTTAAGTACTATTTATTTATTTATTTATTTATTTTGTTATTTTGACAGATTCTCGCACTGTTCGCTACTGTCACTAAGGCCATGAGTAAGCCTTGTTTATTTTAACACTCACGTATTACCATACATTCACTATATCATTTTAGCAAGTAGCTTATCACATAATACTGTGCATTAGAACAAAACGAATATAGTTCTAAGTATACTTTTGTTATCCATTCGTTAAGTACATCAAAATGTTATCGGAAAAGAAGAAGACTCAATAAAAAAACTTACTTACTTACTTGTTCTTTCTCATACAATTACAACAAATAATTGAGCTCTTAACACACCAAAATTATATTTTATTCTGCAAAATTCAGGAACACACCGCCACAACACAAAATCAGCATAAACACAGATCGGTATCGACACACTTGCAAATTAGTTGTATACAATATCCAGGCAAATCACAGCAATAAATAAGAGTAAATGATTGTTATAATACGAGCGATTATAAAGCACGTCCGCACAGTAGGAACTTTTCTCTCTGTACTGAACCATATGAGCGAACTTTATATATATATATATCTATATTTAAAATACACAGAAAAGGCTATATTTGAAAAATCACTATTTAAATCAGAGCAATAAAATTATCTTACGAACAAACACTATAGAAGTGCGTAAAGAGTTTTCAATATTTTGAACCAAAATTTACACGTGACGTTACTTTATTACTTCAAAGACAAATAAACGTTTTATAATTCTACCAATAAGTTACTCTAGGACAAGAAAAAGGTTATATTATTTCAGAAAAGAATTTGGGAAAAAATTTAACCCAACAAAAAATACCTCGGAAAAGTGATTTGTCGGTTTTTTTTTCAGGAGCGTTTAGCTCACAGATGGCTTGATCTAGGAACGAAATATTTAGCGATTCATCGTTAAACAATCCAAACATTATTTTCGTGTGCTTGTTTTTCCATTTGTATAGACGGCGACCCAGCTTAATATATATACATATACATTCTCCCAAAAAAGGAACAAGAAAAAGGGAGTTTATTACCATTTTTGTTTTTAACTGACACTTAACTAGATATACTATTTACAATTCTTAAAATCTAGAGAGTTATTGATTGGTGTTGTACAACAAATCAGACATATTCAAGGAAATCGACATAATGCTGTTAACACGCCAATGACGACGGCGGTTTAGCTTGGCGTTAAATTCAGCAGCGTACTGGCGGAGTCTGATCCCACAGGCGAGGAAATCCTTTCCAATGACCCCCTGACACGTCTCGTTGAAGATTGAGGAACCGCTCACGACATCCTTCATCCATTGGTTCATCCGGTGGCCGCACAAGCGTACGACACTCCAGGGCGAACAGTACTGTTCCTCCGCTGCATGGTCATTGGCAATTGTGGCATTGCGTCAGCCCTTTCCTCTTGTCCTTCCTTAGCGTGACCTTACAGCTAAGGAAGCGACTGATGTTGTAGAGGCTGATTATATTCGAGCCCCTCGACAAGTGGAGGAGCCACTTGTCGTTGCCTAGCTTTGAGACCCGCCTAACTTCCAAGTTAAGCTGGGTCTCAGCTAGCCCTACCTTAACGTCAGCAACCTCATTGGTGCTCGATAAACCCTCCATGGCACAGGAATATGGTGTCATAATCCTGGCCGTGTACGTGTAGTACTGAATGCGCTCTTCAGCAAAAAACTTTCTGACCACATCGTACACGAACATTTGTGTTCTCACCATGTCTGAGGAGAACAGAAATGTTCGCCACCGCCTTATTCACCAACTTTATTGTGAAATTATTGTGACCAAGCCTCATACGAAGCTTGTCACACACATTACTGTTATAAGTCGATAGCACAGGCACCGACTTACAACTCTTACTACTACTAAAATTTGGACTCTTAGAGTCTTTATTTATCTTAGTACTATTTATATTTTTAAGGCATATTACTAAGAGCAGCAGTCGCCTTGGTTCCACTTGTCCTCTTCTTGGCCGTGACCGTCTTCCTTGTTCCATCGCTGCAGCTGATGAGGTGTTGGCTGCAGGGTTGATCAGGCTGCCGATATCCTTCTGCAGTTACACCGGCTTTGTGCCAATCGCTTGTGTGGCTGGCTTTGCGCTCACAATCATCTCCCGTGGCACCGGCAGTGTGCTCAAGGTCTGCTGCACCGGCGGTGTGTAAGCAGTCTCCATTTCAGTTGCACTGTCAAGCATTCGATTGAGTTTGGAATCTAGGTACATGATCTTCTGGCCCCAGTCACGTTCTCGGTCCTTGAGGATGAACGAAAATTGTCCAATTCCACACGAATTTTACACAACTCTAAATCAAGCGACCTCTTCATGGCAACTTCACTTGCGTTGCTTTGTTAGTAGGTAGAAAACACTTGTCACACAAACACTTTTAAGACGGTTCACAATTTTTCCCCCCTCGATAGCGACTTTTCAACATCATACCCGGCCTCTTTAAGTAAATGATTCTCACAAACGAATTTGAAGCACAACTCACTTGCCGAATATGCGTTTAAAAAATCGCACCAAGTAATAAAGCACACAGCCATCTTACAAGCATCTCATTAAGTTGCATATGTAAGTATGTGTATATGGAGATATAGTTACCCAGCAATGCTACTTTCGCTTTACGTTTTTTTGGAGAAGCTAACTACGTTTTGGTTTCCAAATTCATATTTGAATTACTGTGACTTGCCTGATAATATGCAATACCACGTAAGAGGTAAATACTCTATTGTTATATTCTGTAGTAATTATGAGGGCTATGATTAGTGTGATCAAACCCGAGACCGAAATCCAGCTCAACCGGGTTTTCAACAGACACCGACCATCGGGTTTTTTTAGGAAACCCGTTTTTTTAAGTCGGACTCAACCGGTTTTTCATCACATGCCTCACATAAAGCTTTTTATACCCTCCACCTCCATGGTGGGGGTATACTAACTTTGCCATTCCGTTTTTAACACCTTGAAATATCAACTTGAGACCTTAGTATATATATTCTTGATCGTCCGTCCGTCTGTTGAAAGCACGCTAGTATCTAAACGAAAGGAGCTAGGACGTCCAAATTATCCATAAATGCGTCTTATAGTCGTAGATCGGCTGGGATTGAAACTGGGCGAAATCGACCCAAAGGTAACATTTTTTCCCTCACAAGGACTAAAAATATCCATAAAACATAAAACCCTTAATATTTTAGAGAGAGTTGCTTGATATTGTGTATGCGCATACCCCTATAACAAAAACGTGCACAATAAAGTGATTTTTATTCGTAGGGGTCACCCCCTACGGTATAAAAGGGATACAAATGGTACATATATTATGACAACAGCTAGAAACACGAAATTCGGTGTGTTTATTCCTCTAATAGAGTAGATACATAATATGAAATTTTTTCCAAATTCGTACTTTTAGGGGGTAAAATGGTAATAGAGGGAAAAAAATGGTACCAAACAAAAGGTTGCGCCTAGAATAATGAAATGATTGAGCATAGACGCGTAAAACAAACGGATTTTTCGAAATTCGTACTTTTTGGTGTTAAATTGGAAAAAGAGGATAAAAATAGTATTAACCAAAAGACCGCAGCTAGAGTCATGAAATTCGGTGTATACGTTACTCTGACTGCGTAGACACAAAAAATAAAAGGTTTATCCAAATTCGTACTTTTAAGAGATACAATGGGTACAGAGGGAAAAAAACAGTACCAACTAAACGGCTACAGGTAGAATGATGGAATTCGGTGTGTCATCCCTCTAATTGCGTAGAGTAAGGGAGTAAAATAGGAAAAGGGCGATAAAAATGGCCGCAGCTAGAATCGTGGAATTCGGTGAATGCATTCCTCTGACTGCATAGAGACGCAAAATAAAAAGATTTTTCAAAATTCGTACTTTTTAATTTTACGGCAAAAATTTTTTGAATTATGAAGTTAGGTTATGTACGTGAGATAATGGAATTTCAAAATTTTTACTACTGGAATTAAAATAGAATGGAAATTCAACCCACTATCTACCAATATTTATGGTATTTAAGCTTTTTTTCCATGCTTTATATAAGGTTACTTTCTATATATGTTTGTGTGCCACAAAATTTGAAATCAATTTTTGAAAGCTTTTTTCTCAACCAATTTTGCTCAAATTTTGCACACTTAATCATTTTCGATGACAATACAAGGAAATGGAAAAATTTGACCAATTGGACAAAGGGGCGTGGCACCTCCCATACGAAGTTAAAACCTATTATTGAATATTGTCAGTTCTATGACACCTAGAATGCTGAAATTTTGTGTAAGTGCATCTAGCATCAATTCGCATAGTTGTGCCAAAAATGGGCGGTATTGGAAAAGTGGGCGTGGCATCTCCCATACGAAGTTAAAACCTATTATTGAATATTGTCAGTTCTATGACACCTAGAGTGCTGAAATTTTGTGTAAGTGCATATACCATCAATGTGCATAGTTGTGCCAAAAAGGGGCGGTATTGGAAAAGTGGGCGTGGCACCTCACATACGAAGTTAAAACCTATTATCGAATATTGTCAGTTCTATGACACCTAGAGTGCTCAAATTTTGTGTAAGTGCATCTAGCATCAATGTGCGTAGTTGCGCCTAAAATGGGCGGTAATGCAAAAGTGGGCGTGGCACCTCCCATATGAAGATAAAACCAAAATTACACCTACTGTAATTTTGTGTAAGTGCATCTAGCATAAACCTGCGTAGTTGTGCCAGAAATGGACGGTATTGGGAAAGTGGGCGTGGTACCTCACATACGAAGTTAAAACATATAATCGAATATGGTCAGTAGGTGTCATAGACCTAGAGTGCTGAAATTTTGTGTGAGTTGATCCAGTGTAAATAGTTGTGCAAAGATGGGCGGAAAGTGGACGTGACACTTCCCATCTGAAATTAAAACCGGTTTTAGAGTATTTCGACACCGAGATGGGCGGAAAGTGGCCGTGACCCTTCCCATACGAAATTAAAACCAGTTTTTTAAGTATATTCTACAACGATCTTCCTATATTGTTGTGTGTGTTTATTTAGTTGTAACCTGCTTAGACAATATGCAAATGGGCGGGATTTGAAAGGCGCATTTTTGATTCGAACTTTGTAAAATTACACGTTTTCTGTGGATTTTCTTAGCACAACAGTAAAGAAAGGTTATAACTAGAAAATCAAAAAAAAATTCTTTTTTCAAATCCATGCTTTATGCAAGCAGAATTCTATTGGGCCTAGAAATTCTTTTTTAGTTATCTTTTGTAGAAGGAAAAATTACTGTTACGTTAATAAATAATAATAATAATAATAAATAATAATAATAATAATTAATAAAAAAATATTTAAAAACGTAACAGTAATTTTTCCTTCTACAAAAGATAACTAAAAAAGAATTTCTAGGCCCAATAGAATTCTGCTTGCATAAAGCAAGGATTTGAAAAAAGAATTTTTTTTGATTTACTAGTTTTGAAAATATAAATATAAGAATTTTTATTTTTTGAATTGACTTGAAGTATTATTTCGATATATATAGTGTAAACGTATTGGTAGCCTTGCCTTATAAGCGTGGTTTGAAATAATAAAAATATTATATTTATTTATAAAATTATTTTTTTCAATATTAGTATTTGTTTTGTTTTTGGCTATATTAGAAAATATATTTTCCTGTAATATTACTGCACTTCTGCGAAAATCGACAGCCTCTGTGGAATGCAATCCATTCCATTCCAACGCCTTTTTTACTTGTTATTAACCAAAAAAAATTGTGATAACAATGAAACTGAGAGTCCTAGGTTTCAAATGTATTTCTTATAGACAGAAGAAAATACTACGACGACCATTGGCAGGCTGAACATAAACATGCATACTATATGTTAGTGAACGTGCAGAACAGTAATTTTTTTATTAGGGGTTTCAAAAGTATCCTAAAAACTAGCATTGGTATTCTCAACACAACATAGTTTAATACCTTACGATTACGCTTTGTGAGATGATCGCCAAATAATTTATTATTTCAGAGCAGAAGTTCATCTGATGCTCATATCTCACATAAAGCTATGATTGATCTATATTTTTATATAAATGTGCATTCTATAAATTATAGATGAATCAAATTTATAGGTTGATGTATATATACATATATATTGATGTTGAAATCAAATGTATTATTTGCAGATTGAATCAAGACAAATGAAAAAATGTTCCGTCGTAATATTTTGAATTTAAAAAATTTAAATTTAAATTTCTGTGATATAGTATTTACAAATTACAAATTCCTGATGTAAAACACTATTTCAAATAAATATCTTCCGATGAGGTTGGTAACAAGCTAACGGAACGTTGAGAATGATATGATGTAATTAGTTTTATTTACATCATTTATTTATTACACTGGCTACAACAGCCCAAAAACGAATTAAAAAAATATTTTTTTCACCTTTAGCCCTTTCAACCCAATTCAACTTTGTTAAACTGAAATTTGACATCGAATACTTTAAGTGGAAGCAGACATTTAAATGTCGTTTCAGCTAGCTTGGAACTTGCTATAGCCACGATTGCAATTTATACGATTTTTACTTATTTTTTAAAGTGGGGTTTAATATTGAAAACAATCTCTACAAAACCATGATGATATTATTTATTCGCTGCTTTAGCTTATTTTTAGAGTATCCTGATACTGCATTTTATTCAAAATATGTATAGAAAGCATAGTTTTCCACATGTGGTACTCATCACAAATCGTCTAGAAAAATACATGCCGAATTTGTGTTTAGAGCCAATAAAACAGGGTTAGAATAGCCTTGTAGCTGTAATCTTTTCGATGGCTTCCATTTGTATCGTACTTTGTCAGTTTTAACACTCTAAAAGAGTGCATTAAGTACGACTTTCAAATTACTTTATGTCGCGCGAATGAAATATTTTGAATACTTGTTTTTTAGTTAAAAACAAGTAAGTCGACTAATCCTACTTATATATACCACCTCAGCTATCATCTGTTGCGAGTGATGAATAACTAGCAACACATTTTGTTCGGTAGAATTTACAATAGGAAACTTAAAAAATATTTATTTTTTCTAAAAGCACTTTTCACAATTTTCGACTTTACAGTTAACATTTATCCTCCTAAAACTCTTATTTTATCCTGCTAACGTGGGAATATCAACAGCCGGAATAACAAAAATATTTTGAAACAAAATATTAATATCACATTCAACTAAAGGTTATTCTTAAAGTTAGTACAGTGACTCATTAATATTCGACATTCTCATTGGTGAAAGATCAAACGCCCATTAATCCATGCACTTTATTTAAACATAAAACTTTATTTTATAATCTTAATTCACCATCAGATGAGCTTCAAAATCCGCGAAAAAAAATAATCATTATTTGATTACAAATAATAAAAAACAACGCATTACTTCATTTACATCAAAAATCAAGCGTCATTAATATTCGGTTTTTCTTAAAAAGGTTAATTAATAAGACAAAAACGTGATTTTGTGAACATTTAGTATTTATTAGGCATAGGGAAACGCCTTTTTCACGATTTGGCATAATTTCCACGATTTTTCTGGTACAGGAAATTCGTATTTTCCCGTTCTTCATGTCATCGCTTTTTCAGTTCGGATGCTGAGTTTATTTAGTGGCAGCGAATACGGCGGTCCAATTCATCCCCCAAACTTTCGGTGGGGTTCATGTCTGGGGACTGGGGAGGAGGATGGAACAGTTTTGGACAGTTATAAAGAAGCTACTACTGGATTAAACGTGATTTGTGTTTCGGATCATTGTTCTGATAAAATTTGAAGCTGTCCTGAACACCTAGTTTTTCCGCGTTTGACTTAAATTGTTCTCTTAATATCCTCAGATAACCTTCTTCATTTATAATTCCGCCAAAAAATGTAAATTTTTGGAGTCTATTTATCATCCTAAGGCCAAGACGTGACCATTATCAAACATAATGTTCGGTTTCAAATTTTGTAGTCCAATTCTTCGTTTGATTTTCTCTATACCATTTTTAAATAACGTACATGAATTAATGGGCGTTTGATCTTTAACCAATGAGAATGTCGAATATTAATGAGAGACCCTATAACTAAAAATATTAAATTAAACCGTGTCATAACAAACTAAGCATCCAAGCAGGAGAAATATCATCCCCAAGAGGTGATGCAAAAAAAGTGTTCCACCGTTTCAGTGTCCTCCCACGTGCCCGGCATACATCCGAGACCGATCGCCCGATGCGGCGTAGATGTGCCCATAGGGGTAAGTGACCTGTCCCATCGTACTGCTGAGTTCGATTTTACTCAATTTACTTACCAACCCATAAGACTTTGGTCGTGCCGCATATCGTTGAAGAGTCCAAGGTTAATCTATGGGCTGCAGCCGTCCACTTCCCAAGTTCAACTTTCGTTATCTGGAATGGCTTGGCGACCTTCATATTGACATATTCGAGGCTTGATCCTCCTCTGGCCAGTTCATCGGCCTTTTCATTCGATCATACAGTGTCCTGGCACCCATATGATTTCTAGTTGCCCTTTGGTGGACAAATTTTCTATTTCCTCCTTACATTCTAATATAGTTCGCGATTTCACCGCGGGTTTAGTGATCGCTTTAATCGCTGCTTGGCTATCCGTGCCGATTCTCACGTTGCCGACTCTGCCTTGTTCGTTTAAGGATTTTACACAATCCGTTATCGCCGTAACCTGAAATACAGTGTTATGGTCCGGGAGGCGGTATGATTTTTCTAAGGAGAAGTATTCAATGTAGATTCCAAACCTGTGTAGCAGTATGTCCGTAGGATATCCTTGCTTATGGAACCATTAGCCCATCTCTGGACGGAATTCTTGTGTTACAGTTCGTGGAAAACTGTTCTCTCTGGTATTCTGTGGGTATATACTCCGATTCGGAGAAACCTGTTAGTTTGTCCAGTATCTTTTGATGATTCGAAATGAAATCCGAATGGATCCATTTACCTACCGCTTGTAATCGTTTGGTCGAGATTGCCGCCTCGTACGTGACTTGTATCTCTATCGGGCGCAGTGACAATATTATCTCCATTGCCCTCGTAGATGTTGTTCGAATGGCTCCGCTGATGCCGAGACATACCATTCGTTGAACTTTCTGAAGTATTTTTATGTTGCACTTAGTTTCCATCGATGTCCACCAGACCACAGAAGCGTAAGTCATAATCACGCTTGTGTAGTCATTTTTGGTCTAAGTCCCCATTTTGAGTCTATGGTCCTTCTGCATCAGGCCCTTCCTAGTCCAAGGTTCTTGTATCATTGCAATGTGAATCTTACCTTTATATACTTGCTCCATCAGTGCCAATGTTGCCGTCTCGCTACAATAGAGGTTGATCTGAATGACGTTGTTGTTTGTTATCATTCAGCAGACGGTCTTGGGAGCTTGACATCTCTGTTGCTCCCTCTGTATATTGTAGCGGTCTCGAGATTCGATCTATTTTACTACTGCTGGTTTTTTATCCTTGTTTTGTTTGGTTGGGGGGGTTACTTTTGTTACTTGTCGCCCGAACGACTAGACTTTTGCCCACTTTAATATAAATGGCTTTGGCGACGAAGAACACCTTGCCTTTCTTTTCCGCAAGTTTAGCCATGGATCCCTGGTCGATGCCTACCACAAATAAGGTACCATCAGGGCCCTCTTCTCTGTGGAAGACCTCCATTTCTCCGTGTCCAATCCCAAGTTTTGCCTTGCGATGGTTTTTAGGATGGCATTGGGTTCCAGCTTGCTGCCCCATCCCTTGATAAAGGAGGATGCCTTCTTTAGGGATGGAATGTCCTTCTTCCTCACAAGGTCCAGCTTGGCGCCAGCACAAGGAGTTGGATACAGATACTCTCGACTCCAGTTTTAACATGAGAATGTCCCTAACGAATGTGCAGCTATTAATTTGGATCCTGTTGCCTTCAGTCGCTTCAAGGACATGCTCCAGGATCTTGCTCTGTACCAAATCTTCAACCTTGGATTTTTGATCTTTTGGCATTTCGTCGGTTGGGCTATTGGCGTCGATGACTGCGTAGCACTGTTCGTTCCCCTGATGTTTCTTGGTTGTCTTCGCGAAGCAGGGCAGCTCTTTCCCGCTGCTCACACCATGCTTCGGCTTAAGCGCTTGACGATTGTTCTTTAAGAGTAAACTTCTCTTCGCTACGGATTCCGCTTCCGTAGATGCGTCCTTGCTCACTCCCTTAATGAGAATCTTCGGCGAGCCTCTCTTCAAGGGTGTAGCCGCATTGCTACTCAGAGATGGGGAGCACTTTCCCTTCTTCGAAGAAGTTTCCGCAGAGTTCTGCTCCTCGGGAGAGTAGACCCTTTTCCCAGCCTCCGGAGAGGTGGGAATGGGAGCTACCTGCTCCTTTGCAGCATCCAGCTCTTCTTCTAGCCTTCTCTTTCAGTTTACTTTTTTGTAGCCCAGAAAGTTTCTTCCTCTTTGTAGTGAGACGAGCGATGCTGTCACTCACCTCATCGACCATTTCGTTCACACTTTTCGATTTTTGCTGTGAAACTAGAACGGTAACATAATTTGGGTTAGAAGAGTCGGAATCCTCTTGGTCCTGTCTCGAAAGGTTACGTCCGCCGGGTCGCATCTAGGACTACGGAGGTCCCGTCTCCGTAGAACTTGATATCGACGGCTTGTGTCTCACAAGAATGTCACTCACCGCCAACACTAGGTTTATTACTCCCTTGGATTCGATCTAAAGAAACGCATATGTGTGCATTTCCTAAGGTTTAGTTATATGCAATTTATGTCGTCCAAAACTATCCAAGTCATCCTACAATGGATGAGAAAATTCTGGCCAATTATAAGAAAACAAAAATGATTTGATTTGCACAGGAATATTGTCAGAATATAGAAGCAAAACTCACTTGCCGAAGTTGCGTTTAAAAAATCGCACCAAGTAATATAGTACACATGCCATCTTACAAGCACCTCATTGAGTTGCATATGTAAGTATGTGTATATGCAGGTATAGTTACCCAGCAATACTTCTGCCGTGCCAACGCTCATTTGTTTTAGTTTTTTGTTTGTATTTTCTTTGTATGTAATCAATATTTGATTTGAACTGGGATATTGTCCCGGCTCAAGACCATTTTGCATCTATATTTAATAGAATGCAAATTTATTTACAAATGGCATGGTGACATTTATTACTTGGCTGCAAGACTACCACGATCATGATTTCGACCAGTCAAAAGTATTTTCAAGTGGCTTCGCAGCGACTTTTCAACATGAAAGCCGGCCACTATAATGAGATGATTCTCACAAACGAACGAGAAGCACAAATCACTTGCCCAATTTGCGTTTAAAAAATCGCACCAAGTAATATAGTACACATGCCATCTTACAAGCATCCGTATAGATGACATCAGTCTGTTTACCCCCGAACAAATTCATCAATAATGTGAGAAGTAAACTGCATCAAATTTGTCACAGTAGAAAAGCCCTTACGAAATCCATCTATGAGATACCACCTCAGTAAACCATGAGATACCACCTCAGTAGCTATCCCTCAATTATACTGCAAGACTTATGTAGGGGATCAATGAATGAACTCCTCCAAGCCAAAGGGAAATATCCAAATCTCAATGAAGTATTAAATAATTGTGTTAACGGAATAACCAAACCTCTAGCATAGAATTTACTATTAATTACTATTCGTGGATCTGCTATTATTCAAATTCAAATTATTCAAAACCGAGGGTAAATCAATTACAGCGATTTCTAATTGACTCAATGCAGAACTAATATAAGGATAAGTGTCATTCGACCGATAAGATCGCTCAGAATATGTCGTCGCAAAAAATTGCAAAACAATTAGCAATCGCCTGATCATCATCACGTTTCAGATTCACATAGTCATAAAAGATCTAAGGTTCTTCTTATAATCAATACTTAGTTTTTCTAAGTAGATCCTATAACATCTCTGAAACTCAAAATTTTTTAAAAAGTCTACTTCTCGAATTCTTCATACTAGGCAACTCACGTGAAAACCAAGGTAGTCTTCTAGAGTGCCCACCACGAGTTTTCGGTACTGATCGTGATAAGAGGTCATTTAAAATTTGATAAAATCTATCTACATCAATGTCAAGATCAGTACACTAAAGTACAACATCGATATACTTATTTCGAAGTAATGAGGATCATCGACAAATACTAAGTCAATCATTTCAAATCCTTCCAACCATAACAATTGCAGTTAAATGACTCATAAACTCATTACTCGGACGATGGAGGAATATATGAGCGTGTGACAAACAACTTACGACATTCCATATTAATAAGGACTGCAATAAATGCAATGTCATCAAACCCTTGTAGAATAAAGCGTTCAGAAGAGAACGCATTAGCAACCGCGATAAGAACACTGACAAAAATTCTCCCCACGCGATCTTTCCTAAATACCACATAATTCCTACACAAAACCTCAGAGTCTAAAACCGAATCTTTCAACCAAGTCTCAGCAAAGACGAGAGCTGAGAAGTCACATCAAAGCTATCAACAAATAGACATAGCAATATTAATAGCAGTCCCAGAACCGTCGGTTCTTTGTAACGGAACGACCCAGGACTTCCCCAGACCTGGCCAAGGACTGCCATCCCCACATGCAAAGGCAAGTATTCTTTTTTATTAGCCCGGAGCAGCCCATGCCGGCTACCCTGCTCCGTTTATTACTGGTCCGTACTGGCATTGAACCTAATCTAAGGCCAGATTTCTGCACAGTATGCTGTGGGCATATCCGCTCAGCATCAGTAAGATGCACAGCCTACAATTGCTGGATCCACTCAGGGTAATGAATAATTGCTCAGACATCCTCAGATTTAGGGACTGGAGCGAAGTTTACATCGGCACCTGTTGCCGACATATTTTTTCGTAAGAGTCACAACAACGACAATAACTACAATCAACTCTACAACCTCCCCCGCAAAAACATCTGCGTTCATCCTCTAGCAGACGGAGCGACAACACCCGCTCAGTCTGCAGTGGAGTTATTCGCTCCGCTGTCGTTAGGTGCAATGGATGTGGGAGTTGGTGCCACCTGAGGAAGATGTTGAGCTACAGTCGCAACAACAATTCATATCTATATTCCCACCAGAATAAGATTTCTGAGATTATGGCTTTCATGGGCAGACACAGCATATCGGTCGCTGCGGTTCAGGAGACTAAGCTTAATTCCACCAATAGACTGGCTCACTGTAACGGATACAACATCTTCCGTAAAGACCGAATTAGGAGCAAGGCATTGCGTTTATAATCCAATCAGTGCAACACATGGATATAAGTGTTAGCCAGGACCCACAGGATGTAAACTTTGAATGTCACGGTATAGCTGTGAGATCTGGCGAAGCACTTATCGAACTGTTTAACATGTACATACCCCTAGTGTATGTTTGCCCACCCAGTTATCACCCTGATATTGGAGCACTACTCAGATAACCGCATCGTCGCTGCAGCCGCCGACCGCTTTATTCCTGCCGGTAGAATCCCAATAGTGAGGCCACACTTCCCGGCAGAAGAGGCCAGATTAGCAGACGCACGGGATGAAATCCGACAATCAAACCCCGGCGATCCCAAAATTCCCGAGCTTAATCTGGATCAGTGGTAGGAACACCTAAGTGACTGCAACTTAAGCTCAGGCTCGAATAAACTTTGCACCACAGTCAAGTATCGATCCAATCCCAGAAGAAAGAGGACGGGGTAGTGATATCCTTCGATAGCACCATCATATCGGAACCCAGGCGGTGCGCGAGTCACTTTGGCCGACAATTCATTTGGCACCCGGATAGAGACTTAGCGAAAAGGAGAATTCTAAGGAAGGTGAAGAAACTCCGAGCCGTCGAGTCCACGATAGAGAAGTCTTCATAGCCAAAGCAGGCAAACCAAGTCATTTATCCACCAAGGATTTTAGACCAATCAGTCTGTCATCCTTCCTCCTTAAGACAATGGAACGAATCTTAGACATTTATCTAAGAGGAAGCACAGACAACAATCTTATAAGCGACGCTCAACATGCCTATCTCAAAGGCAAATCTACCGAGAGCGCTCTTCATGAGGTCGTTGATTACATAGAGAGGAACCTGGAAAGTAAGGGTTATACTCTTGCAGCGTTTTTAGACATAGAAGGAACATTCAATAACATTGAGGCCAACACAATTAGTAATTCATTAAGGGATCTACATGTTCCAAACTTCCTGACTGAATGGATTGACTCGATGCTACGACATCGAGTCATAAATTCAACCTTGGGAGCTGGAACTATAAGGAAATTGGTGACCAGAGGAACGCCACACAGGGGAGTTTTATCTCCTCTTCTGTGGCTTCTTGCTGTCAACAGTATCACCAGATCCCTTTCTGATGAGGATAACAAAGTAGTTGCATATGCAGATGACGTTGTCATATTGGTAGGAGCAAAATTTCTACCAACAATCAGCGATCTGTTGCAAGGAGCACTGAAGAAATTATCTGATTGGGTTAGAGACAGTGGCCTGGGCATTAATCCTAGGAAAACTGAGCTAGTCCTATTTACAAGGAGATATAACATAGAACCATTTAGGAAGCCAATCCTTGATGGAACGGAGCTCAACCTCTCTCATGAGGCCAAATACCTTGGCGTCATCCTAGATCGGAAGTTGAACTGGAATAGTAACATTGAGGAAATGCACTCTACATGTGTAGGAATTCCATAGGCAAGAGCTGGGGTCTGAAACCAAAAGTTGTAGACTGGATCTACCGATCGGTTGTCAAACCCATTACTACCTATGGATGTTTGGTATGGTGGGGTGCAATGAGAGTGGGTAGGCTCCGGACAAAGCTAATGAAGACGCAAACACTAGAAGGATTGAGCATTACGGGAGCCATTAAAAGCACTCCACAAGCAGCATTGGATGTAATTCTGCATCATCCATCTCTGGACTAATTTACAGAGATGATTGCTGCCAAGAGCGCTATAAGACTCAAAGAATCAAGATGCTGGAAGAATAGACCATATGGTTACGCAAGTATAGTTCTTGAAAACAGATTAGGTGTCCACGAATCGGTCATCAATGGAGGTACAGACTACATGGTACCGGTTTTGGACTTCTCACCCTTACCACTGATGATCATACCAAAGAGATCAGACTGGGACAATGGTGAGCCCTTCAAAGGGCTTTCGGTCTACACTGATGGCTCAAAGATGGAACAAGGCACAGGTGCGGGATTATATATTGAATCACTACAGATACGCAAGTGTCTCCGACTTGACGACAACTGTAGTGTTTTCCAAGCAGAATTACTGGCAATTGAGAGGGCAGCAAGATTTCTATCAAGTGAGACCATTCCGGTGACCTCGGATATAAACTTCTACGTAGATAGTCAGGCAGCAATGAAATGAATCATGTCACACACTGTCAAATCCAGGCTTGTGCTGAGTTGTAAACGCTCACTAGATAACCTCAACGACCATACCGTCCGGCTCTGCTGGGTTCCCGGACATAGCAATGTCAAAGGAAACGAGATAGCAGATGAACTGGCTAGAAATGGTTCGTCCTTGGAAATCGATAGAGCTGACAACCTAGTAAAACCACCGATTGGCACGTTTTACAGACTGATTGAATCAAGAAAATGGTCACAGATGAACGCAGCATGGAATAGTTTGTCAACCTGTAGGATCGCCAGGGCCACATGGCCAAAGATCGATAGGGGCAAAACCAGAACTCTATTAGAGCTAAACAAGGCAGAAATTCGAACTTTGATAGGTATCTACACAGGGCATTACTGCACTAGGAGTAGGATCTCAAGATGGCAGTTGGACATTGAAGATCACTGTCGATTATGTGAGGATGAGGAGGAGATAGAATCTATTGAACACATAATCTGCAGATGTCCAGCGCTTTGTGTACGCAGAAATAAATACCTAGGAAGTTATTTCATCAGTAACATAGAGGATATTGCAACCTGCACCATTTACGACCTTTTGGGATTCTCAAAAGGACTAAATCGGATCAGGGGTGGCTAATAAGGAACATGGATGTAACCGCATAGACAGTTGACGACTAACAAAGAAAGAGAGCCATAAAGGCATACCACCATCGGTATACCGGATGACTCTCGACAAATTTTCTTACCTAGTCGTCAACCATTGGAAAACATCCACACACAGAAATACTAAAACACACCTTCATATTCTCCTACCCCCATATCCCTTTCCAATATCCCCTTACTTCCCTCACGTCTCATCTATCATCTATCACCAATCACTCCTTCCTAAATCCCACCAATCCCTATCCCTCTCCTATAACCTTATACTTTCAGGAAACAAAAGGATTTGCACAATGGACCCAACTGGGTCTCCGAGTGTTCAGAATGCAGGAGCATTCTGGTCCTTTAAACCAAACCAAACCATACGAAAATTAAATAGAAGGAATCAATACCTTTCGAATGATGCCCAAATTAAATAAAATAATATTTAATTTAAATAAAAATCTGGCAACATTTTTTAATCGCATAGTACAAGGTCCTGACCCCGTGCGGTTCCTATATGAGGTGTTTGGAACTATGCATTTTAGAGCAAATGAGTTATGGATACCGATTTATGTAGGTTATAGTGGAATAACCGTTATATTTAGGTTCCATATCACTATGCCTTAGTTCAATATATATATACACTCAAAAGAATTTGACTGTAAAAACAGCAGAAAAGTCTGCCTTTTTTAGCAGACTTTTTTCCTTTTGTTACAGCAGACAATTGTAGCTGTTTCAGCAGAATGATTCTGCTATGGAATAGAATTATTTCCAAAAACAGCGAATAAAGCCATTTTTTGCGAATTAGGGTTCTCTTTGTTATTATTTATTATAGTTTTAATAGTTATCTTGTTTTCGTTTAGCAAATTCCACTCTGCATATAATAAGAGAGACCGAGAGCAAGCCTTCAAAGCAACTGTTCATCTTTTATGTTATGTATTCCGATACATTTTCTAATCACTTTGGCGTGTTACCATACACGTATAACTGTTTATTAAAACCAGACGATACAGTTCTAAGTCTAATCGTAAATGTTATCGATACGTAAAATCATTTGTAAACGATAATTAAAAAGTTGTTACGCGTAGTCAAGTTCGTGTTTATAATTGATCTGCTAATTGGAAACGGATGGCATGATGGGTTTTCTGCGGCTTGCATCAGTCAGGTGGCGAGGTTCTTGTAACAATAAGACAGACACACGTAAACAATAGAAAACATCAAAAAAAAAAAAAAAATCGCCAAAAAATCGAATATAATATGGGTCACACCAAAGAGATAACTATATCAAGAACGCTACCAGGTTCCAGACCCCAGATGTTATGGGTCTTAGGTACATTGTTTCCCACCCGCTGATTATTGAAGAATCAGAACGCCTTGGCAGTTTACGTATCTGTAAATTTTTATATCTGCCCCTTTTCCTGAACTAGCCCATTTCATTTCTCTTTATTATAAAATAAAAAATAGAAATTCATATTTAAATCTAGCCATTTATCGAAAAATAATAATTAAAAATGTATTAAAAAATATAAAGTTAAACACGCGTTAAATGTAACAAGAATACTTTAAAGTAATAGTAAATCTAGATATATAATTTAGACAGCAGACCTTGTCTGGTACTTAATTGTGTCCGAGGTCCTAATCGGGCTATTCCCTATCCGGATGTCAGGAACATAACTCCTGACATTTGGGTAAAGAAATCGCCGTTTCCCCTTAAAAATAATGCTGTCACATTTTGCTATGTTCAGCGTCAGTTTCCATCTGTCGAAATAAGTCGATAGCTCTGAAAGATAGTCATTCAGTCTTGCGTTAGCGGTAGAAGCTACAGGCCCCGATGAGGCAATAAGTATGTCGTCAGCATAAATTAACAGCAAGTCACCCTGGGGTGGTTGCGGAATGTCACATAGAAGTATATTGTAGAGGACTGGTCCCAGAAGTGAGCCCTGTGGCACCCCTGCCACAACGTCTCTACTGTCCGAAAGTTGGTCCCCTACTTTAATCTTAAAGGTGCGGCCTCTGAGGAAGCTCGCAACAATCCTACAGGTGTTGCCACTGAACCCTAGTGTCAGCATCTTGTACAAGATACCGCCGTGCCATGCAGTGTCAAAAGCCTTGGCAAAGTCAAGGCTGACAGCCATGGAGCGTATTTCTTGTTCATTGACCTGGTAACGTAGTTCGTCAGCACCGAAAGTGCATGAGACGTCGAGTGTTCCTTCCGAAACCCGAACTGGCTGTCCGAGAGTATCCTCCGGTCCTCGATTGTCTCCCTAATTTTGAAGAAGAATTTTACCACCAACATTTTAAGGATGCTGTCGAAGATGATGTTTTTTGTATTCATTTGATGGTGTTGGCACAACGGAAATGACAGTGATGACATAGTACGTTTTGATGGTGATGACACAACTGAAAGTGACAGTGATGACATAGTACGTTTTGATGGTGATGACACAACGGAAAATGACAGTGATGACACAGTACGTTTTGATGACAATGGTACAAGAAATGATAACAGTGTGGATGCGAGAGATCTAGACAATTATACGATTGCTGAAAGTAATGAGGATGATTCTCTTGACTTTATCGAGCTTGATGAGAGAATTTCAAGTGAAGCCGGGGATGTTCAACCACCAAACACCGATGGCACAGTTAGACGTTCTGAGCACACTCCAAAGCCGATCAATATGAGAGATTACAATAAGTATTTAGTGGAGGCAGGTAGATGATGCTCTTAGAGATGTTGATGCCAAACAGTGGAGGCAAGCGATGAACAGTGAATATGTCATTGATAAAAAATAAAACCTGGACATCAATGGACATACCCCAAGGCGTGAAACCAATCAAGAATAAGTGGGTTTTCAAAAGAAAACGGGATGAAATTGGACATGGTTAAATACAAAGCCCGGTTGGTTATTAGCGTGTGTTCCCAGAAATCAGGCATTGATTATCAAGAAACGTATTAGATGCGTCCTGTAAAGTTTAAAATTGCAGGAAGGAGCAATTAGTTGGAACAGCAAAACACAATCAAGAGTGGTGCTCTCAACAACAGAATCCGAGTACATGCAATGGATGCAGCCATACAAGAAGCGGAATGTCTTCGACAATATCAGAACGAATTCTTTGCCCATCTTTGTGATGACACTGTTCATTTGCTACATGATAATAAAAGAGCTATCAATTTGGCGCAGAGCGAGGCCTATCATGGACGTTCGAAGCACATTGATGTGCACAATCATTTTGTACATGAAAAGGTAAATGATGGGAACATAACATTGGACTACGAAGCATCGTAGAATATGGTTGCTGATTTTTTAACAAAGTCCCTAGTAAAGGAGAAGCATGAAATGAAATGTGCCTGGATGTTGGGACTCGATTTGGTATAGTTAGCTTTTAGTGGAGGTGTTGGTATGAAAATCTGGCAATACTTTCATACATCCTAATACTCATGTTATGCATATGCATTCAATGCAGCACTGTATTTGACGTTTCTTATAACTTCCATTTTACATATTATCTTCTTCTCATTATAACCCTCGTACAATAAAGTTCGTTTGAATACCATAAAGCAAAACTATCCGTCTTTAATTTCACCATAACAGCAAGAGTTTTTTCATCAGGATCGTCCACTGCAGGAATTAACACAAACGGGTTCGTGAATTCTACAAATGTAGTGATCTTAACAAAACGACACTAGTTTTGGCCCGATTCGGCCAAATAATTAGTGCAAAATTATCGATGAAAGTCAAAACATGCTAAGTGCTCATTGTGGTCTGGCTAGACTACAAGTATTTTTATGAAGTGTTTAAACAAATTTGTCTAAGTGTAATACATACATACATTGTTTTTTTCTTGGTATATGCACTTCGCTCACCGTTTGAATGTTCGCTATTCATTTACCGTTAGAATTTTCTTTACCAAAAATTTACTAATATTAAGTTTTGTTATACAGCATAAAAAAATACATAAGATTATTAATATGTAGTTTTCTTTTTTGGATTCCAAGAAGAATATTGAGCAGAAACGACAATTGTATTAACTATATTTCATACAAAATTTTTATATTGATATTCTGGTAGATCTGTCAGAATAATTAAGCTCCTTTTTTTGTAATTATGTATTCATTTTTCTCTCGTGGCATTTAGTGGCCCAAGAGTCATTGATCATCCTAGGGTTAAACACCCACTCGACACCCTTTGCTGATAATTCATGTTGAATTCGCTTCGAAGACTTAATCAAATCTTTTAGCCTCCTGTTGGCACCAAAAAAATTCTTTCCGTTATAGGAACGAATCCTCACGCGAACACCACGACGATTCATAAAGTTTTTCATAGCTATAAAGCAGGAATCCGTTGACAAATCATGGACAATTTCCAAATGAATGGCACGAATGGTTAGGCATGTTTTCCTTCCAATGGTGACATTGAAAGGGCTAAAATAATCGAGTCCAGTATATTTGAATAGCTCGAGACGATCCACTAGCAGTGGTCACATGACAGGAGCGACAGGATTGACGTTTTTTGTCGGCATATAAAACAACTGGATACAATCACTATTCAATTGTGAAGTGAAGTGTGTGCCCAATCAATCATATCCACCACCAACATTCGACACCAGGCCACCAACATTCGACAACATCAATATTTCGGATTTCAAAGATATTAAGATGGGGCTGGGCTGCAGATTACAAACCAATTTCGTAATGATTCCTGGGTAAAAATCATAAGATGATGTCTCTTGAGAAGGAGGTTATGTTGCGTATATGGGGTATCGTCGGTAGAGGAAGTAGCTTGGTCCGATACTGCTGTTTGTTGTCTTTCTTCCTTTTAATATGTACTTTTGCAACTTATTATCCCTCTTAGTTGAAGTTAATTTCATTATTATTAGAGTTCAACCGATTAATCGGCTTCGGTCTTCGGCCAAAACCCGGTAATCGGCCGATTAGCCGAAGCCAAATATTAAGAATCATGAATAAAAAAATAATTAATTATAGGTTTTTTAATGATGTTGATAATAAATATTTAGTTTTCACTCTTGGTAGCTAAAGGGGTTGTAGATCTTGCAAAGTTTGCTACGATTTGCTACACCACAACAACAAAATACAAAGAAACGTCATTTGCTAGGGTCTGTGTCATTTGCAAGTCTAAAACTCATATCATGTCTACCCTTGTAGCTCTTGCAAATTCGGCAAGTGTTGAACAGCTGTTTGTTTTGTGTAGCTAATTTAGCTTTTAAGCAAAAAAACGTTAACAACTTTGCCCAACATTGTGTCTTCTTCTTCAAATTACAATTTGCAATCAACTGCGAGAAAAGGAAAAGGAGAGAAGTTCAGAATCATATGCTACCAAGAGTGTATACCCTAATAATATTTTTATTGAAGACAGTTCAATTTGTATACCCACTGAAATGGAATGTTAAAATTTTCAAACCGATAAACCAAGTTTTTCCTTGATTTCACTCAAGGAGTTTTCATATAATATTTTTTCATAGCTGCGTGAAATCCATATTAATTCATTAAAAATTTTTAGTTTCTTATACTTGGGCTATTAATTCCTAGTATTCGAAAGATAACATTATCCGAAAGATTAAATCGACCGAGGTATATATTTTCACGAGGTTATCTATTGTAGCATATAGTAAATGTTTTGAAAAACATTCGGCCCAAAAAACCACCTTCGGTCGAACTCTAATTAATTATTTATTATTTGACCTACTAGCTTAAAAACAAGTAAAAAGGCGTAAAGTTCGACCGGGCCGAATCTTATATACCCTTATGCGCTACCATATTAGGAAAATTGTAATTCATTAATATTCTTTTAATAGTGCTTTACTATATATAAAAATTAATATAACACTACTCAACAAAATGAAAAAAATTTCATGTACTCCGGATGCGATAATTTTTTCTGTGTAGATAACCTTGACATGAGCTCGAAAAACGCAATAAAAAATTTTTTTTTGTTTGGTTTTTGTTTTATTTATTTTTTTTTTTTTAATTTTAAAATTTTTTTTTTTTGGTTAATTTGTTTCGTCCGGCATAACTCGGGAACCACTAGCCCGATTTAATTGAATTAAATTTTAAAAAATTTAAAATTACAATTCCCTTAATCTGTTCATATAAAGGGTGATTTTTTAAGAGCTTGATAACTTTTTAAAAAAAAAAACGCATAAAATTTGCAAAATCTCATCGGTTCTTTATTTGAAACGTTAGATTGGTCCATGACATTTACTTTTTGAAGATAATTTCATTTAAATGTTGACCGCGGCTGCGTCTTAGGTGGTCCATCCGCTTAGTCCAATTTTGGCATTTCCACGTTTTTGAGTAACAGAGACCCAATTGGTGCGAACGGCGACGAATCGAAAATTGGTGGTCATCATTAACACTGGCCGATACAGCTGCGATATTTTCTTCAGTTCGCACTCTACGTAAGCGTGTTGGTGGTTTAATGTCCAACAATGTAAATTTGGTGCGAAATTTAGTCACAATAGCCCGAATAGCCGCTTCAGTGGGTCGATTAAACTGACCATAAAATGGAAGCGCGCAATGAACTTTCTTAACAGAGCACGCATTTTGATAATAAAATTCAATAATTTGCAAGCGTTGTTCGTTTGTAAGACGATTCATGATGAAATGTCAAAGCATACTGAGCATCTTTCTCTTTGACACCATGTCTGAAATCCCACGTGATCTGTCAAATACTAATGCATGAAAATCCTAACCTCAAAAAAATTACTCTTTATATTTCCTATCATATTTCCTATACAAGCAACAGTTTCCAAGTTAAAAATGAATATATAAAGGAAAAAACTTATTTTTTGCCTAAAGATTTAAATTTTTTTTTTTAAAAATCCATAAAAAATCCAAAATGAAAAAAAATGTCAAATCTTATTACTTTTACGTAAAGTCACATAACCTATGAGCAAAATGAGACAAAGATCATGAAGATCGATGCACGCGTTTCGCTTTTATTCGCAATTGAGTAAAGGTATGAATTTCAAAAATTTGCTCGACATATGCACAACTTTGTCTATGGTAAGGTTTTTTCTTTTTTTTTGATTCTCAGAATTAACAAAACGGAATAAACAAAGGGTTATTTAATTTTTATGATTGCGAAAGCAAAGTAATAAACGCTAATAAATGTGCGTGAACAATTAAAAGGAAAAAAGGAAAGGGGACTTTTTTAATTATTTGGGTTTTCCGTTGGCTACCTGTATGATTTTTTTACAGAAATGCAACCCACATTTAAGGGTGGTCATTATTCGGAAAATTTAAGACTCACACATGGTGAAACAGGTATGTAGCCACCGTAAAAAAATATACACCCATTTATAAGTACATGTCGGTAAAATACTAAACAATACACAGTATAAATAGGTCTTCATTGATCGATTTTACTCATTCAACAAGTGTCGACGAACGCGATAGTTAAAATGAGCAAACGTTCGCGAGGATTTGAATGCAATACCAATCCAAGTAATTTTTGTTACATGTGCGGAGAATACGTTTCTGAAAAAAACAAGCGTTGTTTTTCACCTAAATTGAGAGATTCATTTGAAGAGAGCTTCAATTTAAAGGTCTCAAACATAGATGAGCGGTGGACACCAAGTGCTCTATGTCCAAGGTGCTACGTACAGCTAGCTGACTCAAGGTAAGTGTAGATTACGAAATTCAAGAACATATATAACTTATTATTGAAATTCTTTCAGACGACAGCCGAGAATCATCATGCCAATGCTTTGGAGAGCTCCGCTTTGCCATGTAACAGATTGCTACTTCTGTCTTAGCAAAAAAACAGGCGTGGGAAAAAATATACGATGGACTTACGCTGCTGTTTCAACAGTGAATTTTCCAGTGCCATTTTCCGAAGAACCAGTGGACCCGCAACCGTCCGTTTCAAGATGGGCATCTAATAATGAGGCGATACATCCAACATCAGATCCGGAGACAGTAGAAACCACATCAGAATGCGAGTCAACATATACATTGCATGGAGGTCAACGCTTATGTTCCCAAACAGAACTGAACGATTGGGTTAGAGAATTGAAACTCTCCAAGGAAGATTGCATCGCGCATGCAACAGTTCGGTTTCTTGGCTCCTGGTGTGGTGACAACAATCTACAGGAAGCGTCATGAACCATACGCAAGGTACTACACAAAAAAAGACAACATCTGTTTTTGTAAGGACATTCCCGGATTATTTGGTGAACTCGGGTACTCTTACGATCCAGGAGAGTGGCGTCTTTTCATCGACAGCAACAAGCAGAGCCTTAAAGCAATTTTACTGCACAACGGCAACAAGAAACCTTCGATTCCAATTGCTCATGCCGTTGACACCAAGGAAACATACGAAGTCATGGACAATCTACTAAAGTGCCTTAACTATGAGAGGCACGATTGGAAAGTTTGTGCCGACCTTAAGGTTATCGGTATCCTTTGTGGATTACAAGGTGGATTCACAAAGTACTGTTGTTTTCTCTGCCTTTGGGACAGCCGCGATCGTCAACATCATTACACCAGGAGGAGTTGGACAGAAAGAGTTAACTTCATCCCCGGCAGCGACAACGTGAAATATACACCACTCATAAAAAAGGAAAATGTTTTTCTCCCACCTCTTCACATAAAGCTCGGACTCATAAAAAACTTCGTGAAAGCTATCAACAAAGATGGCGAAGCGTTCGCCTATTTAAAAACCATTTTTCCTCACCTTTCATCGGCAAAGATTAAGGAAGGCGTTTTCGACGGTCCGCAAATTAAAAAGTTGTTGCAAGACCAACAGTTTGAGCACATTTTATCACCAAATGAAGCTGCAGCTTGGAACTCATTTCGGCAAATTGTTTCCGGATTTCTTGGAAACAACAAAAGCTCAAATTACAGAGAGATCGTCGAACTACGGTGGCTACATACCTGTTTCACCATGTGTGAGTCTTAAATTTTCCGAATAATGACCACCCTTAAATGTGGGTTGCATTTCTGTAAAAAAATCATACAGGTAGCCAACGGAAAACCCAAATAATTAAAAAAGTCCCCTTTCCTTTTTTCCTTTTAATTGTTCACGCACATTTATTAGCGTTTATTACTTTGCTTACGCAATCATAAAAATTAAATAACCCTTTGTTTATTCCGTTTTGTTAATTCTGAGAATCAAAAAAAAGAAAAAACCTTACCATAGACAAAGTTGTGCATATGTCGAGCAAATTTTTGAAATTCATACCTTTACTCAATTGCGAATAAAAGCGAAACGCGTGCATTGATTTTCATGATCTTTGTCTCATTTTGCTCATAGGTTATGTGACTTTACGTAAAAGTAATAAGATTTGACATTTTTTTCATTTTGGATTTTTTATGGATTTAAAAAAAAAATTTAAATATTTAGGCAAAAAATAAGTTTTTCCTTTATATATTCATTTTTAACTTGGAAACTGTTGCTTGTATAGGAAAACAATATATGAACAGATTAAGGGAATTGTAATTTTAAATTTTTTAAAATTTAATTCAATTAAATCGGGCTAGTGGTTCCCGAGTTATGCCGGACGAAACAAATTAACCAAAAAAAAAATTTTTAAATTTAAAAAAAAAAATAAAACAACAAAAAATAAACGAAAAAAAAATTTTTTATTGCGTTTTTCGAGCTCATGTCAAGGTTATCTACACAGAAAAAATTATCGCATCCCGAGTACATTTTGACTGTTGACTAGTGTAATTATTAGTCAGAAGAAATCTTCAAAAAATGTGCCCTAAGTATTATCAAGGCAGGAGCGTTTCCCTCAAGAACTTTTTCCCCCATTTGTAATTTCTTTAATCCGTCTACATCCTAAATGTCTGTACCATTTTGATAGGAAAAGTTGTAATATTGAAGATCCAATATGTATCAGAGTGGAATACATACCTAATTTCATGATTTCAATTTTAACCCTAAAAGTATGAATTTAAAAAAAATCGTACCTCTTGCAAGTACTGAATATCATGATTCTAGCTACAACCATTTGATTGTAGCCAAATTTAATTCCATTTAGATTTAGATCAATATCGGAAGAAAATTTGGAAATATTCAAATTTACACAAATTTATTTATTATGAATTACAATAAAAAGTAAATTCATATTCTAATTTTTGGATCCAGGGATTGAGCCGGGGTGAATAAGACCATTGTAACTAGTTATTGCAGCGACAGACCAGAGCCTCTGGAGGGAATCGAACCCACAACCCCCACGCTGATAGCCGAGCATACTACCAACTCGACTACCGGGGCGCTCTCTCTATTTTGCTTATCTACGCAATAGGGGGATGTACATTCGAAATTGCATGTTTCTAGCTGTTATCGTATCATTGGTACCATTTTTATCCTTTTTTGTCTCATTTCGCCCACTAAAGCGTGTATTTACATTTTGGTGCTTTTACGTTACAAGAGGAATGTACGCAACAAATTTTTAGTGCATATAAAGCAAAAATTAAAAAAATGCTTAAATATTCTTTTTCTTTAATATTCTTATTATTTATTTTATTATTCCTTGTTAGAGAACATTTTTTCACTCTGGGCCGATTTCGCCCACTTTTAATCCCCAGCGATCTACAACCATAAGACATATTTAAGGAAAATTTGAACCACCTAGCTCATTTCGTTCGGCCGTTATCGTGCTTTCAACAGACAGACGGACATGGTTAGATCGTCTTATAATGTTACCACGACCCAGAATATATATACTTTATGGAGTCTCCGATGAATATTTAAAGGTGTTACAAACGGAGTGACAAAGTGAATGTACCCCTATCCTTAGGTGGAGGGTATAATAAGAGACTTGATAAAGTGGCAACATTTTTATCCATTGGTTTTTTTAAATAAATCAGAGATAAAAATCTGCCACCACCTTACTCGGTAACTAAGAGAGTAATAAACTATTTACTTGTTAAGCGAGTAAATTCCATACAAATATTACCAACCAAACGGCTGCACTTAGAATAATGAAATTCGGTATATACATTCCTCTGATTGTATAGACACGTAAAATACACGGATTTTTAAAAATTCGTACTTTTTGGGGTTATAATGGAAAAAGGGGATACAAATAGTACCGGAGTATACATTCCTTTGACTACGTAGACATGGAAAATAAAAGTTTTTTCCAAATTCGTACTTTCAAGGGATACAATTGGTACAGAGGGATAGAAATTGTACCAACCAAAACGGATACAAATAGTTCCAACCAAATGACCGCAGCTAGAGTCCTGAAATTCGGAGTATACATTCACCAACTGTAGCACCCACTATCTACCAGTATTTATGGTATTTAAGCTTTTTGAAAATATAAATATGTATAAGAATATTTATTTTTTGAATTGACTTGAAGTATTATTTCGATATGTAAACGTATTGGTAGCCTTGCCTTATAAGCGTAATATTATAATTATTATATATTATAATTAAAATATTATATTTATTTATAAAACTATTTTTCAATATTTGTATATGTTTTGGTTCGGCTATACTAAAAAAATATATTTTCCTGTAATATTACAGCACATTTACGAAAATCGACATCTCTGTGGAAATGCAATCGATGGTGGAGGGTATATAAAGTTCGGTCCGGCCGAACGTAACTCCATTTTTACTTATTCTTTTCTATATTTGTTTATTTTACATTTTCTATAATGAAGATATGAAATGAAAAACTAAATATATATAACTTTATTCCTTCGAAAGGGAATATTCTAATTTATTTATTCGAATCTGAGAAGCTATTTAAAATGAGTTATCATGGATGTATGATTCAGGAGAAATGAAAGTGTCATTCATTTGAAAATGCAATAATTTTATTGCTGGGAATAAGTGTAAAACTATTTTTTGGAAGTGCTTTTGAAAGACTTCATTTGATGACAAATATATTTGCATTTGGGAAACATTGCATGATTTAGGAGCAATGATAATGTCATTAATTTTGAACTACTTTAAAGTTTTTTTGCTGGGTATTTAACCACTTCTCCGTTATGTCTTTTTTTGCTGAGAAATAATGTTATTTAATTCAGAGAAGTGATTCATAAGAACTCCCACTATGTATCCAAAACTATGAAAAAATGTCATGTGCTTACATGAGCAGTCATTTGATCGAAGTGCCGCGGATATGTGAATGAACCCATTCCACCCAATGACAACCCTATGTAAAAACCATGCATGATTCGCCCACAAAATAATTACTTCCATATCTTCTTTTCATCAGTTGAACCCGTGTTTAACCACTTCTCCATCATGTTATTTTTTGGTGGGATGGTAAACTATCGCCCATGTGCTGACAACCGCATGATTTCCAAATCGCATTTTTTTGGCGATTTCGAGTCTCTAAATTTTACATTTCTATTTAAAATTGCTATGTTTAACCAAACATCTTCTTCATTTATCCGCCAGTAAAGAAAGAAAACTGAAAACAATTGTTTAAAGTAAAAATGCGAAATTTAGAGACTCGAAATCGCCAAAAAAAATGCGATTTGGAAATCATGCGGTTGTCAGCACATGGGCGTATAATTCAACACAACCTCTACAGATAAAAATAAATACAGATATTCCACATACGTGACGACAAATTCAAAAATTATAACATATGTTATAATTGTTATAATATGTTATGTATATATATACAGAATTAAAAACACTCTGAAAAAAATAATTACCTAAAACATATAATAAACAAATTAATAGAAAAGCAATAACAACAGATAAATATAAGCTAGATAATGTGCTGTACGAGATTATATGCGAGGGGGGTGAGACGGAGACATGTAACAAAGTTAACGGATAAATAATAATTTATTTAATTTATTCCATATTAGTTTCATTTCAATACAAAGTTCACCAAATTATCCCGCACAGCAACAAAGATAAAGTAAATAAAATCAACATTGCTTATAAGAAAAAAATTATTCGCACAGGATGGTTTTGTGCTTGGGTTTAAGTTAGTAGGACTGCCACCACTACCTAACTTAAACTAAGCAAATAAAATCCTTTTTATTTTTAGTTTACTTTTTGTTAAATAAATAAATAAGTTTTTCAAATTTTATGCTTTAAATATTTAAGTAATTTAATTTCCGGAATATTCTTCTCCTTTATAATTTTACCGCTACTCATATAATCCACAATGACAGCTGGAACATTTATTACATTTGATTCAACCTAAATGTAGACACATGCAGTAGTTATTTTCCCGAATTTAATTTTTTATTATATACGAACCTGATTCGCTTCAATAAGGCTTATCAATAATCTCGGTATAGCAGCTGCAGTTCCATTAACTGTATGTACATATCTAGTATCATTGTTATTTGAACGATACACAATGTTGAGTCGTTTGGCTTGGTAATCCGTACAATTACTACAGCTTGAGATTTCACCCCATACTTTTCTCCCAGGCATCCATGCTTCAATGTCATATTTTTGATACGCAGGAGCTCCCAATTCCATTGGAGGCATATCCAATAAACGGAATTTTAAATTAAGTTTTCTAAACATTTTAAGCTGTAGATCTTTAAAAAATTCCAGCATATCTTCAGACTGATTTTCGGAGCATATAGAAAACATTTCCACTTTGGTAAATTGATGAACTCTGTAATTGAATGTAAATTTTTTGATTTAATTTAAAATATGCAGGTAATGATGAACATTTAATGGTAGCAATAAATAAATAAGCAATAAACTTCATTTGGACGTGCCCATAAATTATGATGGCGCTGGTGTCGTGCGAAGAGCTGATGTTAAGACTGTATCCGAGGAACTTCAAAGAGTCGTCTCGAAGCTAGCCGTTCTCGACCTGTATGATGGTGAAGCTGATCGAATTGAGTTTTATTTGAAAATATTAAATTTTCGTATTTGTATTTATTTTCATTCTTGCTACGCAAACACTTCATTAGATGATATATTTTTATATTCGCATTTGAGAAACTGAAGAATGAATTAGCTTGGATGTCTGTTTTAGGAGTAATCAGTGTTTGAATTTGCTCACAAAAAAATTATTTAATTTGCCCTTGCTCTGAGCAGTAGCAAGCCAATCAAGAAGCATCTCACCAATAAACATTTTTTGTTTGTTTGACTCATAAGCAGGAGTCGCACATTTTTGAAACTCTTTCTGTGATAACTCATTGCGTAACTCATTTCCAACTGCTCACTACAAAACAAACAAAACAAAGACATGAAAAAACGAATTGAATTGTTCTTTCGAAGAGTCACACAACTTTTTTTTGTGAGTTGCTCATCGAAAAAGCAAGAGTTTCAAAAATGTGCGACTCCTGCTTATGACAAGAGTAAAGAGTTTTGTAATTTGAGTCATTTTTCGTGAGTCAATTCAACCTCTGGGAGTAATGATAATGGCATTCATTTTGAACTACTTCAGAGCTCTCTATGTCTTTTTGTGCCTTAAACTATTGCAAATTTCTCGGGTAGATAGTGTGCTAGTTTTTGGCACACTATCTACTCTCAGATTATCCTTCTCGTTTTTTACAAATTGTCGATTAGAGAGACAAACAGAACAAATGCAGAAACAATTGAACGAATTATACAAAGTGAAGCCCGCCTCAGTAATGAAATAGACAAAAGAATAAACGAAATCAAAACAGACTTAACTACATGAAAGTGCGCGTTAGAAAACTGGAAGCAGTAACGAACGAGATAACTGAAAACAATGTGTCAGCAATAATATCAGATCTATCGAATTTAGTAGAAAGAGTATCTAAAGTGGAAACAGAGATTGTAAAAACAATTGATGTTACCAAATGTAACGCGACACGAAACGAACTGTTGAATACGCGTTTAAAAATATTACAACAGAATAATACAGATGTATCATGTGTTTATAGGCCTCATAGTACCATAGCTTTTTCAACGCACTAACACATTAGACAACAACAAGTAATACTTTACTTGATCTCTTTGTAAATCAAGGCCACCGTCTTCTTGATCCCAACACTCTCTGCCTGGTAAAGAGCCGTAACGTCATATTTTTTGAAGAAGAACTTGCTTTATTGAATTCGATGTCCTTAATACAATATTTAAATGCGCTTAAGAGCTAACATTAGTCATTCTTACATTATTACTAACATACTTAAAGTATTTTTCTAGTACTATATATTCTAACGTTTATATGTTGTAGTTATACATACATGTCACTTATACTAAATCTATAATATATCAAAAAATTTCCCCCAAAATACGAATTACTAAAAAGGGAATTACTCATCATTTTTTTTATATATAAAACTTAAATTAACACTTAACACTATCACTTATAACTACTATTTACAATATAGGGTGAACCATTGTCTGTTCCAATTATTGGCATGTGTTGTATACGAGATCGTCCAAGCCAAAACTACCTAACCTTCGATGGTAGAATAGGAGCTTACCATCTCTATACAAAATACCCTCCCTCTCCAGAGTCAAAAGACCGACAGGAGGTCGGTAGTTATCCTCTAGTAGTCTTAGCAGATTGGTATCTAGCTGAAGACTATCCCTAACCAGTCCGTTATCCAAGGAGGCAGACCTATCTAGGAACCGAAGTGCCCCATTCATTAAAAAGACGTCAATCCGATCGAAACCGGCCGCGTTATAGATGAATCTACAAGAAGGTCTTCTTATAGTTCCGTCCTCAGCAATCGTGGGTGGCAAACACAGGCAAGAAACCAGTATACGCCGTTCCCACCTCCTAAGTTTCTCCATCTGGGCGGATGAGATTCCAAACCAGACGGGGAAAGCATAGGACAAGATAGGCCTTATGATCTGTTTATAGATCAGCAGCCTAACATCGGTACTAAGACCCCTCCTGCGTCGTAAAGTCGCATGGTAGAGGTAAAAAATTCGTTTAACCTTGGCCAATATGTGATCCATATGCCTATAGAACTCAAAATTGGTTTGGAAAATGACCCCAAGGTACTTAATTGTGTCCGAGGTCCTAATCGGGCTATTCCCTATCCGGATGTCAGGAACATAACTCCTGACATTTGGGTAAAGAAATCGCCGTTTCCCATTAAAAATAATGCGGTCACATTTTGCTATGTTCAGCGTCAGTTTCCATCTGTCGAAATAAGTCGATAGCTCTGAAAGAGATAGAAGCTACAGGCCCCGATGAGGCAATAAGTATGTCGTCAGCATAAATTAACAGCAAGTCACCCTGGAGTGGTTGCGGAATGTCACATAAAAGTATATTGTAGAGGACTGGTCCCAGAAGTGAGCCCTGTGGCACCCCTGCCACAACGTCTCTACTGTCCGAAAGTTGGTCCCCTACTTTAATCTTAAAGGTGCGGCCTCTGAGGAAGCTCGCAACAATCCTACAGGTGTTGCCACCGAATCCTAGTGTCAGCATCTTGTACAAGATACCGCCGTGCCATGCAGTGTCAAAAGCCTTGGCAAAGTCAAGGCTGACAGCCATGGTAGCGTATTTCTTGTTCAATGACCTGGTAACGTAGTTCGTCAGCACCGAAAGTGCATGAGACGTCGAGTGTCCCTTCCGAAACCCGAACTGGCTGTCCGAGAGTATCCTCCGGTCCTCGAAGAATTTTACCACCAACATTTTAAGGATGCTGCCGAAGATGATGTTTTTTGTATTCTTTTGATGGTGTTGGCACAACGGAAAATGACAGTGATGACATAGTACGTTTTGATGGTGATGACACAACAGAAAATGACAGTGATACATAGTACGTTTTGATGGTGATGACACAACGGAAAATGACAGTGATGACACAGTACGATTTGATGGCAATGGTACAAGAAATGATAACAGTGTGGATGCGAGAGATCTAGACAATTATACGATTGCTGAAAGTAATGAATCTACGATTGAGAATGAGAGTGATGATTCTCTTGACTTTTTCGAGCTTGATGAGAGAATTTCAAGTGAATCCGGGGATGTTCAACCACCAAACACCGATGTCACAGTTAGACGTTCAGAGCACACTCCAAAGCCGATCAATATGAGAGATTACAATAAGTATTTAGTGGAGAAAGGTAGATGATGCTCTTAGAGATGTTGATGCCAAACAGTGGAGGCAAGCGATGAACAGTGAATATGTCATTGATAAAAAATAAAACCTGGACATCAATGAACATACCCCAAGGCGTGAAACCAATCAAGAATAAGTGGGTTTTCAAAAGAAAACGGGATGAAATTGGACATGGTTAAATACAAAGCCCGGTTGGTTATTAGCGTGTGTTCCCAGAAATCAGGCATTGATTATCAAGAAACGTATTAGATGCGTCCTGTAAAGTTTAAAATTGCAGGAAGGAGCAATTAGTTGGAACAGCAAAACACAATCAAGAGTGGTGCTCTCAACAACAGAATCCGAGTACATGCAATGGATGCAGCCATACAAGAAGCGGAATGTCTTCGACAATATCAGAACGAATTCTTTGCCCATCTTTGTGATGACACTGTTCATTTGCTACATGATAATAAAAGAGCTATCAATTTGGCGCAGAGCGAGGCCTATCATGGACGTTCGAAGCACATTGATGTGCACCATCATTTTGTACATGAAAAGGTAAATGATGGGAACATAACATTGGACTACGAAGCATCGTAGAATATGGTTGCTGATTTTTTAACAAAGTCCCTAGTAAAGGAGAAGCATGAAATGAAATGTGCCTGGATGTTGGGACTCGATTTGGTATAGTTAGCTTTTAGTGGAGGTGTTGGTATGAAAATCTGGCAATACTTTCATACATCCTAATACTCATGTTATGCATATGCATTCAATGCAGCTCTGTATTTGACGTTTCTTATAACTTCCATTTTACATATTATCTTCTTCTCATTATAACCCTCGTACAATAAAGTTCGTTTGAATACCATAAAGCAAAACTATCCGTCTTTAATTTCACCATAACAACAAGAGTTTTTTCATCAGGATCGTCCACTGCAGGAATTAACACAAACGGGTTCGTGAATTCTACAAATGTAGTGATCTTAACAAAACGACACTGGTTTTGGCCTGATTCGGCCAAATAAGTAGTGCAAAATTATCAATGAAAGTCAAAACATGCTAAGTGCTCATTGTGGTCTGGCTAGACTACAAGTATTTTTATGAAGTGTTTAAACAAATTTGTCTAAGTGTAATGCATACATACATTGTTTTTTTCTTGGTATATGCACTTCGCTTACCGTTTGAATGTTCGCTATTCATTTACCGTTAGAATTTTCTTTACCAAAAATTTACTAATATTAAGTTTTGTTATATAGCATAAAAAAATACATAAGATTATTAATATGTAGTTTTCTTTTTTGGATTCCAAGAAGAATATTGAGCAGAAACGACAATTGTATTAACTATATTTCATACAAAATTTTTATCTTGATATTCTGGTAGATCTGTCAGAATAATTAAGCTCCTTTTTGTAATTATGTACACATTTTGCTCTCGTGGCATTTAGTGGCCCAAGAGTCATTGATCATCCTAGGGTTAAACACCCACTCGACACCCTTTGCTGATAATTCATGTTGAATTCGCTTCGAAGACTTCATCAAATCTTTTAGCCTCCTGTTGGCACCAAAAAAATTCTTTCCGTTATAGGAACGAATCCTCACGCGAACACCACAACGATTCATAAAGTTTTTCATAGCTATAAAGCAGGAATCCGTTGGCAAATCATGGACAGTTTCCAAATGAATGGCACGAATGGTTTTCCTTCTAATGGTGACATTGAAAGGGCTAAAATAATCGAGTCCAGTATATTTGAATGGAGCAATGTATGGCTCGAGACGATCCACTAGCAGTGGTCACATGACAGGAGCGACAGGATTGACGCTTTTTTGTCGGCATATAAAACAACTGGATACAATATCACTTCTCAATTGTGAAGTGCCCAATTGGGCAATTGGGTGCCCAATCAATCATATCCAGGTGCAACGGTCCATAGTCAATCTGGTGCATTTGGCCACCAACATTCGACAACATCAATATTTTGGATTTTAAAGATATTAAAATGATGCTGGGCTGCAGATCACAAACCACTTTCGTAATGATTCCTGGGTAAAAATCATAAGATGGTGTCATTATTATTAGAGTTCAACCGATTAATCGGCTTCGACCTTCGGCCAAAACCCGATAATAGGCCGATTAGCCGAAGCCAAATATTAAGAATCATGAATAAAAAAAATAATTAATTATAGATTTTTTAATGATGTTGATAATAAATATTTAGTTTTCACTCTTGGTAACTAATGGTGGTTGTAGATCTTGCAAAGTTTGCTACGATTTGTTACACCACAACAACAAAATACAAAGAAACGTCATTTGCTAGGGTTTGTGTCATTTGCAAGTCTAAAACCCATATCATGTCTACCCTTGTAGCTCTTGCAAATTCGGCAAGTGTTGAACACTTGCGTTGTTGTTGTGTTGCTAATTTAGCTTTTAAGCAAAAAACGTTAACAACTTTGCCCAACATTGTGTCTTCTTCTTCAAATTACAATTTGCAATCAACTGCGAGAAAAGGAAAAGGAGAGAAGTTCAGAATCATATGCTACCAAGAGTGTATACCCTAATAATATTTTTATTGAAGACAGTTCGATTTACCTCGAGTATATACTTTTATATTCTATTATATTAGCTCTGTTCCTTTACGTACTTAGTTTTACACATGTTTTTTGCGAATTGTACTGTATTGTTTTTTAATAGATATTTAAATAATATAAAGGGTGATTTTTTAAGAGCTTGATAACTTTTTAAAAAAAAAAAACGCATAAAATTTGCAAAATCTCATCGGTTCTTTATTTGAAACGTTAGATTGGTCCATGACATTTACTTTTTGAAGATAATTTCATTTAAATGTTGACCGCGGCTGCGTCTTAGGTGGTCCATTCGGAAAGTCCAATTTTGGGCAACTTTTTCGAGCATTTCGGCCGGAATAGCCCGAATTTCTTCGGAAATGTTGTCTTCCAAAGCTGGAATAGTTGCTGGCTTATTTCTGTAGACTTTAGACTTGACGTAGCCCCACAAAAAATAGTCTAAAGGCGTCAAATCGCATGATCTTGGTGGCCAACTTACCGGTCCATTTCTTGAGATGAATTGTTCTCCGAAGTTTTCCCTCAAAATGGCCATAGAATCGCGAGCTGTGTGGCATGTAGCGCCATCTTGTTGAAACCACATGTCAACCAAGTTCAGTTCTTCCATTTTTGGCAACAAAAAGTTTATTAGCATCGAACGATAGCGATCGCCATTCACCGTAACGTTGCGTCCAACAGCATCTTTGAAAAAATACGGTCCAATGATTCCACCAGCGTACAAACCACACCAAACAGTGCATTTTTCGGGATGCATGGGCAGTTCTTGAACGGCTTCTGGTTGCTCTTCACTCCAAATGCTTTGTTTATTTACGTAGCCATTCAACCAGAAATGAGCCTCATCGCTGAACAAAATTTGTCGATAAAAAATTTCGAACCGAACACTGATTTTGGTAATAAAATTCAATGATTTGCAAGCGTTGCTCGTTAGTAAGTCTATTCATGATGAAATGTCAAAGCATACTGAGCATCTTTCTCTTTGACACCATGTCTGAAATCCCACGTGATCTGTCAAATACTAATGCATGAAAATCCTAACCTCAAAAAAATCACTCTTTATATTAATGTACCATGTTTCAAGCCGTCCAAAAGTTATACTCGATCTATCATGCCAAACTAAAGACTACAAATTAATTATTATATTGTATACCCACTGAAATGGAATGTTAAAATTTTCAAACCGATAAACCAAGTTTTTCCTTGATTTCATTCAAGGAGTTTTCATATAATATTTTTTCATAGCTGCGTGAAATCCATATTAATTCATTAAAAATTTTTAGTTTCTTATACTTGGGCTATTAATTCCTAGTATTCGAAAGATAACATTATCCGAAAGATTAAATCGACCGAGGTATATATTTTCACGAGGTTAACTATTGTAGCATATACTAAATGTTTTGAAAAACATTCGGCCCAAAAAACCACCTTCGGTCGAACTCTAATTATTAATTTATTATTTGGCCTGTTCTATTGGGCTTACTAGCTTAAAAACAAGTAAAAAGGCGTAAAGTTCGACCGGGCCGAATCTTATATACCCTTATGCGCTACCATATTAGGAAAATTGTAATTCATTAATATAATATTAATAGTGCTTTACTATATATAAAAATTAATATAATTATTAGTCAGAAGAAATCTTCAAAAAATGTCCCCTAAGTATTATCAAGGCAGAAGCGTTTCCCTCAAGAACTTTTTCCCCCCTTTGTAATTTCTTGAATCCGTCTACATCCTAAATAGGGTTTGGGGTTTCCCAGACTTTTTTCATTTCCCGGGAAAACGGGAATGAAAAGTTTCATTCCCGGGAATCCCGGGAAAACATAATTTATTTAAGTACTCCAATATGGTTTAAAATATCGATTTTGGTTTGCTTTTTTAACCCATTAAAGTACACCGTACACGTCCGTGTACACTATTTAAAGGTTTTCGTACATTTTTGATCATTTTCAATATGAATGCAATTCCTAATAAAACTATATGGCACAAGGGATCGGCAAGAACAGAACAAAATAATAATAATATAAAAATAAATATTTTTTATTATTGTAGTAGTTATTACGAAAATAATTGAAAAGAAAATTAATAAATGAAAATACCATTAGGGTTTAGGGTTAAAATACTGATACAAAACCGATCGTTTTTGTTAAAATATTTAAGAAATTATTTTTCATTTTAAAAATATTTTACTCTACACAAATCAGAAAGGATTGGAGGAGTCGTAATATGGGACATTTAAATCACGGACTGACACCTACACTAGATTCAAAAATAAAAAATGTTTAAGGAAACAAAGAACTTGTATGACTGAGAATGTTATGATGTCTTTAATTTGGAAGATCCATTCGTCTAGAGAGGAAAATATTTTACAGAAAAAGAGGAAAAATATTCTAAACTGTAGAAGCAATAAAATGTTAATATTAATTAAATAAATTCATTAAAAATAAAAACATTGAAATAGTGCTGTCCTTAGTTCTCACAAATGGTCATTTAAATATTTCTATTCATATTATACTTCTCTTGAAAGTTTCCAAGTGAACAATTTTAAATTGTATCCTTATTTTTAGACAATTTCTAACTGGTTTCACATGTAAAGTAAATTCTTCTTTGAGAAGAATTTGGGAAAACAAAGATTTTTTTGGGAAAACAAGATATTTGAAGTCAGCCATAATATTGTCAGTATGATGTTTTTGTTTCACGCTAAAAATCTTAATAACTAAATTAGTGCTCAAAATAATCAAAAAAATATTTTTTAATATTTCCGTATTCCCGGGAAATTTAAAATTTTTCCCGGGAATTCCTGAAAAAATTTGGACGGGAATTCCCGGGAAAAACGATTCGGGAATTCCCGGACCCCAAACCCTAATCCTAAATGTCTGTACCATTTTGATAGGAAAAGTTGTAATATTGAAGATCCAATATGTATCAGAGTGGAATACATACCTAATTTCATGATTTCAATTTTAACCCTAAAAGTATGAATTTAAAAAAAAATCGTACCTCTTGCAAGTACTGAATATCATGATTCTAGCTACAACCATTTGATTGTAGCCAAATTTAATTCCATTTAGATTTAGATCAATATCGGAAGATCTCTTTATTATTTGCATCACCGAACCGAATTTCATTATTATAGCTGCAGCCGTTTGGTTGGTACCATTTTTATGCCATTCACCCAATTTTCCTTCTAAAAGTACAAATTTCGACAAAATCCTTTTTATTTCACAGTCAGATGAATTTACACACCGAATTTCATTATTATAGCTGCAGCCGTTTGGTTGGTACCATTTTTATTCCCTTTCGCCCCATTATCAGGCTAAAAGTACAAATTTGGAAATATCCAAATTTACACAAATTTATTTATTATGAATTACAATAAAAAGTAAATTCATATTCTAATTTTTGGATCCAGGGATTGAGCCGGGGTGAATAAGACAATTGTAACTAGTTATTGCAGCGACAGACCAGAGCCTCTGGAGGGAATCGAACCCACAACCCCCACGCTGATAGCCGAGCATACTACCAACTCGACTACCGGGGCGCTCTCTCTATTTTGCTTATCTACGCAATAGGGGGATGTACATTCGAAATTGCATGTTTCTAGCTGTTATCGTATCATTGGTACCATTTTTATCATTTTTTGTCTCATTTCGCCCACTAAAACGTGTATTTACATTTTGGTGCTTTTACGTTACAAGAGGAATGTACGCAACAAATTTTTAGTGCATATAAAGCAAAAATTAAAAAAATGCTTAAATATTCTTTTTCTTTAATATTCTTATTATTTATTTTATTATTCCTTGTTAGAGAACATTTTTACACTCTGGGCCGATTTCGCCCACTTTTAATCCCCAGCGATCTACATCCATAAGACATATTTAAGGAAAATTTGAACCACCTAGCTCTAGCTTTCGTTCGGCCGTTATCGTGCTTTCAACAGACAGACGGACATGGTTAGATCGTCTTATAATGTTACCACGACTCAGAATATATATACTTTATGGAGTCTCCGATGAATATTTAAAGGTATTACAAACGGAATGACAAAGTGAATATAGACCCATCCTTAGGTGGAGGGTATAATAAGAGACTTGATAAAGTGGCAACATTTTTATCCATTGGTTTTATTTAAATAAATCAGAGATAAAAATCTGCCACCACCTTACTCGGTAACTAAGAGAGTAATAAACTATTTTCTTGTTAAGCGAGTAAATTCCATACAAATATTACAAACCAAACGGCTGCACCTAGAATAATGGAATTCGGTATATACATTCCTCTGATTGTATAGACACGTAAAATACAGGGATTTTTCAAAATTCGTACTTTTTGGGGTTAAAATGGAAAAAGGGGATACAAATAGTACCGGAGTATACATTCCATAGACTACGTAGACATCGAAAATAAGTTTTTTTCCAAATACATTCTTTCAAGGGATACAATTGGTACAGAGGGATAGAAATGGTACCAATCAAAAGCCAAGCCAGGACAATATCCCAGTTCAAATCAAATATAAATAAAGGGTGATTTTTTAAGAGCTTGATAACTTTTTTTTTTAAAAAAACGCATAAAATTTGCAAAATCTCATCGGTTCTTTATTTGAAACGTTAGATTGGTCCTTACTTTTGATTGGTCATTTACTTTTTGAAGATAATTTCATTTAAATGTTGACCGCGGCTGCGTCTTAGGTGGTCCATCCGCTTAGTCCAATTTTGGCATTTCCACGTTTTTGAGTAACAGAGACCCAATTGGTGCGAACGGCGACGAATCGAAAATTGGTGGTCATCATTAACACTGGCCGATACAGCTGCGATATTTTCTTCAGTTCGCACTCTACGTAAGCGTGTTGGTGGTTTAATGTCCAACAATGTAAATTTGGTGCGAAATTTAGTCACAATAGCCCGAATAGCCGCTTCAGTGGGTCGATTAAACTGACCATAAAATGGAAGCGCGCAATGAACTTTCTTAACAGAGCACGCATTTTGATAATAAAATTCAATAATTTGCAAGCGTTGTTCGTTTGTAAGACGATTCATGATGAAATGTCAAAGCATACTGAGCATCTTTCTCTTTGACACCATGTCTGAAATCCCACGTGATCTGTCAAATACTAATGCATGAAAATCCTAACCTCAAAAAAATCACTCTTTATAAGAATATTTATTTTTTGAATTGACTTGAAGTATTATTTCGATATGTAAACGTATTGGTAGCCTTGCCTTATAAGCGTAATATTATAATTATTATATATTATAATTAAAATATTAAATTTATTTATAAAACTATTTTTCAATATTTGTATGTTTTGGTTCGGCTATACTAAAAAAATTATATTTTCCTGTAATATTACAGCACATTTACGAAAATCGACATCTCTGTGGAATACAATCGATGGTGGAGGGTATATAAAGTTCGGTACGGCCGAACTTAACTCCTTTTTTACTTATTTTTTCTATATTTGTTTATTTTACATTTACATTTACATAATGAAGATATGAAATGAAAAAATGGAAAATGGAAATGTTTTTGAATGAAGTCATTCAAATGACAAATATATTTGCATTTGAGAAACTATTTAGATTGAATTTGATTGGATGCATGATTAAGGTCATTCATGATAATGTCATTCATTTTGATATACTTCCAAGTTTGTTTGCTGGGGAGTCAAGGAAAGTTTGCATATGGTAATATTTTCCCCAAACTTAGTTTAAGTTCGAAGATGGGCGAAATTACCACGCCCCCTTCTGGTACTTCCCACACATATTGCCCATATTCCTATGTTAAAGTAAAACCAATGTAACTTCCACATGAATATTCGGAAAATCACTTTAAGCGCACTGAATACTGTAGGGTTTGCCACGCCCCTTCTAGTACCTCCCACACAAATCACCCTAAACTACGTAAAATTAAAGCTGTAATTATTTCTATTCGGATGATCGGAATACTCTAAAATTTGACGATCGGCAATGTTTTATAGACGTTGCATTAACTTGCAATATGGGCGATTTTGCCACATCCCTTCTCGTACCTCCGACACAAATTAGCTAAAGCTTTGGTAAAAATATAGGGTAGGCCATCTAAATCTTTTAATTAGAATCGGCTACAAACAAATACTGATTATTATTTTTTCAAATTTCTGGTTTTATTGGAAAGGTTGAACTTTGTCATTTAATAATGGAACACAATATCATATACCACATAGGCTCGCCAGTACCTCATCCGATCAACCCAATTTTTCAGTACAGTACAGTTGTGTGGCATTGGCTTCTCAATAGACTAGTGTGGGTTCTCTGAACTCAATATGCGGTAATCTTGCATATTGGCATAGCCACCGAGAAGAAAATGAGCTTCATGAAGGCTGAACTGAAAGCCGATCTCTCTCGAAAAATTTCCACGTAAAATTCTTACAGTTTGCGTTAAAGACTCATTACGTTGGAAGTAAGTTTTTAATATTTTCCAATTTTGTTCAAGGGTATATTTTAAGCATACACCTGAAAATAGAAAAATTAATGTTATTTTACCTGTCAAAGTCGAAGTAATCGGTAGTTAAAATTTTAAATGGCCTGCCCTTTGGATTGTCGAAATCAGTTGCAATTTTGTAGCGGACCTTAAATGTTACTATTATTTCACATACATTTTATAATTTGATTTTCACCTTTTTACTCTCAATTCAAAGAATATAACTACTGTATTAAATACCTTAATTGTATTTCCCCCACTGTTAAATTCATTATCTTAAATATATTATCACTCATAATCTCATATTTTGATTTATTACAATTCTCTTTATTGCTCATTATCTCTCATTGCTCATTCACTCCTTGTTTAACATATGTAATTATATTAAAGTGTCACTCAATTGTTCCTCATTTATGTTGTTACAAACACATATTATCATATAAATATCATTCGCTCCTTGTCAATCCTAGCTTTAGGCCTATTCCATGAGAAGCTGTCTACGAATAAGCATCTTAAATATTAAAAGCAGAGTTTTTTATAAAACCTATAAAAATCCTAATAATTAGTGTATTATCTAACATGCACGTATATCGTCTGGTTGGGATTTGCATTAAAAGGATAATAACTATATAATAATTGGTTATAATCCAGCTTGGACGTTTAACGTCTGGTTTCAGGGCAGTGTTTCTGCCACTTCTCGTACAACTCCATCAGTACAAACCCTGGCTGTAAATAACGATATACATAGTGATGAACAACCTGTCCCAAATGGTCCATCAACATCTCGTGCCGCTCAATCTCAAGTGACCGTAAATAATATTAGCAGTGTACAATTTGTTCCAAATGGTCAATCAGTATATAGTACAGGTCACCTTCAATCTCAGCCGAACTTTCTTTTAAGCGATACCCAATTTCGACAACTTCTGGGTGGTGTGTCCAAAAGGCAGGAGACAAAGTCCACATTCAGCAATTGTACTGCTCGTTTTAATGGTGGCCGTAATTCTACTAAAGTTGAAGACTTTCTGGCAACGATTTTAGTGTACAAAGATGCAGAAAATATTTCAGATTTCCTAGCACTAACTAGTTTTCCTTTACTGTTGGAAGGTTATGCGTCGACATGGTGGCAAGGTGTCCAAGATGAGGCCAATACGTTTGATGAGGCTGTAGAGCTATTGACAAAAGCATTTGCACCCATGAAACCAGATTGGCGCATATTTAATGAAGTTTGTCAGGAAAACTACTGACGTTTTTGTTTGCAGAAAGAGTTGACTTTTCGGTCAATTATCCGAAAAATTATCGGAGAAAACTATGCTAAACATGATATTTGGTCAGCTAAACCTGCAAATTAGGGGAAAAGTATCGAGAGACAGTTTAAATACCTTTCAAGATCTTTTACATCAGGCAAGAGAAATAGAAATGACCATATCTGAAAATATGCAGGACAATAGAGAAGCAAAGCCTAAATCCCTCGATACCTCAGAAAAGCCGTTCTTGCTGTGCATCGCACTGTAGAAAGAAGAATCATCTTGCAGAAAATTGTTTCAAGAAAATTGAGGCTGAAAAGCATAAAATGGCGAAAGCAAATGATACCAATCTTAATTGTTATGGATGTGGTGCAGAAGGATATTACCGCTCTAATTGTCCAAATTGTAACAAAGAGTATATTGCTGCCCGAGAGCAGACATTAGATTTTACCTCGTTACACGCTACTTTGGTCGCGGAAGAGATGTTCCTCTAGTAGATGTTAATATCAATGGTCTAGAGGGTGAAGCCTACTTTGATACCGCAGCCAGAACAAGTGTTGCAGGCTATCATCTTTACCAAAAATTTTATTCCCTCATTTGCGAACGTCGCAAAGCCTTTGTCTGATTTGACAAAAAAGAATGCGGTTTGGCAGTGGACAGAAAAGCAGCAAAGTGCATTTAATGAATTAAAAAACTTGTTAACTTCTCCACCCATTTTGAAGCAAGTAAACGAAGAATTACCATTTGTGTTGAAAACTGATGCGTGCAACTACGCACTTGGATCTGTTTTACTCCAGGGGGGGAGAAAGAAACAGAACGGACCATCGAATATTCTAGTAGGTTATTGCTACGAGCTGAAAAAAATTACTCAACAACAGAACTGGCTGTTGTTTGGGCCGTACAAAAGTTCAGGGGTTACATCGAAGGTTCGTAAGTGCTGATCCTTACAGATCATCAACTCTTGAAGTGGCTTTTCAGCCTAAAAAGCTGCAGTTGCAGACATTTAATATCAAATTTGGATATACACCGGGGCGTCAAAATCTTGTAGCTGATAAACTATCTTTACCTCCATGCCGACATCAAACACACGACAATAGCAAATGTGAATGTTTCTCAATGCATATTGATTTTCCCAGAAAAGGAGCTGAAGATTTCAGAAAAGCTCAAATGGAAGATCCTGACTTGCAAACGATTATAAATTCATTTGAAAACGATGACGAAAATGTAATTCGATACACTAATGGTTGGATGGCGTTCAATACCGATTTTGCTCAGAAGAAGAAACTGAAAATGGTCAACTTGTGGTACCAAAATCTATGCGAAAGAACATCCTGTTCAATTACCATGACAGTCCAACAGCTGGTCATAGAAAAGACAATAAATAGAATAACACCACATTATTATTGGCCCAAAATGAGATCAGAAATAACTGACTACATAAAGGCATGTATCGAATACAGGCTCTACAAACCTTCAAGATCTGTGCAGCCGATGGACAGAACTTTTTTCATTAAAAGTAGCATCAGCCGAAAATTGTGCAATCATTCTGCTTAACGAAGTCTTTCTAAGATATGGTATTCATAGAAGAATCCATTCCGATAATGGACCACAATTTGTCTCTGCGGTAATGCAAAAGCTAACGTACTGCCTTGGTATTCATCAATCTTTCACACCCGTGTATCATCCTGAGGCTAACCCAGTTGAGCAAAAGAATAGGGACCTTAAAGTGCAGTTATCAATTTGCGTCGGACAAGACCACACCAGTTGGGACATGAAATTGTCATCGATACGATTTGCGATGAACACGGCATAATGTGCAACAACTGTTCTGCTATTCTGCTTCCTATCTTACTTTTGGTAGGGAGTTGAGGACTCCCTGTGAGATTGAAAATGATTTAAGAGCCATCGTGAATCAGAAAATTTCGTTCCACAAATAACACCTCACTTGTTTCGATACGCTGGCATTAGCCAAAGAGTCAGAGGAAAAGATGCAAGATAGAAATAAATTGTATGCTGATTTAAAGCGAAAACCACAGGACAATATTGAAGTTGGGGACAGAGTTCTTATTTCCACACATATCCTTAGCAAAAAGGACAACAATCTAACGTCAAAATTTGTACCTCGACGTGATGGCCCATATATCGTCATTAATAAAAAGGGAACGTCCTGTTATACTATTGCATTAATTGATAATCCTGATACTCCAATAGCATCGAACCACGCATCCGACTTAACCTTGTACGAAAGACCATCGGAGAAACCTGTTTACCCAAGGACACGAAGAGCTCGCCACCAAAATAACGTAAAAACAACGTACTGCATCAACAGTAATGCTATAACAAACAACAATGCAATAACTGAATCAGTCAACACCAACAACAATAATGGAAAATCGAACGACGATGCAACAAAGGTTACAGTCCGCACTAGCAACAGTAATGCAAAATCCAATAACACTTCATCAATTGCTCAGCCAACCCAAACAATGATAACGCAACAGTAGCTCGTAGAAGATCTCAGCGTCAAAGGAAGCCACCGGCGAGATTGTAATATGCTGCCACATCATCGGGACGATTTCTGTAGCAGAGGGGGAGTGTGTAACGGACCTTAAATGTTACTATTATTTCACATACATTTTATAATTTGATTTACACCTTTTTACTCTCAATTCAAAGAATATCACTACTGTTTTAAATACCTTAATTGTATTCCCCCCACTGTTAAATTCAATCTCTTAAATATATTAGCACTCATAATCTCATATTTTGATTTATTACAATTCTCTTTATTGCTCATTTACTCGATATCATTCGCTCCTTGTTTAACATATGTAATTATATTAAAGTGTCACTCAATTATTAATATTAATTAATATTATCATATAAATATCATTCGCTCCTTGTTTAACATATGTAATTATATTAAGGTGTCACTCAATTGCTACTCATTTATTTTGTTACAAATACATACTGTAGTGATTGATTTATGTTTGTGACTCTATTAAAAATCTTTATAACAATGTGTCAATCCTAGCTTTAAGCCTTTTCCTTGAGAAGCTGTCTACGATACGAATAAACATCTTAAATATTAAAAGCGGAGTTTTTTATAAAACCTATAAAAATCCTAATAATTAATGTATTATCCAACTTGGACGTATATCGTCTGGGATTTGCATTAAAAGGATAATAACTACATAATAATTGGTTATAATCCAGCTTGGACGTTTAACGTCTGGTTTGGACTTTGGATAAAATTATAAAATAAATAAAACCATAATCTACCATAAACTGAGAAGGAATAACTGACTCCTCAAAAGGATAGTTTACTCATTCTACAATGACTTTAAACGTATAACATATTTCTGATTTTGCCACGCACCTTCTCGCACCTCCCACACATTATATTTTCAATACTGGTGCCTGAAATCCACTATGACTTGATATTTTAATGCTTTGCGCCCAGAAGGTCTCGGGTTCGAATCGTACCTCGGGAAAAACCTTTAATTGTTTTTTATTGCTTTCATTTTTGTGGAAGATCTTAACCTTCTTAGCTCCCCTCTATATGGGTCAATTTGTCCTTTTTTTTCAAGAAAATCAAAGAAGTCCTTTCAAATGGATTATAATGTTCTACGAAAACATTTGCCGGAAATTTCACCAAAGACACCAAAGTTGTGAATAAAGCTTTTCAAGCTTAAACAGCAAAATTACACGCCAACTTATACAAACCATACTAGGATTAAAAATCGTTTATGTGTTTTGGAAGATCGATCTTTTAGACAAAGAATTTGGGTATTTTGCCTAGAGCACGGTAATAAAAAATACAAATTTTATATTTTTTTTTCAAAATTTTCATTTTTGCCGTAGATATGGCTAAATTAATTTTCATGCATGACATTATTGTTTCGTTATTTTCTCGCGATCTATGATACGGATCTGGCAGATTTTGTGCATGTGTACTAAGAACCAATGTAACTTGTAACATATACATATGTAGTCAGTCGCAAAAAAAGCTGCAATCGCTCCAAAATTCGCGGTTGCGATTGCATTTATTTCAACGTTCTCTATCTGGGTTTCTGAAACTATTCTGTCAGATTGAAAGATTGTTCGGACATTGAGCGTACCGTTGAATGCTGACTATGTACCAGTCAATACAAGCTAAATGTGTGGAGTCGTGGACGCATTGTACAGGGAGAACAATGGTCTACGTTGGTGTTGCACCAAATGTAGAAAAATTAGTATTAGTTTATAATTTTTTAAAACGTCTATGTCCAAGTCGACGGTAGTTTCAGGTCAGAAGCATAAGAGAACCATTGGTTCGGATGTGTCGTTTCGGTGGCTCCGGCTGTTATAGTCGTGGAGTCGGTCACTGTTGATGGTGATAATCCGATGTATGCTTCGATTGGCATAATCATTGTGGCGGGCCCTTCTTTTGCCCGGTCGATGCGACTGGTCTGCCAGACCCAGTGACTGTTGCCGGTGGTGGCCGCCCACATCCGGTGGATTTTCAATGGCTTCGGAATTGAATATGGTATTCGTTTCCCTCTTCGCGTCGAATACCTCCCGTGGATGATTTGAATTTCGACATTAGGTCGAAAATTTAGGGTGACTTCTACATGAGACCTTTTAAATTGAAGTCATAATTTGCCCAAAGTCGAGCATCATTTAAAATTGTTGTTTCGAGGGAAATTTTCCGAAGGAAAATTTCTGGCCATCTAGAGACTTTTTCAAGGAATTAAAAATCATCTAATATTCAAAAAAAACTGAATTGTTCTTTTTGTTTTGGGTATCAGAATGTGAGAGGCTTAAATACGAAGTTAAATCGTCTATTTGTTGTTGTCGTTGTAGCCACGGCTTCTCCTGCAAGTATAGAAATATTTGTAATTATTAGTGACTTCTGATGACTCTTGTCTCCAGTTTCAGTCGACGTAGACACTGGATTTGACCAAAGATAGTCTGGTGTAAGAGAAGTCGGCTTTGCTGCACAGTTCAACAGGTGTACGGTATAATGTAGACCTGTGCCACAGGCTGAACAAAGATCTGGAATGGAGTCTGAGGTGGGCCAGGATGACCCTCGTGTTCCTCGTGCAGCGTCCGCTCTGAGTCTGCAATAGGCGAAGGGCGTCATCCAAGGACAATATTAGTGCTGTAGTTGAAGGTGACGTTTTCAACTATGTCTGCGTGTATCCTGGTAAGTATGAGGAATCAGAAAGTGGATCCGTAAGGTGATGATGGATCTACCACACAAATTAGTTCACAATTCAGGATGGATAGAGTGATCGACCGTATCGAACGCCTTTGAAAGATAGAGTGCCACTAGAACTACTTGTTGGCAGGCCCTTTTCCCGTTAGGGCTGTGGTGATAGTGGTTAATGCAGTGGTGGTACTATGCATTTTACGGAATTCATACTTATGTTCGGCTGCAGGAAGGTGTCTGGTTAAGCATAGTGCCTCAACTGTCTTCGCGACCGGTGATAGGAGGGAGATGGATCGGTATGACTCTATGCGTCGCCGCTTTCCCTGGCTTAAGTACCCATTTTCGGACTTCGGTTATGATGGGGGGGTTAAGGACAGGTTGGGGGTTTTAGTAAGATACTCAACTCCTCCGTCGCTAAGATGCTTAAGCATTAGCATGGATAGACCGTCAGGTCCAATTGCTTTGGATGGTTTGGCGTTTCTGATAGCCTCTACTACTTCTCTATCGTGGACTCGACGGTTCGGAGTTTCTACACCTTCCTTAGAATTCTCCTTTTCGCTAAGTCTCTATCCGGGTGCCAAATGAATTGTCGGCCAAAGTGGCTCGCGCACCGCCTGGGTTCCGATATGATGGTGCTATCGAAGGATATCACTACCCCGTCCTCTTTCTTCTGGGATTGGATCGATACTTGACTGTGGTGCAAAGTTTATTCGCGCCTGAGCTTAAGTTGCAGTCACTTAAGTGTTCCTACCACTGATCCAGATTAAGCTCGGGAATTTTGGGATCGCCGGGGTTTGATTGTCGGATTTCATCCCGTGCGTCTGCTAATCTGGCCTCTTCTGCCGGGAAGTGTGGCCTCACTATTGGGATTCTACCGGCAGGAATAAAGCGGTCGGCGGCTGCAGCGACGATGCGGTTATCTGAGTAGTGCTCCAATATCAGAGTGATAACTGGGTGGGCAAATATACACTAGGGGTATGTACATGTTAAACAGTTCGATAAGTGCTTCGCCAGATCTCACAGCTATACCGTGACATTCAAAGTTTACATCCTGTGGGTCCTGGCTAACACGTATATCCATGTATTGCACTGATTGGATTATAAACGCAATGCCTTGCTCCTAATTCGGTCTTTACGGAAGATGTTGTATCCGTTACAGTGAGCCAGTCTATTGGTGGAATTAAGCTTAGTTTCCTGAACCGCAGCGACCGATATGCTGTGTCTGCCCATGAAAGCCATGATCTCCGAAATCTTATTCTGGAGGCCGTTGCAATTGAATTGTATGAAATTGATGTTGTCAGGGGTGGGAATATAGATATGAATTGTTGTTGCGACTGTAGCTCAACATCTTCCTCAAGTGGCACCAACTCCCACATCCATTGCACCTAACGACAGCGGAGCGAATAACTCCACTGCAGACTGAGCGGGTGTTGTCGCTCCGTCTGCTAGAGGATGAACGCAGATGTTTTTGCGGGGGAGGTTGTAGAGTTGATTGTAGTTATTGTCGTTGTTGTGACTCTTACGAAAAAATATGTCGGCAACAGGTGCCGATGTAAACTTCGCTCCAGTCCCTAAATCTGAGGATGTCTGAGCAATTATTCATTACTCTGAGTGGATCCAGCAATTGTAGGCTGTGCATCTTACTGATGCTGAGCGGATATGCCCACAGCATACTGTGCAGAAATCTGGCCCTAGATTAGGTTCAATGCCAGTACGGACCAGTAATAAACGGAGCAGGGTAGCCGGCATGGGCTGCTCCGGGCTAATAAAAAAGAATACTTGCCTTTGCATGTGGGGATGGCAGTCCTTGGCCAGGTCTGGGGAAGTCCTGGGTCGTTCCGTTACAAAGAACCGACGGTTCTGGGATTGCTATTAATATTGCTATGTCTATTTGTTGATAGCTTTGATGTGACTTCTCAGCTCTCGTCTTTGCTGAGACCTGGTTGAAAGATTCGGTTTTAGACTCTGAGGTTTTATGTAGGAATTATGTGGTATTTATATATCGCGTAGGGAGAATTTTTGTCAGTGTTCTTATCGCGGTTGCTAATGCGTTCTCTTCTGAACGCTTTATTCTACAAGGGTTTGATGACATTGCATTTATTGCAGTCCTTATTAATATGGAATGTCGTAAGTTGTTTGTCACACGCTCATATATTCCTCCATCGTCCGAGTAATGAGTTTATGAGTCATTTAACTGCAATTGTTATGGTTGGAAGGATTTGAAATGATTGACTTAGTATTTGTCGATGATCCTCATTACTTCGAAATAAGTATATCGATGTTGTACTTTAGTGTACTGATCTTGACATTGATGTAGATAGATTTTATCAAATTTTAAATGACCTCTTGTCACGATCAGTACCGAAAACTCGTGTTGGGCACTCTAGAAGACTACCTTGGTTTTCACGTGAGTTGCCTAGTATGAAGAATTCGAGAAGTAGACTTTTTAAAAAATTTTGAGTTTCAGAGATGTTATAGGATCTACTTAGAAAAACTAAGTATTGATTATAAGAAGAACCTTAGATCTTTTATGACTATGTGAATCTGAAACGTGATGATGATCAGGCGATTGCTAATTGTTTTGCAATTTTTTGCGACGACATATTCTGAGCGATCTTATCGGTCGAATGACACTTATCCTTATATTAGTTCTGCATTGAGTCAATTAGAAATCGCTGTAATTGATTTACCCTCGGTTTTGAATAATTTGAATTTGAATAATCGCAGATCCACGAATAGTAATTAATAGTAAATTCTATGCTAGAGGTTTGGTTATTCCGTTAACACAATTATTTAATACTTCATTGAGATTTGGATATTTCCCTTTGGCTTGGAGGAGTTCATTCATTGATCCCCTACATAAGTCTTGCAGTATAATTGAGGGATAGCTACTGAAGTGGTATCTCATTGTTTACTGAGGTGGTATCTCATAGATGGATTTCGTAAGGGCTTTTCTACTGTGACAAATTTGATGCAGTTTACTTCTCACATTATTGATGAATTTGTTCGGGGGTAAACAGACTGATGTCATCTATACGGATGCTTGTAAGATGGCATGTGTACTATATTACTTGGTGCGATTTTTTAAACGCAAATTGGGCAAGTGATTTGTGCTTCTCGTTCGTTTGTGAGAATCATCTCATTATAGTGGCCGGCTTTCATGTTGAAAAGTCGCTGCGAAGCCACTTGAAAATACTTTTGACTGGTCGAAATCATGATCGTGGTAGTCTTGCAGCCAAGTAATAAATGTCACCATGCCATTTGTAAATAAATTTGCATTCTATTAAATATAGATGCAAAATGGTCTTGAGCCAGGACAATATCCCAGTTCAAATCAAATATTGATTACATACAAAAAAATACAAACGAAAAAACTAAAACAAATGAGCGTTGGCACGGCAGAAGTATTGCTGGGTAACTATACCTGCATATACACATACTTACATATGTAACTCAATGAGGTGCTTGTAAGATGGCATGTGTACTATATTACTTGTTGCGATTTTTTAAACGCAACTTCGGCAAGTGAGTTTTGCTTCTATATTCTGACAATATTCCTGTGCAAATCAAATCATTTTTGTTTTCTTATAATTGGCCAGAATTTTCTCATCCATTGTAGGATGACTTGGATAGTTTTGGACGACATAAATTGCATATAACTAAACCTTAGGAAATGCACACATATGCGTTTCTTTAGATCGAATCCAAGGGAGTAATAAACCTAGTGCTGGCGGTGAGTGACATTCTTGTGAGACACAAGCCGTCGATATCAAGTTCTACGGAGACGGGACCTCCGTAGTCCTAGATGCGACCCGGCGGACGTAACCTTTCGAGACAGGACCAAGAGGATTCCGACTCTTCTAACCCAAATTATGTTACCGTTCTAGTTTCACAGCAAAAATCGAAAAGTGTGAACGAAATGGTCGATGAGGTGAGTGACAGCATCGCTCGTCTCACTACAAAGAGGAAGAAACTTTCTGGGCTACAAAAAAGTAAACTGAAAGAGAAGGCTAGAAGAAGAGCTGGATGCTGCAAAGGAGCAGGTAGCTCCCATTCCCACCTCTCCGGAGGCTGGGAAAAGGGTCTACTCTCCCGAGGAGCAGAACTCTGCGGAAACTTCTTCGAAGAAGGGAAAGTGCTCCCCATCTCTGAGTAGCAATGCGGCTACATCCTCTACACCCTTGAAGAGAGGCTCGCCGAAGATTCTCATTAAGGGAGTGAGCAAGGACGCATCTACGGAAGCGGAATCCGTAGCGCTTAAGCCGAAGCATGGTGTGAGCAGCGGGAAAGAGCTGCCCTGCTTCGCGAAGACAACCAAGAAACATCGGGGGAACGAACAGTGCTACGCAGTCATCGACGCCAATAGCCCAACCGACGAAATGCCAAAGATCAAAAATCCAAGGTTGAAGATTTGGTACAGAGCAAGATCCTGGAGCATGTCCTTGAAGCGACTGAAGGCAACAGGATCCAAATTAATAGCTGCACATTCGTTAGGGACATTCTCATGTTAAAACTGGAGTTGAGAGTATCTGTTGGGACCCTAAGGAAAATAATCAGTGAAATTCCAACTCCTTGTGCTGGCGCCAAGCTGGACCTTGTGAGGAAGAAGGACATTCCATCCTCCTTTATCAAGGCAAGGCAAAACTTGGGATTGGACACGGAGAAATTGAGGTCTTCCACAGAGAAGAGGGCCCTGATGGTACCTTATTAGTGGTTGGCATCGACCAGGGATCCATGGCTAAACTTGCGGAAAAGAAAGGCAAGGTGTTCTTCGTCGCCAAAGCCATTTATATTAAAGTGGGCAAAAGTCTAGTCGCTCGGGCGACAAGTAACAAAAGTAACCCCCCAACCAAACAAAACAAGGATAAAAAAAACCAGCAGTAGTAAAATAGATCGAATCTCGAGACCGCTACAAAATACAGAGGGAGCAACAGAGATGTCAAGCTCCCAATACCGTCTGCTGAATGATAACAAACAACAACGTCATTCAGATCAACCTCTATTGTAGCGAGACGGCAACATTGGCACTGATGGAGCAAGTATATAAAGGTAAGATTCACATTGCAATGATACAAGAACCTTGGACTAGGAAGGGCCTTATGCAGAAGGACCATAGACTCAAAATGGGGACTTAGACCAAAAATGACTACACAAGCGTAATCAGACTGATTATGACTTACGCTTCTGTGGTCTGGTGGACATCGATGGAAACTAAGTGCAACATAAAAATACTTCAGAAAGTTCAACGAATGGTATGTCTCGGCATCAGCGGAGCCATTCGAACAACATCTACGAGGGCAATGGAGATAATATTGTCACTGCGCCCGATAGAGATACAAGTCACGTACGAGGCGGCAATCTCGACCAAACGATTACAAGCGGTAGGTAAATGAATCCATTCGGATTTCATTTCGAATCATCAAAAGATACTGGACAAACTAACAGGTTTCTCCGAATCGGAGTATATACCGACAGAATACCAGAGAGAACAGTTTTCCACGAACTGTAACACAAGAATTCCGTCCAGAGATGGGCTAATGGTTCCATAAGCAAGGATATCCTACGGACATACTGCTACACAGATGGATCTAAGATGGACGGAAAAACGGGGTTTGGAATCTACATTGAATACTTCTCCTTAGAAAAATCATACCGCCTCCCGGACCATAACACTGTATTTCAGGTTACGGCGATAACGGATTGTGTAAAATCCTTAAACGAACAAGGCAGAGTCGGCAACGTGAGAATCGGCACGGATAGCCAAGCAGCGATTAAAGCGATCACTAAACCCGCGGTGAAATCGCGAACTATATTAGAATGTAAGGAGGAAATAGAAAATTTGTCCACCAAAGGGCAACTAGAAATCATATGGGTGCCAGGACACTGTATGATCGAATGAAAAGGCCGATGAACTGGCCAGGGGAGGATCAAGCCTCGAATCTGTCAATATGAAGGTCGCCAAGCCATTCCAGATAACGAAAGTTGAACTTGGGAAGTGGGCGGCTACAGCCCATAGATTAACCTTGGACTCTTCAACGATACGCGGCACGACCAAAGTCTTATGGGTTGGTAAGTAAATTGAGTAAAATCGAACTCAGCAGTACGATGGTACTTCTCACAGGTCACTTACCCCTATGGGCACATCTACGCCGGTGTTTTGTCAAGCATGAATGCTGAACTACCGAACTTCTGGAAAATTTCCACGTCTGGGGTCTTATCCATCCATATCTTATAAGGGATTTCGCCGTGTATACTCTGATGGCAAGAATTTCGCACGTAGTTGGCAGTATTCATTGCCTCTGCCCAAAACGTAGGTGGTCTATAATGGTGACGAAATATCGGGTATCTCCAAATGACCGCACCCGCATTGGGCCGCATACGTCACTCTGAACTATTTCCACTTTTGCTACGAGAGGAACTAAACGGAGTCTGAGACTGCTTCCCCCAAATGCAAACTTCACAATCTGGTAATTTTGCTTCAATATTTGAACGTATGCTTTTATATATTTATAATTTTTCTTTCTTTATCATTTGCTTTAGGACCTTTTCGTTTATGTGACCAAATATTTCGTGCCAATCTTTGAGGTATTCTTCTAAATTCTCGTTAAGATAGTACAAATCTTTTTGATGTTTTGCCACAAATAATTTTTCGTTGATAAGAGGATTTCGTACTCTGGCTTCATTTTGTTTGAAAATTACTTCCAAACCGTTTTGAGTAATTTTTGATACAGACAGTAGATTTTTTCTTTAATCGGGTACAAACAATGGTGTTATTATTAGCCAAAGCAAGTTGTTCGTTTCTGATTCTGTTTTGTTATTCTGCTTCTTCTTATTGAAACCTTTTGATCTGCAGTCTTTTGTCATGTCACCAATCACATGTGTGGCAAGCGTATTTGAATTTGCTCTTCTCGGCGTTGTTGTTTGTTTTATTCTTAGAATACATAGCTCCTTCAATGTTTCCATTTGTGTTTCGTTTACGTGCTTCGAACTCCTCGAGTAGTTTAACATACAAAATTTCAGTTTTCGGCAATTTCTCCTGTGACTCGATGGCAATTCTAAAAGTTTCGTATTTGTTTGGGATGCTGTACAATAAAAGAATAGCTAATGGTTCGTCTATTATTACTAACTGCATCTCGTTTAATTTGTCAACCACTTCGAAGAATTTCCGTACATGATCACGCATGTAATCGCCGCTTTGCATTTTTGTCAAAATCAGGGACTTAACCAACATTGCTTGACGGGCAGGGCCCCGTGATTGATAAACCGAGTGCAACACGTCCCAAACTTCTTTTGATGTGTTGCAGTTCTTAATTTGTCGCAGTTCTAATGGGATAATCGATAGTATAAGGTCCGATTTAGCTTTTCTTTCCACATATTGGCTTGCATCTCAACTTCTGGTTTTACACATTTTCCACACACGTATTTCCAGGATTCGTTTAATTAATTAGAAGAGCCTGCACTTGGATCTTCCATGTGTCAAAATTTTTCTTGTTCAAGGGTTCTATTTTTACTGCGGAGTAACTCATCTTCTACTTCGATTTTTCACACTGCCGCACTGTGGCTGAAATTTTGATTTCATTGGCCTGTTTTCTTAATTTCAGAAAAAGGTGTTTTTTTATCAAAAATAAATGGCTATCATCGATAATGGCCTGCGGTCTTTTTAGGTAGGATTATAGTCTTTAGTTGTTGTAAGCTCTACCGTTTAATATTAGGGGCGTTATGAAATATTTATGAAACTGCTATATTTTTCTCAAATTTAAACTTTAGTATAATACAACTTATAGGGAACAAGAAGCGTATACCACCCGGAGAAAGTGTCCTCTTTAACTCTATATATACCTTTGCACCTGCCACGAACCGCGGGTATACTTTATTCATTTTAATGAAATTACTCTAAAAAATTCAAATTACGATAATTTAAACAGCCCTATAAGTACTCGTATACAATGGTGTATTAAATTTGTGCTTTAGGTATTTTATAGCTTATAATGCAATTTGGTTTTTAAGTTTGTATTGGCCTAGGGACGAACCCTATTGAAATTGGTCGAAATCGGTTTATATTTGGACCAATTTTCCATAGAAAGGTATCCCAAAATTTTTACTTAAATCCCCATAAGACATCTCAAATATGGACTCCGAACATTTTTTGCGTCCTAACAGATGTGCCCTAAGTGTGAACGAAATCGGTCCATGTTTGGACCATGCCCCCATATAAGGGTGCCCCAAAATGTATACTTAAATCCTCATAAAGCTCACAAAATACACAATATATGTCTAGAATGGGGTTTATAAACCTTTTCTGAACTCAGAAATGTGTGCGCTATGTTTGAACGAAATCGGTCCATGTTTGAGCCAAGTCCCCATAGAAGGGTGCCCCAAAATTTGCTCTTAAACTCCAATAAAACTCAAAATATACACTACCTTTCTCAAATTTGATAATCGTGTAACTTGACATGATGATGTGACATCAGTGACAGAGACATAAATAACTTTATATTTTTAACTTTGGGCCGCAGTTTCAATTGACCCATAACAAGTTTCAATTCCAACCGTCTATATCTCTCTAAATTTACCTGTTATCAAATTTTAGGGTCAACCAAAGTCATAAACAATTTTATAAGTGTGTCAATAATCGCGACATTAAACCACTAAAGATAACAACAACCCCATATTGACAATATACTAATTAGTTTTACCTGGTATTAAGGTCTGAATAACAAGTGCAGTTTTGTTCAATTTAAGTACTATCTGCTATGAAATTAAAGATAAATGTGTGAATAACATGTATCTAAAAATCTATAAAATTACGGATTCGATAAGGGATTACTCAGTAATAAGTTAATCCTTTAAGTGTACGGATAAAACAGACGCAAATAAAAATATTCAGAAAAATATGGAAAGCAACAACCCCATATTGACAATATACTAATTAGTTTTACCTGGTATTAAGGTCTGAATAACAAGTGCAGTTTTGTTCAATTTAAGTACTATCTGCTATGAAATTAAAGATAAATGTGTGAATAACATGTATCTAAAAATCTATAAAATTACGGATTCGATAAGGGATTACTCAGTAATAAGTTAATCCTTTCAGTGTACGGATAAAACATAACAGACGCAAATAAAAATATTCAGAAAAATATAGAGCTTTAGTAATAAAGAACTGGCCGAAGAATATTTTAGAAACAAAAACCAGGAAGATGTTCTTAGTTACATTAAAATAAAATTAAACTTAAATTCGTGTAATTCGAAATACAAGAGCTATTATCCTATTTCGTCAAAGCACTAAAAAAGCTACAAAGAAGTTAGCTACAAAAGTTTTATATAAAAAGTGCAAACTAGTTAGAAGGCCAACAGCACGTGTCGTGGAATTATTTTGTGCATATTTGCAAAAGGTCGTATTGGTGAGTATTTCATCATGGCAAGAAATACAGCAATCAGAAACCTAAGATTTATATGGGTAGTTTTTCATAGGTGCTGTGTTGGCTTGGACGTCTACTGACGGCGATACGGCTGCCGAAGAATATCTATTGCGAAATATAAAGGACCCCTGAGTCGGCGTATTTTTGCGTCGGTATTCTAACCTTTTCCCCTGTCACGGCTCGCCGTGGACATTTTAAAAGGCTGTCGGCCTGATATTGTGGGAATAGCTTTGGTTAGAGGAAACAACAACTCCACTACGTAATAACAGTATCCACCACCAACACAGCAGGGAAAATTGCAGAACGCTGTAAACCAGGTAGAGTCTCTTTTACCAGCTGAGGAGACGCCTCTTACATGAATGTTATTAGGCTGCTGATTGAGACCGCAAAATTCTTGCCGATAGCGATATAACCACGTTTTTGGTGTCTCGTCACGTGCATAACGTCAGCAAATTCCGATGCTCATCGAGTTGTGGTTCGTGAACTATGCCTATTTTTGGACATCACGAAGCAGAAAAGGAGACTATTTTGCACAGACGGCGGCGATAGGAACATAATTGTGAACAGTGCCCAGACGACTTACGGAGCCCTCCACACCAACTCAGTTTTAATCCAGATAAGTACCAGGGTGGGATATAATACTCATTTTGTATATATTCGGAAGCCGGCACATGACGTATGAATACGGATGTGTATGTTTATTATATGGGTAGTATTTGTATTTTATTGTAAATATTGTAATTAACAAGAGTATAAAGTAGGGCAGAATATTTTTTTGTAAAATGTTTTAAGAAGCAATGCCTTCAAAGTTTTCTTTTCTAGTATATAATTATCTTAAGCTATTTGTTCAAAATAGGAATGTAATATCCCATCTTTCATTTCCAAATACCTATTTTTTATTATTGTATTTATTAGCATTTAGATGAAATGAAATGTTAGATTATAGTTTATATATAAGCCTCATGATAATAAATACCAATGGAATATTTTGCAAATGAAATACGATATACGAAATACGATGAAAATAATGATGATATCATTTCTTTATTGTTGTTGTGTGATTATGCTGATGATCGTTTCCACGAACGAATACCACTAGGGCTGACGCTTATTTATTAAAAATGTAAATTCGGAAAAAGTGCATACCACAACAGATACCAAAGAAACCGACAAAATATTCAAATCTATGACCTATGTAGCGGGTTTGTCTGAAAGATTTCGCCACTCTAATTTATACGACAAAGAAAAATACCAATTAGCATTTAAAACGCATATTACAGTCAATAACCTTTTTAGCAGGATAAAATCTAGATTAAAAATGAAGATAAATCGGACGTAGTTTACCAAATTACATGCAACGGGGACAAGTATCAAAGGTATATGTTGGCATCACTAGGACTAAATTAAAGACAAGACTTTCTTCGCATAAATCTGACCAAAAAGCAACAAACAGACCACTAGAACAAAAAACCGCTCTTGTTGTCCACTGTACTTTGACGAGACACACGATCTAAAAATATTAGCACAAGAGAACAACTACGAACGCAGATACACTCTTGAAACTTTACACATAAGAGTCTAAACCCAATTAAACACGCTGGGCGGCATCACTTGTTTTCACATATCCTTGGATATGGCTGATTTGGTGTACAACACCAATCAATAACTTTCTAGATTTTAAGTATTGTAAATAGTATTTTTAGAAATAAGTATTAGTCCGTAAGTTAAAAACAAAAATGTTAAGTAACTCTCTTTTTCTTGTTCCTTTTTTGGGAGAATATAAATTTATAGCGATAAGAATGTATTATGGAAATGTTGCAGTACACTGCAACATAGTATAAGTCTTAGATACATAGTTCTAGAAGTGTATTAGTATATACGTTCCTACCGGAGGTAACAATCTTGTCGCGATGTAGGGGCTTAAGTGCAGTCGAACTAATTGGGGTGGCAGTCCGATTATCCGTCTGCACGACCAAAGGTTACCTCTGTCCTTCCTACACAAATTGCATCAGTTGTACATCCCTAACTGTTCCAACGACCTGGAAGGTATAACAACCTTTTTAACTCAGTTCGATCCTCTGGAGAAGACCGTACAAACCTGTGGGTAATCTCTTAACGTGTATGCGCACCGGTCGCACTTGCACCTATCGAGCCCTAGTCACCTAGGGTTCACTTACATAGGGAACTTTTATGGGATGAATATTAAAGAAAAATCAAAGTCAGAGGTGGTAATATACAACGTCGGAAGGAGCAGCGGCGGAGTCTTCTGGCGGGCACGGTGGAGACATACAGTCTCCTCTACGTGTCGCCAGCGGCCTCAACAGATCAACCAGTATGACCACGGAACGCCCACTGACATATCTACATAATGACATGGAACGGCAGGAAACGACTTGTAAGGGAACGGACAAACGGACGACTCTAGATCTCGGACGTATTACTGGCGCCATTTTGGAGCAGCAGAATGAACTCCAGCGCCAATTGGAGGCAGAAAGGGAGTCTTCACTGGGATCTTTCAGTGATCTGAGTGATACCATAGGGGACTTCGACAATCTATGGATTCTCTCTGACGAGCTTGATGTCACATTGACTCAATCTCCAAGAGAAATCCATGGTGAGTCGGAGCCTACTACTGGGGTCGCTGAGATCGCGGAGAACTCGCTGACGGCTCTGGTTCTGTCTCCAATCGATGAGTCGGCACACGTCGACCCGCCCCGGACGACAATGGCGGCCACTCTGCTGCGTCAGGTTGCAGTGGATAAAGAATTGGCTGAATCAAGTTCCAGTGAAGTCACCGGAGGTTCTCCCAAAGAGTCTAAGACTCTACCCGGGACAGAGCCTAAAGGTGATGAAACGAAGAACACCTCAGCTAACTCGGAATCCCGGAGCACATCAATGCAGAGCAAAGCTAGAGAGCAGAAGGCCAAAAGCGGCTATAGGCGCTCCTGCGGTATCCTGAAAAGGTTTGTAGGACGCGACTTCGCTCTGCTCTCAGACAAGGAAAAAACACTGCTCAGGAGACATCGACAAAGTGTGGCTAAGTTCGAAAGAAATTACCCGCATGAGTTTGTCGATCGTCTCCTGATCAGCAGTCTTCCTTCGCACAGGACGGACAAGGCTTCTCGATTGCCGGCAGACCACACAACAACACGCTTACCCAAAAACGACACCAACAAACACGCCTACAGGTACAAGAACGACAAAAAACAACAAATTAAACCTGCTTCTTCTTCCCCTCCGACTGAGACCAATAAAGCACGCAGCTCTTTTGACGGTCCTTCAACTAGCCAAGCGGCTCTTAAGTCCTCTGCTAGTGGTCAGACCCTCAAGAGAGCCAGATCGGGTGATGAGCCTCAGGTGGAGGTGTTGAAGAGGCAGAAGCACGTCGGCAACTCCCAAGTTCCATCGGAACTAAGAGTAGCTGTCATCGACAGAGCGGATCCAGATGGCAGGATCAACTCTGAAAGATGGCTGCTACTGGAGTCATTGCTTATCGACGAGATGCTGGCGGATAAGTGGTGTGACGACGACATATCCTTCAAGGGAGCAGAGTGGAGCAAGGGTGCCAAGATTGTCAACTGTGGCAATAAAAGATCACTGGTCTTTTTGGAAACCACAATTGGCAGTCCTAAAACCCCGTGGCCAAACGCCGCCCTTGAAGTGGTACCGACGTCCACACTACCAATCCGCACAATAGTTGCAGTATGGTTGCCCCCTCCGGTCCCGGAAGAGGTAAAAATACTGCGACTATTAGCGAAACAGAATAAAGGTCTCAAAACTGCATTATGGGAGGTTTTGCCCACCAACAGCAAGAGAGACTTTGGCAAAGATCTGCGTTTGATTGCTGACAAAGAATCGGTTGCATACCTACGAGAAAGGAAAGGTATTGTCAATTTTGGGCTTGGCACCATCAGGTTTCGTCTCCCTGGTGTCGATGGTAAAAGTGACGTGTAAAAAGTTTTTAAACGTGGTGCAGATTAATCTGCATCACTGCCAAGCCGCCGCTGTCGACCTTCTCCTGTATTTAACCGACAAACAAATCGATGTTGCCCTGGTCCAGGAGCCGTGGATAGTTCACAATAAAGTGAAAGGACTAGCGGCAAAAAAACTACACAGTCATCACACCGAGCACGGAGGATAAGGTAAGAACCTGTATAGTAGCCAAGAAGAGTTTAGGTCTAATCTTATCCACAAGTTTCAGTACTGGAGATACAACGGTGGCATGTTTGGAGGCAACCATCGGGGAAACCCTGACATTTGCCTCAATCTACATGCCATATGAGAAACCCAGTCCGCCTGGAACAAACACAGAACAGCTTATAGCATATGCGTCCGACAAAGGATGGAAACTTGTCGTGGGTTGTGACGCCAATGCTCACCATACACAATGGGGCAGCACAGACATTAACGAAAGAGGTGAGTCACTTTTTGAATTCATTACACTATCTAGCCTAAGAATTTGTAACGTGGGTAACACCCCCACTTTCAAAACTAGGGTTAGAGAAGAAGTACTAGATTTAACTTTGACCAATATGCCTAGTTCGTTTATCACAGAATGGAGAGTATCAAGTGATCACTCCTTCTCTGAATCAATTTAGAGCAAAAAAACATAGAACCGTATAGAAATCCCAAAAGAACGAACTGGTCAAAATTCCACCATCACGTGGAATCAGATCTTATGGGTCTCACGACCGATACGTTCACGGGAGATGATATTGACAAGTATGTCAACAGCCTGACGTCGGCACTGTCAAACAGTTTCACTCGGTCATGTCCTAAAACTTTCCCAGGAAAGAGGACCCAACCGTACTGGTGGACCACTGAGCTAAGGAAGCAAAGAAAGTATACCAGGAAACTGTACAATAGGGCTCAGCGAACAGGTAGCAATGAAGATTGGGAAAGCTACAAAGTTAGTTTTAACATCTACAAGGCAGAACTTAAAAGAGCAAAGAGAGCGTCCTGGGACAATAGTCAACACTAACGAGGGAGCTAGATTCAGAAGAGTACTGTCGAAGGACCCGAAACCTCTAGGACACATCCAGAAACTGGATGGCACATGGACGGCATCGGGCCTAGAGACACTTGGCCTCTTAGCAGAAACTCACTTCCCAAATTGTACAGAGGCTGTCGGTGAGGTCACTTTGGCCACAAGAGATAATCTCTCTCAATTTGATGAAGCCAGCATAGATAACATAGTCAATGAGAATAAGATAAAATGGGCAATTGATACCTTCCAGCCCTTCAAATCTCCGGGTATGGATGGTATCTTTCCAGCCATGCTGCAACAAACGACGGATGTGATTATAAAACATCTCGTGCGTATATTTAAAGCATGCCTACGCCTCAGATTTATACCAAAGAACTGGAGGGAGGTAAGGGTTGTTTTCATACCCAAAGCAGGCAAACCCAGTCACTCGTCCGCTAAGGACTTCAGACCAATCAGCCTCTCATCCTTCCTCCTTAAGACAATGGAACGAATCTTAGATGCGTATCTAAGGGATAGCATAGATAACAACCTGATAAGTGACGCACAGCATGCTCAAAGGCAAATCTACTGAGAGCGCACTTCATGAGGTTGTAAGTTACATAGAAAGAAATCTAGAATTGAAGGAGTATACCCTTGCAGCATTTCTAGACATAGAAGGAGCCTTTAATAACATTGAGTCCGAAACCATCAGTAGCGCTTTAAGGGATCTTCACGTTCCGAACTTCATCGTCGAGTGGATAGACTCGATGCTAAGGCATCGTATTATCAATTCGACTCTGGGGATCGGAATGATTCGGAAACTGGTGACAAGGGGAACACCACAGGGAGGGGTCCTATCCCCACTATTGTGGCTACTCGCTGTGAACAGTATCCTCAGATCCCTTTCTGATGATGGCAACAAGGTGGTTGCATATGCCGATGATGTAGTTATTTTGGTAGGGGGAAAATTTTTACCAACTATCAGCGACTTAATGCAAGGAGCACTGAGGAAATTATCAGGATGGGCTAGTAGTAGTGGTCTAGGCATTAATCCTAGGAAAACAGAACTAGTTCTTTTTACAAGGAAATACAACATAGATCCATTCAGGAAACCAGTACTGGATGGTACCGAACTCCCACTTTCACAGGAGGCTAAATATCTCGGGGTGTTTTTAGATCGCAGGCTAAACTGGGTCAGGAACACTGAAGAGAGATATAAGAAAGGCCTAAATGCTCTTTACATGTGCAGGAACTAAATGCTCTTTACATGCAGGAACCGAAAGTCGTAGATTGGATCTACCGGTCGGTAGTCAGACCCATTACTACCTATGGCTGTTTAGTATGGTGGAGAGCCATGAGAAATGGGAAACTACTAGCGAAACTAACCAAGACACAGAGACTAGCTAGTCTGAGTATCACAGGAGCCCTCAAAAGCACACCGCAGTCAGCATTGGATGTATTGTTATACCAGCTACCTCTGGATCATTTCACGGAGATGGCTGCTGCAAAAAGCGCTTTTAGGCTCAGAGAATCAGGCTACTGGAAGAGTAGACCATACGGTCATGCGACCGTTTTTCAAAGAAATGGGGAAAACTTACAGCCAGAACACGTCTTCAACGACGGTACCGACTACTTAGTACCGGTTCTGGACTTCTCAACAGTACCACAGATAATTATACCAAAAAGAGCAGATTGGGACAATGGCGAGCCCTTCACAGGCTTGGCTGTCTACACTGACGGCTCTAAGATGGATATAGGCACAGGTGCGGGTTTTTACATTGAATCTCTACAGATACGTAAATCTTTTAGACTCAACGATAACTGTAGCGTTTATCAAGCTGAAATCCTTGCAATAAAAAAAGCAGCAGAATTTCTAGTGGAGATAGATATTCCGGCTGAGACATAGATAAACTTTTACATAGATAGTCAGGCAGCCATTAAATCAATCATGTCGCATAACGTCAAATCAAAGCTTTTGCTGAGTTGCAAGCGCTCGCTAGATGACCTCAGAAACCATGTGGTCCGTCTCTGCTGCGTTCCCGGGCATAGCAATATCAGTGGGAACGAAATAGCAGACGAACTGGCCAGAAATGGTTCATCCATGGAAGTCTCGCAAGCCGAAAACTCAGTAAAACCACCGATAGGCGTTTTCTATAGACTGATTGAGGCACGCAAGTGGGCAATGATGAACTTAGCATGGACTAACTTACCAACCTGTAGGATTGCTAGGGCCACCTGGCCAAAGGCAGACAAGCAGAAAACCAGAACTTTATTAAAGTTAGGCAAAGTAGAGTTGCGTACACTCATAGGAATCTACACAGGGCACTGTAACATTAGAAGCAGGCTCAGCAGATGGCACACAGGTACTGTGGATTTTTGCCGACTGTGTGAGGACGAGGATGAGATTGAGACGATAGAGCACATTTTATGCATGTGCCCTTCTCTCTGTGTACGTAGGAAGAAATACCTAGGAGATTATTTAATTAGGAACATTGATGAAATCGCAACCCGCACCATCCAGGACCTGCTGAGATTCTCGAAGGGCTTGGACTGGATTAGGGGTGGTTTCTGATTTCTGAATCACACTGATGACAACATTGAATTCTGTACATACCAGTAAAAATGGGAACCATAAGGTATGCTAAAGTCAAGCTACCCAGAGGTATCCCCGTTTTACTCATAGGACATAATAATTACAAGGAAGAAAGAGTATTACCTGACAAATACGCAGTCAAACTAAAACTCGACTTCCTAGCTCCTTCACTTACTCCTATTCCATCACAACCCATATTCTCGTGGTGCAGATTAATCTGCATCACTGCCAAGCCGCCGCTGCCGACCTTCTTCTGTATCTCACCGACAAGCAAATCGACGTTGCCCTGGTCCTGGAGCCATGGATTGTTCACAACAAAGTGAAGGGGCTAGCGGCTAAAAACTACACGGTTATATCACCGAGCACGGAGGATAAGGTAAGAACCTGTATAGTAGCCAAGAAGTGTTTAGGTCTAATTTTATCCACAAGTTTCAGTTCTGTAGACACAACGGTGGCATGTTTGGAGGCAACCCTGACATTTGCCTCCATTTACATGCCATATGAGAAACTCAGACCACCTGGAACTAACACGGAACAACTAATAGCATATGCGTCCAACAAAAGATGGAGACTAGTCCTGGGTTGTGACGCCAATGCTCACCATACACAATGGGTAGCACAGATATTAACGAAAGAGGTGAGTAACTTTTTGAATTTATTACGCTGTCTAGCCTAAGAATTTCTAACGCAGGTAACACCCCCACTTTCAAAACTAGGGTTAGAGAGGAAGTACTAGATTTAACTCTGACTAACATGGATAGTTCGTTTATCACAGAGTGGAGAGTATCAAGTGATCACTCCTTCTCAGATCACAAGAGAATACTCTTTAAGATTAACCTAGAACAAAAGAACACAGAACCATATAGGAATCCCAAAAAGAACAAACTGGTAAAAATTCCACCATCACATGGAATCAGACCTCATGGATCTCAGGATCGATACGTTCACGAGAGCTGATATTGACAAGTATGTCAACAACCTGACGTCGGCACTGTCAAACAGTTTTACTCTGTCATGTCCCAAAACGTTCCCAGGAAAAAGGACTCAACCGTACTGGTGGACCGCTGAGCTTAGAAAGCCACCAGAACACCAGGAAACTGTACAATAGGGCTCAGCGGACAGGTAGCAATGAAGATTGGGAAAACTACAAGGTTAGTTTTAACAATTACAAGGCAGATCTTAAAAGAGCAAAGAGGGCGTCCTGGGTTGCCTATTGCGAGACAATAGACAACATTAACGAGGGAGCTAGATTCAGAAGAGTCCTGTCGAAGGACCCGAAACCTCTAAGACACATCCAGAAACTGGATGGCACATGGACGGCATCGGGCCAAGAGACAATCGGCCTCTTAGCAGAGACCCACTTTCCTAATTGTACAGAGGTTGTCGGTGAGGTCACCATGACCATAATTGATAGATAACATAGTCAATGAAAATAGAATAAAATGGGCAATTGATACCTTCCAGCCCTTCAAATCCCCGGGTATGGATGGTATCTTTCCAGCCATGCTGCAACAGACGACGGATGTGATTATAAAACATCTCGTGCGTATATTTAAAGCATGTATACGCCTCAGATTTATACCAAAGAACTGGTGGGAGGTAAGGGTTGTTTTCATACCCAAGGCAGGCAAACCTAGTCACTCGTCCGCTAAGGACTTCAGACCAATCAGCCTGTCATCCTACCTCCTTAAGACAATGGAACGTATCTTAGATGCATATCTACTGAGAGCGCACTTCATGAGGTTGTCAGCTACATAGAAAGAAATCTAGAATTTCTATATATAGAAGGAGCCTTTAATAACATAGAGTCCGACACCATCAGTGGCACTTTAAGGGATCTACACGTTCCGAACTTTCTCGTCGAGTGGATAGACTCGATGCTAAGGCATCGTATTATCAATTCGACTCTGGGGATCGGAATGATAAGAAAACTGGTGACTAGGGGAACACCACAAGGAGGGGTCTTATCCCCACTTCTGTGGCTCCTCGCTGTGAACAGTATCCTCAGATCCCTTTCTGATGATGGCAATAAGGTAGTTGCATATGCCGATGACGTAGTCATCATGGTAGGGGGAAAATTTTAATTTTGCGATTTAATGCGAGGTGCACTGAGGAAATTATCAGGATGGGCTAGTAGTAGTGGCCTGGGCATCAATCCTAGGAAAGCCGAACTAGTTCTTTTTACAAGGAAATACAACATAGATCCATTCAGGAAACCAGTACTGGATGGTACCGAACTTCCCCTTTCACAGGAGGCTAAATATCTTGGGGTAATTCTAGATCGCAGATTGAATTGGATCAGAAACACTGAGGAAAGATATAAAAAAGACCGAAATGCTCTCTACATGTGCAGTAACTCCATATGTAAGAGCTGTGGTCTGAAACCGGAAGTCGTAGATTGGATTTACCGGTCGGTTGTCAGGCCCATTACTACCTATGGCTGTTTAGTCTGGTGGAGTGCCATGAGAAACGGGAAACTATTGGCAAAACTAACTAAGACACAGAAACTAGCTAGCCTGAGTATCACAGGAGCCCTCAAAAGCAACCCGCAGTCAGCATTGGATGTAATATTGCACCAGCTACCTCTGGATCATCTCACAGAGATGGCTGCTGCAAAAAGCGCTTTAGGGCTCAAGGAATCTGGCTACTGGAGGAGTAGACCATACGTTCATGCAATTGTTATTCAAAGGAATGTGGAGAACTTTCAGCCAGAACCAGCCTTCAATGAATGCACCGATTACATGGTACCGGTTCTCAACAGTACCACAGATAATTATACCGAAACGAGCAGATTGGGACAATGGCGAGCCCTTCACAGGCTTGGCTGTCTACACTGATGGCTCTAAAATGGATATAGGCACAGGTGCGGGTTTCTACATTGAATCACTACAGATACGTAAATCTTTCAGACTCAACGTTAACTGTAGCGTTTATCAAGCTGAAATCCTTGCAATCAAAAAAGCAGCAGAATTTCTAGCGGAGATAGAAATTCCGGCTGAAACAGATATAAACTTATGCATAGATAGCCAGGCGGCCATTAAATCAATCATGTCACATAACGTCAAATCAAAGCTTTTACTGAGTTGCAAGCGCTCGCTGGATGACCTCAGAAGTCATGTGGTCCGTCTCGGCTGGGTTCCCGGACATAGCAATATGGGAACGAAATAGCAGATGAACTGGCCAGAAATGGTTCATCCATGGAAATCTTGCAAGCCGAAAACTCAGTGAAACCACCGATCGGCGTTTTCTATAGACTGATTGAGTCACGCAGATGGGCAATGATGAACTCAACATGGATTAATTTATCAACCTGTAGGATTGCTAGTGTTTAATTACAAATGTTGTCATTCTCAACTTCCACCTTTTCTTGGTGTGCGGCCTACGGTCAAATGGCATTCCTTTATTTATTCCCCTACGTTAGATTTTGTCTACTACTTTCTTCATACGACTTTGTGATATTACGCACAAAAAGAGTAGTAACACCTTCTAACGAGTAGCGAATGCACTGAGAGCCGCCATTCTCCATCTAAGCTTTGCTCTAGTTTACTCGTTATTGTAAATCTCTTGTTCTTTTGGATTTCGTCCAGACAACACCCTCACAAACTTTTGTACAAAAGGTAATATTGTTTACGACAATAAATTGAATTGAGTTTTATTTGAAAATATTAAATTTTCGTATTTTTATTTATTTTCATCCTTGCTACGCAAACATTGGTCCTTCGAACCGGATACTTGCTTCCAGCAATTAATTGGTTTTTTATTTTTTCTTCAAAAGGCAAACCTGACTCCGTCAGCAACAACAACACCCACATAAATCAGCAATCTTCTTTCACCCATCTTCATCATATATATTATTAACAAAAGGTGCGTATTGTCAGTTTTATTTAAAAGTGAGCATATCGCGTTTTGTTTGTTTATAAAGAAATATATTTCCGTACAAATAATAATAAAACGGTCGTTTTACAACATCGGTACCGCGTCGGTTTGTGTCTTTGTGTGATTCTCATACATCCAGACGGACGGACATACATCCGTACATTAGAACATATTTTCGTTACGCGAAAATAAAGATAAATATTAAAATATTGCCGTCGCATATTCAAAATATTTATCAGTGAGTGAAATAAGAGAAAAGTGTGCTGTTAATAATTATTGAAACAGATAAATAAGTGCTGTGTTTTCAACGTTGATCGGTGGTGGTTTTTTTGCAACAACAAAACATATGTATGCAAACGAGTAATTGCATTACTCTCGGTTAAAAGAAGAATAAACAAAACAACAACAACATACATTTGCCTACCATACGGCTCGAAGTTGCAAAACAACATCATCATACCCAACGGTCAGCGTATGAAAGAGTACATACGTACGTCAATACACACACAGCCATACATATATTTTCTCTTATTTATTAGCGCGGGTCATTCTCGGTGAGGTTTGAAATTTATTAGCGTGGGTCGTTCTTCGTTCCATTTGAAATTTTTTATCGAATTTTTTTCGTTTCGTATCTCGGGTAGTATTATTGTTGGACTATCCGGATATAGTAAAAATTTTTGGTTTCGCGACACCGTGTACCCTACAGTCGGTCTTCTACACTGTCAGAAAAATATTTTAAAAAAATTTTCGGTTTTCGGTTTATTTTTGATTTTTTGTTTTTGCTTTTTGTTTGATACGAGCGTACATTTATTGCGTGCATCATACAGTCCGTGCACCCTACTCTCGGTCAAGTGAACATACATAGGAATTTATATTTTTTTTTCGATTTTTCCATTGACTTTCTTTTACAGAGAAATATTTTGGGGCATTTTCGTGCTTCTAAATAAAAGTTCGTGTATTTTTCGATACACTGGGAAAAAATCTGTGAGGTTTAATAATTTTTAATTAAAATTTTGGTTAAATTTAATAGCAATTTGCCCAAAGTTCGAGTATTTTTCGATACATTTTGCGGAAATTTGGTTGGACGTGTTCGAATTAACTCATTTTTTAGTATTTTTAACTGATTTAGGAAGATTTCGAGCTCAGCTTTGAAAATTCAGTGTATTTTTCGATACATTGGACTATTTTTGGGGTTTCGTTCTACCTTATTGCTAGACATCTTTCATTCATTTAGCATTTTCGTGCTTTTTCAAAATATTCAGGGTATTTTTCGGTACACTGTGAATATTTTTGGATTTCTTTCTGAAATATTTTTTGGATAACTTTGAATAGTTTTCCTTCATTTGGCACTTACGTGTATTTTCCTGGTATTTTTTAATACATTTAGCAAAGGTTTTACTTTTTTTGGGTTTTACTTAATTCTCGCTTGGTTCAATATGCCTCTCACTCCACTCGACTTCTTTATCAGAGCAACTGATGCTTTGGTAAAATTTGATGCGAACTTCAGTATCCTACGGGATGAAGACCTCGACATATATTCCCTTGAAATACAGGGTTCAGAAGCGAGAACATTATGGAGTAATGTTAAGGACAGGTACGATAAGTGTCTTAGTCATCTCCAAACTGCTCAGGATGCGGAGAAGGAGGACATAGATTCTGCTGACAGCAAATATGATGTAGCGTATAGGGCATTGGAAATTGGATGAACTTCGAGCTCCGCTGAAGTCATCTCCTCCGACTCCGCCCCGTACTTCTACGGATACAAATTCGATACATCACTTGGATTCTCCTTCTGATCGATCAGAATCTATAAGGGAGCAATGTGGGGGCAGCAACAGTATGGCTCACGGCCTTTCGTTGCCGCCATGCGATACTGACGTTTTCCATGGCGATTTCCTCTCATGGCCTACATTTAGGGATCTGTTTTCAGCGGTATACATTAATAACTCCCGCTTAAGTGACATTGAACGGCTATGTCATTTGATTAGGAAAACGAGCGGTGAGGCTCGCGAAATTGTATCCAAATTTCCACTCACCCATCGCAGTTTTATTCTAGCCTGGAAAGCCTTGAAAGATGTGTATGATAACACTCGCATCTTGGTGAACAACCAGCTCAAGATGCTTTTTGATCTTCCGATCCTTGATAGCGAAAGTAGCTTAGGTTTGAAAAATTTGCAACGCGGAATAAATGGATGTCTTTCTGCAATGTCCATTTATGACGTAGCCACGGATAGTTGGGATCCTATATTAGTTTTTTTGTGTATTCAGCGATTGCCCAAAAGTAGTGTTACGTTATGGGAACAGAGTGTGAAGAATAAGTCGGCTTTGTCTTCGTGGAAAGATTTGGATCTCTTTCTTACGGAAAGAATACAAACTCTGACATGTCTTCGTGACATAAAGGGTATCGATTCCACGAAGAAGTCCGACAGTAGGAAGGTGGGTGCGCATTTTACAAATGCAGGCTCATCAGGATCTTCTCGTTCTCATCAGAACAAACTGTGTATTCTCTGTCCCAGACAATTTCATCAACTTCGTGATTGTCCACGATTTGGGGGCCTTTCGGTCTCCGACCGGTTTGACACCGTCAAACGTCATCACTGCTGTGTAAATTGCTTGATGCGTGGACACGAAGCTAGAAAGTGTGGAAGTATTCACAAATGTGGAAAATGCGAGAAGAGACATCATACTCTTTTGCATCGCGATACATCGAATACTGAGGTTTCGGCTGTTGTAGCGAATCCTGCGGGGAGTCTGGTTCCGATCACCCAGCATACTAATCCTCCATTTGTGAGTCCTTCGCTGCCGTCAACTTCTTCTGGATTTTCATCTGGTGCTATAAATAGACAGGTATATCATGCTTCGCAGGATAGAACTGTGTTATTAGGGACAGCGATGGTAAATATCGTACACCAAGGTACTTCGTACCCAGCCCGGGCTCTTATCGACCCGGCGTCAGAGGCTTCGTTCATTACGGAACGATTGCAAAATCGCCTCAACATTCCGGCCAGTTCCACTCAGGCTAGAATATCGGGTGTAAATCAGTCATTCTCGGCTACTTCTCGAAAAATATGTTCTTTGTGTATAGGGTCTATTTTGGATACGGCGCTGTTAATGGAAACTAATGCCTTAGTTCTTCCGCATATTTCGGGCAACTTGCCATCTTTTTCAACGAAATCAGATGTGACTTCTCGTTTGCCAAATATTCGTTTGGCCGATACGCATATTTTTGATTGTCGACCTGTGGACCTTTTACTGGGAGCAGATCTTTATCCGAGAATTCTCTTGGAAGGAACTCTTCAAAACGTATTAGGTTCATTGATCGCGAAAAACACGGTCTTTGGCTGGATAATTACTGGTCCCGTTTCCTCTTCTTACATTCGAGTTTTTTCTACCTCCATTGAGTTCGCCGAAGAGGATAATCTTAACAAGAATCTTCTTCGATTTTGGGAACTTGAGGAGACCCCGAGAAGGTCTATGTTTTCTCCTTCGGACAAATTTTGTGAAGACAATTATAAGCTGACGACCCGTAGAGATTCGGAGGGGAGATATATTGTTACACTTCCCATTAAATCTGAATTCTGCGGACAACTGGACTTAGGACAATCAAGGGGAAATTGTTTACGACAATTTCTGCGCCACGAGGCCTCTCTCCTGAGAAAACCACATATCAAAACAGTATATGACGGGGTGGTAAGGGAATATTTGGACTTGAACCATATGAGGCCAGTTTCAGCCCCTTCTTCGGCAACCCCCACAGTATGTTACTTGCCTCATCATCCGGTAATTAACCCGGATAAAAAGACTACCAAACTTCGAGTGGTTTTTAACGCCTCAAATAAAACATCAAATGGCAAGAGTCTTAACTATATTCTTCATATAGGTCCGACCTTACAATTAGATCTAGTTCTCCTCATTCTGAGGTGGAGACTATTTAGATTCGTTTTCAACTGCGATATTACGCAGATGTACCGCCAGATTAGAGTCGATTCGGCCCATACTCCTCTGCAGAGAATACTCTTTAGGGATTCTCCTCAAAAGATTGTTCAAGATTATGAGCTGCAGACGGTAACCTTTGGAGTTAACTGTGCTCCATATCTAGCCATACGGACGTTATTACAACTGGCCGATGACTCTGAAGACGAATTTCCCCATGCTGCACACATTCTACGAAAGTGCATGTACGTTGACGACGTTTTAACGGGTTACCATGATCTGGAGACTGCATTGACCTCTCGTGATCAATTAATTTCAGCTTTGTCTTCTGCGAAATTCGAATTGAGGAAATGGACGTCAAATGACCGGACTATTTTAGAATGTTTTCCTACGGATCATTTAGTCGATGCGAAGCTTCTCACTTTCGTGGAAACTAGTAGTTCTAAGCCTTTAGGCATTCGTTGGAATGCTCAGTTAGATGTATTCTATTTCAGTATGACTCCTCTCGAGCGAAAATCTAACTATACAAAACGGGAAGTGTTGTCTACTATTGCGAGATTGTTCGATCCTGTTGGTTGGGCCCGGTGATAGTACTGGCAAAGATAATTATGCAGAGAATTTGGCTGGACAATATTGGGTGGGATGATTCACTTCCGTCTACGACGGAACTTGAATGGCAGAGGTTTGTTGATAACTACCAGGAAGTGAATTCCATTCAGATTCCTCGGTGGGTTCGATATTCTCCCAGTTGTTCAGCTGAACTTCATGTTTTTTCTGATGCCTCAGAAAAGGCATACGCGGGGGTGGTCTACATTCGAATTGTAGCACAGAATGGGGATATTACTACTCATTTACTTTCGGGTAAAACGAAAGTTGCCCCACTTAAATCAATTTCTTTGCCACGTTTAGAACTTTGTGGCGCTGTGTTGGCGTCCGAGTTGTTGAAAACCATCATGAGGGAAATAGATATAGATCTTCAAAGAGTTTATTGTTGGACTGATTCTACGATCGTCCTTTCTTGGCTTAGGAAAACTCCCTGCACGTGGACTACATTTGTTGCTAATCGTGTATGCAGGATTCAGGAGAATGTAGGTGGCCACAATTGGTGCGGTCTGAGGATAACCCTGCTGATCTAGGTAGCCGCGGGCTTTCGCCTGCAGAGCTAGACACGTCTCAGATTTGGTGGCATGGACCACAATGGCTCCGCTTAGATAGCGCTCAATGGGATATTAGGGATTTAGCTCCTCTCGACACCGATATTGAATTACGTGCTGTCAAGAGTCATGCATCGTTCTTTACGAACTATGAGGATATCCTTGAAAGATTTTCGTCTTGGGATAGAGCTTTACGTGTTGTGGCATATATCTTTCGATATTTTTATAGAACTCATCCTTCTCATAGGGGTCATAATCTTTTCCGAGATTCGACTATTTCGAGTTCTGAGCCGAAAGCCGTCAGGCTACGTCTGGCTTCACTGGCGCAGAAGGCATTATTCGCGGATGAATATGATTGTTTGTTGCAAAAAAGACCATTAGATCGTAAGAGTTCGCTCTTGCCGCTAAATCCATTCCTGGATGAAGCGGGGGTCATGCGGCTACACGGGAGACTGGTTAAATCGCCCAGTCTGTCATATTCCGAGCAACATCCAATTATTTTGCCTTATGCTAGTAGATTTACTCAGCTCTTAGTACAGTTTGTTCATGTGATAACTATTCATGGTGGAAACCAATTAATGCTTCGCATCCTGCGTATTGAATATTGGATTCCACGTCTGACTTCTTTAGTCAGAACGACCATCAATCGTTGCAAACGTTGCTGGTTAGACAGAAGACGATCTTGCACTCAAATTATGGCCGCTCTTCCTCCGGAGAGAACTGTTATCACAAGGCCCTTTGTCACTACTGGCGTAGATTTTGCGGGTCCTTTCGAAGTTAATTCTTTTACTGGTAGGGCATGTAGAATAACAAAAGGTTACGTTTGCGTCTTCGTGTTTAATTTTCGTGTTTAATTACAAATGTTGTCATTCTCAACTTCCACCTTTTCTTGGTGTGCGGCCTACGGTCAAATGGCATTCCTTTATTTATTCCCCTACGTTAGATTTTGTCTACTACTTTCTTCATACGACTTTGTGATATTACGCACAAAAAGAGTAGTAACACCTTCTAACGAGTAGCGAATGCACTGAGAGCCGCCTTTCTCCATCTAAGCTTTGCTCTAGTTTACTCGTTATTGTAAATCTCTTGTTCTTTTGGATTTCGTCCAGACAACACCCTCACAAACTTTTGTACAAAAGGTAATATTGTTTACGACAATAAATTGAATTGAGTTTTATTTGAAAATATTAAATTTTCGTATTTTTATTTATTTTCATCCTTGCTACGCAAACAGCTAGGGTCACCTGTCCAGAGGCAGACAAACAGAAAACCAGAATTTTATTAAAGTTAGGCAAAGTAGAGTTGCCTCCCTCTCATCTAATTTACATATACATATATACTTTTCAGGTACAAGGATACGTACAATGGTTCCAATAGGGTCTCCAAGTGCACAGATTGCGAAAGCTTTCTGGTCCTTTAAACCAAACCAACCAAACCATATACGCTAGAAATTAAGAACAAATTGTTAGTCGTAAGATTATACCCAATTGTTTAAGTTTTTGGAATAAATAAAATTTGAATCTGTTTTCACATATATTTCTTATGGGTAGAAGAAAAACCGCCGATGCTGGCCGCTGCGGCTGACGGCTCGCCGCCAAGATAGAATTTATTTTAATTTCTCAGCGGCGCTCTCAAATTCTCTCTCGTTCTTGGAATATCTTTACCATATTTTTGCAAAATGGTACCAACATTGAATCGTTGATAAATACGAAACATATGACACGGTTGTTGGAAATTTCAGAAATTTTAGACGTTTTTGCACTTTTTAAGGTCAATAAAATAATGTTTAATAACAATTTGCTGAACACGCTATTGTTACAATACCAATAATTATCACTATACGTCATGACATTTTTAAATATATAAATGTGTTTAAATGTCGATCACAAAAAGTTAACCGACAACCAACGAAAAGTGACAATTCTAGCCTCTGGCCGCTCTCTCTTTATTTGGTTTGGACGCTAGCTAGAATAAATTACAAAACTGAAAGACGTCTGTTAAGTGTTTTTGCATATTTAATGTTAAAAATATTTGTTTTTATAGTGACACTCCTGAAGATGATTGACGAAGTGAATCGAAATATTGGGAATTTTTAAATAAAAATTAATAAAAACACAACATCGTTGTTTTTTAAATTACATGACCTCAAGCCGGACAAAAACACATACACACACTAAAGAGACTTTCGAAAGTTGTACTTTTAAAGGGGAAAAATGGAAAAAACGGTACCAGTAAAATAGTCCCCGCTAGAATTATAGAATTCGGTGTATACATTCCTCTGACTGCATACACAGGCAAAATAAAAAGATTTTTCAAATTCGTACTTTTTTACTTTTAATGCAAATATGGGTAGAATCATGAAATTAGGATATCTTACACGGTATACGTGAGAGATAAAGGATTTTCAAAACTTGTTCTTTTGAAATTAAAATAGGATGAACCCAATACCCCCCATATTTAAGGTATTGAAGTTTTTTGAAGATTGCTGTATTATGTCTATATATATAGCATAATCATATTGGGATGCCCAATTGGGCACCTAGTATAAAAATGGTACCAACTAATTTATTACAGATAGAATCGTGAAATTTGGTATGTAAATTCCTCGCACCACATAGAAGCGCAATATAAATTCATTTAGGCACTTTTAAGGGTGAGCACAAAACGATAAAAATGGGTTGCCAAGGATAAAATGACCTTGACAACCCTGCTCAGTTACAACGTGTAAAACTTTTGTGCTCCGTCTAATTTGAATAAATATTTGTTATTTTGCATCCATAGATATTTTAGTGCCTCAAATTCATTACAAATACACAGATAAGTATTTTTGTGATTTAGTTTACTTGTGATATTGTGTTTGTGTGTTTAATTTTGATAAAAAAAATCTTGTTTTTGGCTTAGAAATATTTTCTTGACCAAACAACAACAATTGTTTTGTGATTTCTGTGCACTTTTTTGTTATTGCTTATAACGTTATTCTTGTTGTGCGTTCTGTCCATTTCGTTTATTTGTTTTTCTGACTGAACAGTGTTGCCATCTATCGTTTTTTTAATTTATTATAGTGATTTTTTTTACGCGATTTTACTTTTTTTATTTTTAACACAGTAAAGGGTGGTATTTTAGAAAGTCATGTGGTGCTCGTATGATAATTGTAAAATTGTTTCGGGCAGTGAGCGTTCCATTGAATGCTGGTTGTGTTCCAGTCAATGGCATGCTAAATGTGCCGGTGTAGGTGCAAGGGTTGTGGACGCATTGTACGGGGAGAACAATGGTTTACGTTGGTGTTGCACTAAATGTAGAAAGATTAGTGTAGATTTTTATTACTTATTCATGACTTCTATGTCCGAGATTGCTGAAATGGGAAAGGACCTCTGGGCGATTTATACAAGATTTAATAAGTGGATAAATACCCAGAATTGGATGAGTTTACTAAGTCGCCGGTAGTTTCAGGCCAGAAACGTAAGAGAAAAGCGAGGATGGCGTCTAGTAAGCCCTCGTGTGTGAAAACTGTGACACTAGCACCATTAGATCGGATGGTGTTATTTCGGCGGCCCGGTTGCTTCTGCAGCTACGGCTACTGTAGTCGGCGGGTCAGTCACTGTGGACGGTGATATCCAGACTTATGCTTCAGTTGCAGGGCCGATCAGCCGCGGCGTAATCAAGCGCCAGTTGTAACGGGTCCTTCTCTGGCCCGTGTGAATGCGACTGGTCTTCTGGACCCAGTTACTGTTGCCAGTGGTGTCCGCCCTCATCGTTCTGGTGGAAATTCCGGTGGATTGTCCATGGCTCCGGAAATACGTCCGTGGACGATTTGAATTTCTTTATTAAGTCGAAGATTGAGGGTGACTATCATATAAAAATGTATAAATTGAAGTCATCTTTTGCCCAAAGTCGATTAAGTCGTTTAAAATTGTCGTATCGAGGGAAATTTTCGACAAGCTAATTGTCACCTCATTCTGGCCATCTAGGGCTTTTGTCAAAGAGTTTGTGGATAGGGTTGACAATCTGGCGCGTCTCCCAGCAATGTCAGCTACTATTCCAAAAAACTGAGCAGTTCTTTTTGTATCGGGTATCAGAATGTTAGAGGTTTGAATACGAAGTTAAATCGTCTGTTTGTTGATAGCTTTGACTTTGACGAGATTTAAATGCAGAACTGTAAAATCCATCACCATATCCACTGTGATTTAAAATGTGCAGTTGGATGTAAAAAAATGTTAGGTACAAAAATAGAAGCCAAGCTATTAACGCCACTGCTCTACACAATAGCTGTTTGAATGTCTCCCGAACAGGTTTCTGTAAATCACCCAGAATAAGCCAAAGTTCATTAACTGTATGAAAACCTACAAGCAACACAACAAAAAGGCCTACGAATTTCTCACTAATTGGGCTTGCCAGTAAAAAACAAATAAAACCAGCATTTCAATGAGTATGATAATCCCATTTTCGTAGCTACTGACACTTTCACCATTCCCCAAATGGATGCCACTATAAAAAATAGTATAATTGGATCCAATAGTATGTATTGATTTAATGTCAACATTCCAACATCAAATATGAGAAATGTTGCAGCAACTACTCATGAACAGTATCAAAAGCCAGTGGGATAATCAGTGCGCTCAAAGTTGTACAAAAGTATCTCATCCCTTCATAGTGGGTACCATTATATTTATCACCAGGCTTCTCAAACGGAAAAGTTCCATTGTAACCCGTCATATAACCTAATAGTGCAATCAGCATTTTTCCGAGTGGTGGGTGTACATCAAAGAAAAATGTCCGGTTGATGTACCAACTGCCCATTTTACCAAAATTAGTTTCATCCCAACAAACATGATCCGGTTCAGTCACTTTATAATACATTAATACTAATTGTCGATGTTTTATTCATCTCATCGACCTCACCAGAAGATTTTTCGTTCGACATTTTAAGCAAAATATTTTTATTCCTTTTACTATCTATATTCTAACGTCCTTATTAATATGGGACGTAGTAAGTTGTTTGTCACATGTTCCTATATTCCTCCATCGTCCGAGTTATGTGTTTATGAGAGGCACTTGACTGCAATTGGTATGGTTGCTTCGAAGGCAGGTGATTTGGCCCATATCATGATTTTAGGGGATTTTAATTTACCCACAGTATCTTGGCTTACCTTGCCAGATGCGGAGGCTTTAACATCGTTGACGTCGACTTTTAATTCTGATGATTGGCCTTCTCATATAGTTAGACTCTTTACTGATTTAAATTTATTTCAGATCAATTATGTTGGAAATGTGAATGCTAGGCAACTTGACCTAGTATTTGTCAATGATCCCCAGTTCTTCGAGATCAGTAGGTTTCCTCCCATATCAATCCCGGAGGACGACTATCATCCTACCTTGAGTGATTCTTCTCGCTCTACTTCACAAGATAATCGTACTGTTTATTGTTTTTTTTTATCGAACGCCCCTTTTTCACACCCCCCCCCCTTCCGAACGAGAGGGCCACGTCCCCATAACGTAGGGACAGCGTACACACCATAGTCCGAACCATGGCGGCTAAGCAGTAGAGGGTGGACACCGGCTACAGATCAAATATCAACAGCCGGCATAAAAAAATATTAAACAAAATATTAGTATCACATGCAAATACAGTTGAACTTCGATTAACCGTGATGCTCGGTACCGGGCTAATCACGGATAACCGAAAATCACGGTTAAAAGACGTAAAATTTTACATGTATAAATTTTATTATTTTTATTTATTTTTGACAAAAACATGTAAATCTGCGTCTATAAATAACTCATATCATCATATCTCTAGAAATACATACATTTATTTAAAAAAATCTTTTATGGAAGTCTGTCTTATGCTTTTAGCTTTTGATTGATCTTCCAACAAATGAGTTTATATGCGATATATTTGCATTTTATCTGGTTCTGAAATACTTGGACAATTAAAGTTTTCTAAAAAACCTAACAAAATACTACTAGCCTTTATTGCTTGAGCCAATGCAGGCATTTCGTCCGCATTTCCTCCATCTGATTCATCGGAATTTGAAACAAGCTCATCTTCTTGGCTTTGGGTAACCATGTCTACGATTTTGTCTTCAGATATAATAGAAAACGGAGCGACATCAGAGTCGCACACCATCCACTTTTCGACAGCATCAATCGTACATCCAGACGGTATGGTTATATCTGTTTGTATCTCAACAAGGCTATTTAGAGCATCTTCATTATGAGATAATAAGTTATTCCAAACTCTTTTTAAAACTTGTGGAGTTACAGAGTCCCACGAAGCTGCGGCTGCCCACAAAGTTGTCTTAATATTCAAAGATTTAAAGAATTCACGTCTGTCATTAGTACCAACAAGTTTTTGAACGATCAGTTCACGGCAGTGACAATTTAAGCTCCGAATTACTCCTTGATCCATAGGCTGAATCAAGGACGTGCAATTTGGTGGGATATATTTTACTGTAACGTTTTCAGATATCACAGCATTTACATCTGGGTGTGCTGGACAGTTGCCTAATAGTAAAAGTATTTTACAGTTATTTTTGAGACCGATGCGCCGTTGATGTTCCTTTGCTTCTGGTACAAAATTTTGATTAAACCACTCCAGAAATTGCTGTTGTGTTACCCAAGCTTTCTTATTAGATTTGTAAATCACAGGACGTTCGACGTTCAAGGTGTTCAACGTTTTTTTAAGCTCTTGGATGGGCACTTTTTCCTATTATCATCAATTTACACTTGTGAATTCCTGCAGCATTTGAACAAACTAGCACTGTGATTCTCTCCTTGGATTCAAGTCGTCCACAAACATCGTAGCAGACTCATAATCAGCACACTCCTTTTCTCCCGTAGATTTCAGTCGACGGATTCCATGACGTTTTTTGAATTTATCCAACCAACCAAATGAATAAGTGCACTCTGAATTCATGTTTAACTTCAAATGGAACATGTTTGCCTTTTCGACAATCATTTCGCCTGAAGTTCAGAAGCAAATTTCAGTTTAAGTTCATAAAGAGTGATTTTTTTGAGGTTAGGATTTTCATGCATTAGTATTTGACAGATCACGTGGGATTTCAGACATGGTGTCAAAGAGAAAGATGCTCAGTATGCTTTGACATTTCATCATGAATAGACTTACTAACGAGCAACGCTTGCAAATCATTGAATTTTATTACCAAAATCAGTGTTCGGTTCGAAATTTTTTATCGACAAATTTTGTTCAGCGATGAGGCTCATTTCTGGTTGAATGGCTACGTAAATAAACAAAATTGCCGCATTTGGAGTGAAGAGCAACCAGAAGCCGTTCAAGAACTGCCCATGCATCCCGAAAAATGCACTGTTTGGTGTGGTTTGTACGCTGGTGGAATCATTGGACCGTATTTTTTCAAAGATGCTGTTGGACGCAACGTTACGGTGAATGGCGATCGCTATCGTTCGATGCTAACAAACTTTTTGTTGCCAAAAATGGAAGAACTGAACTTGGTTGACATGTGGTTTCAACAAGATGGCGCTACATGCCACACAGCTCGCGATTCTATGGCCATTTTGAGGGAAAACTTCGGAGAACAATTCATCTCAAGAAATGGACCGGTAAGTTGGCCACCAAGATCATGCGATTTGACGCCTTTAGACTATTTTTTGTGGGGCTACGTCAAGTCTAAAGTCTACAGAAATAAGCCAGCAACTATTCCAGCTTTGGAAGACAACATTTCCGAAGAAATTCGGGCTATTCCGGCCGAAATGCTCGAAAAAGTTGCCCAAAATTGGACTTTCCGAATGGACCACCTAAGACGCAGCCGCGGTCAACATTTAAATGAAATTATCTTCAAAAAGTAAATGTCATGGACCAATCTAACGTTTCAAATAAAGAACCGATGAGATTTTGCAAATTTTATGAGTTTTTTTTTTAAAAAAAAGTTATCAAGCTCTTAAAAAATCACCCTTTACAATATCTCGATTTCAGTTAACTTACCTGAAATTGGAGTTCCCTTAAATTTTTCTTGCCGAAACCATTCATATGTTGCGAAATCAACTTTTGGATTTTCGGATGTTTTTAGTGTATATCTGTGTTTAAGGCCAAGCGTTGAATCAGTATCGGAGCAAAATTTTAAAATCCGATCTATGTTTTTTATTAAATCGGATACAGTTTGAATGCCAACTCCATATTTTTCAGACAACATTTTAAAAGGTATTTTACGTTTTGAGTATTCATTAATCAGCTCCATTTTTTCTTTAATTGAAAGAACCTTTCTTGCTCTTTTCGCAGATTTAGTTTTTGACGGTGGCATGATGTAAGGAAAACACGTCTTGATAGATCAAATTTCACACTGATGAATGAATATGAAATTTGACATGAAAATTACACTTTCATGAAAAAGGGGAATCACCGAATTTTAATATGAGAGATGTGTGTTTATTATACGAGAAAAAACAAACAAGCAGTCACATGGACACGGATCACGGATAATAGAGGTAAATCACGGTTAATAGAGGTAAAAAATCAACCACTCAGAGATGTGTGTGTATTATACGAAAAAAACAAACAAGCAGTCATATGGACATGTGCATCACGGATAATAGAGGTAAATCACGGTTAATAGAGGTAAAAAATCAACCACTCAGCTTCACGGTTAAAAGAGTCACAGTTAATCGAAGTTCAACTGTAAAAGTTATTCTTAAAGTTAGTAACTAAATATATTAAAGTAAACATGTTACAACAAACTATCATCCAAGCAGGAGAAAATCCTCGACTTTATTATATCGATTCCTAATCCGAAATCTATGATATGACACAATGAATTGAAATCAATACACATTCTGCGAATGGGCTCTGCGGAAGCATAGTTCGTACGCTTAAAGTCAATATGGATGAATTGATAGTATCTAGAAGGTCTAAATGGCACGTTAAACTTAATCCTAGAAATAATATAGTCAGAAGAGAAATCACCATTTATAACCATATAAACCTTTTCAAGGAAGGCAAGTCGACCAACTTCAATCTGCTAGTATAAGGGGGAAGAATAAAATCACTATTCCAATGCAAGTGTCTTAATGAAAATATTAAAAATTGTTTCTGAACTGATTCAATTCTGTCGATATAGATACCATACTGAGGATCCCACACTACGGAACCATATTCCAGAATAGGTCTGACAAGTGATGTAAATAGCTGCTTCGTTACGTAAGGGTCGGAGAACTCCTTAGACCATCGCTTAATGAAGCCAAGAACACCATATGCTTTGTTAACCATAGTAATAATATGATTGTTGAAATTCAGTTTGGAATCCATTAGAATACCAAGGTCTACAAAAGAATCAACTAACTCTAACTCAGTTCCTCTAATATTATATGTGACAAATCTTGGATTCGATCCAAAGAAACGCATGTGTCTGCATTTCCTTAGGTTGAGTTCCATACAATTCATGTCACACCAGCGTCCAAAAAATTCGAATTCGTTCGAAAATTCTGGCCAATTATAAGAAAAAAATATTTTTACATCATCTGCATACATTAGAAGTCGAGAATTGATGATAGACCCCGGAAGGTCATTAATGAATAATAATAAAAGAACCGGCCCCACATGACTACCCTGAGAAACACCTGATGGAATCAGAATAGGTCTAGAATAAGAATTACCAAATTTGACAATCTGAGAGCGATTTGAAAGATACGAAGATATCCACTTCAAGAAGTTAGAGCTAAAACCTATACGATCTAATAAATATAACAAAAGTGGTTCACTTATCAAATACCTTACTAAAATCTGTATAGATGACATCAGTCTGATTACCCTGAACAAATTCATCAATAACGTGAGAAGTAAGGGCAAATCAATAACAGGGATTTCTAATTGACTCAATGCAGAAATATTATAAAGATAGGCGTCACTCGACCCATAAGATCGCTCTGAGTATGTCGTGGCAAAAAATTTTGCAAAACAATCAGCAATCGCCTGATCATCACCAAACTCTAAGCCATCCATTCTAATCCTTGTCGAATTAGTTGAGTATCTACGTTTCAAATTCACAAAGTCATAAAACGATCTAGGGTTCTTCCTAAAATCATTCCTTAGTTTTTCCAAGTAGATCCTATAACATCTCTGAGACTCAATGCTATATTTCGACCTAGCAACGGCATATTTGACATAATCTGAATTCAAACCGGTCCTCTTAAATTTCTTAAAAAGTCTACTTCTCGAATTCTTCGTGCTAGACAACTCACGTGAAAGAGTGGCCAACACGAGTTTTCGGTACTGATAGTTGTCCTCCGGGAGTGATATGGGAGGAACTCTACTGATTTCGAAGTAATGGGGATCATCGGCAAATACTAAGTCTAGTTGCCTAGCATTTACATTTCCCACATAAATTATCTGAGACAAGTTAAGATCAGTAAAAAGTCTAACTATTTGCAAGGGCCAATCATCCCTATCAAAAGTTGACGTCAACGGTGTTAAAGCCTCGGCATCTGGCAAGGTAAACCAAGATACAGAGGGTAAATTAAAATCTCTTAAAATCATAGTATTGTCTAAATCACTCGCCATGGAGACAACCATACCAATTGCAGTTAAATGACTCTCATAAACACATAACTCGGATGATGGAGGAATGTAAGAGCATGTAACAAACAACTTACTACGTCCCATGTTAATAAGGACTGCAATTAATTCAATGTCATCAAACCCTTGCAGAATAGAGCGTTCAGATGAGAATGCCGCACCAACCGCCACCAACTCTCCCTACTCTATCCTTCCTGAAGACAACATATTTCCCACATAAAACCTCGGAGTCCAAAATTGAATCTTTCAACCAGGTCTCAGAAAAAGCCATGGAAAATCTTCCAGAATTGCCACTAGAACGGTGAGGGCGGCCACCACTAGTAACATTCACTGGGTCCGGCAGACCAGTCGCATCCACACGGGCAGGAGAAGAGCCGCCAAAACCGGGGCTTGGTTATGCCGAGGCTGATCGGCAGCAACAGGCGTCGGCCCAGCAACCCTTGAAGTGGTACCGACGTCCACACTACCAATCCGCACAATAGTTGCAGTCTGGTTACCTCCTCCCGTCCCGGAAGAGGTAAAAATACTGCGACTATTAGCGAAACAAAATAAAGGTCTCAAAATTGCATCATGGGAGGTTTTGCCCACCAACAGCAAGAGAGACTTTGGCAAAGATCTGCGTTTGATTGTTGACAAGGAATCGGTAGCATACCTGAGAGAAAGGAAAGGTATTGTCAATTTCGGGATTGGCACCATCAGGTTTCGTCTCCCTGGTGTCGATGGTAAACGTGACGTGTAAAAAGTTTTTAAACGTGGTGCAGATTAATCTGCATCACTGCCAAGCCGCCGCTGCCGACCTTCTCCTGTATTTAACCGATAAACAAATCGACGTTGCCCTGGTCCAGGAGCCGTGGATCGTTCACAACAAAGTGAAAGGACTAGCGGCTAAAAACTACACAGTTATTACACCAAGCACGGAGGATAAGGTAAGAACCTGTATAGTAGCCAAGAAGTGTTTAGGTCTAATCTTATCCACAAGTTTCAGTTCTGGAGACACAACGGTGGCATGTTTGGAGGCAACCATCGGGGAAACCTTGACATTTGCCTCCATCTACATGCCATATGAGAAACCCAGTCCGCCTGGAACTAACACGGAACAGCTTATAGCATATGCGTCCGACAAAAGATGGAAACTCCAGGCGGACTGGGTTTCTCATATGGCATGTAGATGGAGGCAAATGTCAGGGTTTCCCCGATGGTTGCCTCCAAACATGCCACCGTTGTGTCTCCAGAACTGAAACTTGTGGATAAGATTAGACCTAAACACTTCTTGGCTACTATACAGGTTATCCTCCGTGCTTGGTGTAATAACTGTGTAGTTTTTAGCCGCTAGTCCTTTCACTTTGTTGTGAACGATCCACGGCTCTTGGACCTGATTCTCGGCTCCAGTTGGAGCCACAGAATCAGCCTGGGCTGTAGAAGCAGCCAGGGCCACAGAAGCGACACCATCCGAACCAATGGTGCTTGAAATCCCGGATTTCATAGCTGAGGACTTAGAAGATGTCGTTCTCGCCGTTCTCTTGCGTTTCTGTCCTGAAACTACCGGCGACTTAGAAAAATCATCCAATGCTGGGTATTTATCCAGATTGGATGTGCAATTGTTAAATCGGGTATAGATCGCCCAGAGATCTTTACCCATCTCAGAAACCTCGGACATAGACGTTCTGAAAAAATTATAGAAATCTATACTTATCTTCCTACATTTGGTGCAGCACTAACGTAGACCATTGTTCTCCCCATACAATGCGTCCACGACCCTCGCACCAATACCGGCACATTTCGCATGCCATTGACTGGTACATAGCCAGCATTCAATGGTACGCTCCATGTCCGATGCAATTTTACAGTTAACAAATGAACACGACATGTCTAAAAATGCCACCCTTTACTGTAAAATAAATAAATTAAAAAAAGCAAAATCGCGTAATTAAAAAGCACTAAAAATTTATAAAAAAAAAAACGCTAGATAGCAACACTTTTCAGTCAGTTAACAAATAAAAGAAAATGGACAAAGCACACAAAAAGAATGACGTTATAAACAATAACAAAAAAGTGCACAGCGAAATCACAAATAGTTGTTGTTGTTTGGTCAAGAAATATTTCTTAGCCAAAAACACGATTTTTTTATCAAAAATAAAACACAAACACAATAAAACAAGTAAACTAAATTACAAAAGTACTTATCTGTGGATTAGTATTGAATCTGATGCTCTAAAATATCAACGTATGCAAAATAACTAATATTTATTCAATTAGAAACGGAGCACAAAACTTTTACAGGTTGTAACAGAGCAGAGTTGCCATTAACTCCAACTCAAGAGAACCAACTTTGTAATGCTAAATTCGTTTATCCAGGATGTTGATTGGAATTCTGTCTGTAGCTGTTGTCACTACACTGATCTTGACATTGTTGTGGATAGATTTTATAAAATTTTAAATGATTTAATGTCACGATCAGTACCGAAAATTCGTATTGGGCACTCCAGAAGACTACCTTGGTTTTCTCATGAGTTGTCTAGTATGAAGAATTCGAGAAGTATACTTTTTTAGAAATTTAAAATAGAAGACTGGTTTAAATTCTGATTATATCAAATACTCCGTTGCTAGGTCGAGATATAGCATTAAGCGTAGATCCGCAAATAGGCCGTCTAGGATAAGAATGGATGGTTTAGAATTTTGTGAAGATCAGGCGATTGCTGATTGTTTTGCGACGACTTATTCTGAACGATCTTATCGATCGAATGACACTTATCCTTTTAATGTCTCTGCATTGAATCAGCTGGAAATCCTTGTATTTGATTTACCCTTGGTTTTGTCCAATTTGAATAATCTCAGATCCACGAATAGTGTTGGCCCAGATGGGGTGCCAAGTATAATTTTGAAATTCTGTGCTAGTGGTTTGGATATTCCGCTAACATTGTTATTTAATACTTCATTGAAATTTGGATATTTCCCTTTGGCTTGGAGGAGTTCATTCATTGACCCCCTCCATAAGTCTGGCAGTCTAATTGACGTGTCAAACTATAGAGAAATAGTTAAGTTTTGTGATATTCCGAAGCTATTTGAGAAATTAGTTACTGAGATGGAATCTCATAGGGTTTCTTCTATACTGAGTCCATACCAACATGGATTTCGTAAGGGAAAAGCCCTGACAAACTTGATTCAGTTTACTTATAATGTTATTGATGAATTTGTTCAGGGTAATCAGACTGATGTAATCTATACGGATTTTAGTAAGGCATTTGATAAAGTGAACCATGAACTTTTGGTATATAAATTAGATCGCATTGGTTTTAGCTCTGACTTCTTGAAGTGGACATCTTCGTATCTTTCGAATCGCTCACAGATTTTTAAATTTGGAAATTCTTATTCTAAACGAATTCTGATTCCATCGGGAGTCCCTCAGGGTAGTCAGCTAGGGCCTGTTTTATTCTTATTATTCATAAATGACCTTTCGGAGTCTATTATTAACTCTAAACTTCTAATGTATGCAGAAATATTTTTTTCTTATGATTGTCCAGAATTTTCTCATCCAATGCAGGATGACTTGGATAGTTTTGGACGCTGGTGTGACATAAAGTGCATGGAACTGAACTTAAGGAAATACAAACATATGTGTTTCTTTAGATCGAACCCAAAATTTGTCAGGCATAATATTAGAGGAGCTGAGTTAGAGGTAGTTGATTCTTTCGTAGACCTTGGTAGTCTAATGGATTCCAAACTGAATTTCAACAATCATATTATTACTATGGTTAACACCATATGCCTGGTGTTCTTGGTTTCATTAAGCGATGGGCTAAGGAGTTCCCTGATCCTTACGTGACGAAGCAGCTATTTACATCGCTTGTCAGGCCTGTTTTTCCCCCTTATACTAGTAGATTGAAGATTATACTAGAAGATCGACTTGCCTTCCTTGAAAAGCAGACGTGTTATGTTGAATACCGTGATGGTTTATAAGGTTATTGTTAAATCTAGTAATTCATTTATTTGTATTAACCGCGAACAATTACAATGGTGTTTTAATAAAGAACAAAAATATAAGAGAGTTGCCGTATGGCGTTAACAAAGGCTGATGCCAGATTTGTCATTTAGTGCAATTCTCAACACTTCCCCTCAAATCTGACTTCATGTTTAAATAAATTATAATTTCAATAATTTTAATCCAAGAGATTCAGCGCACTTATTGTGCTTTGGTGCTACCAATCCTTTAGTCAAGACGTCAGCCGGCATATCATCTGTCTTCATGTACTTCACTTTGATCTCGCCTCTTTCGATGGAATCACGTATGAAGTGGTGACGGATGTCCACATGCTTCGTCCGATTGTGGAAAATTGGATTTCGGCTTAACTTCTCGGCACTTTGATTGTCGTTGTAGATACAAATTGGATTGTTGTTGCCGAGTATTTCGTTTGAAAATCGTTTAAGGTAAATGGCCTCTTTTGTGGAATCTGAAAGAGCCATATACTCAGCTTCAGTACTAGATACGGCCACGGTCTTTTGCTTTCTGGACTCCCAACTGATGGCACCGTTTGCGTATGTAAATGCATAGCCTGTGTATGATTTTCTATCGTCTATGTTCGAACCCCAGTCTGCATCAGCATATCCTTCTACTGATTTGTTGTTGGATGAATATACGAGTCCAATGTTCTGAGTATGTTTCAAGTAACGCAGGACTCTTTTGGCGGCTATCCAGTGTGCTGTTCCATAATTTACATTAAATTGGCTTAGAACGCTTATGGCATGTGCAATGTCTGGTCTGGTGGAAACGGCCAGGTACATTAAAGATCCGATCAAACCTTGATACGGCAATTTTTCTGCTTCATGTTTTTCGTTTTCATCCTTCGGACACATTTCTTTGCTAAGCTTCTCACTAACGTTCATCGGGGTGCTGACTGGTTTACAGTCTGCCATACCAAATCTTTCCAGTAAGTGTTGAATATATCTCGACTGTGACATACAAATTTCTCCCGATTCCAGATTTTGATTGAATTCAATTCCAAGGCAAAATTTGATAGGTCCTAAGTCCTTCATCTCGAAAGTATTGGCCAATTCGTTCTTCAGATTTGTCAGCATATTTTCATCGTTTGATGCTACTACGATATCGTCAACATAAATTGCGATGAGCGTTATGTTGCTGTTATTTTTATTTATGTACACGCATGGGTCGCATTGTGATGGTGTCATGTTCATTTCTTTTAGCTTCTTGTCTAATTTTTCATACCATAATCTTCCGGATTGCTTGAGACCGTAGATGGCCTTTTTGAGAAGACACACTTTGTTGTTGTATTTCGATGCTTCCTGCTTATGTAGAATTTTGTGAAGGTCGTTGGGCATTTCCATATAAATTTCTTCTTCTATAACGCCGTTCAAATAAGCTCCAACAAAATCAAGTTGGTGTACTTCTAAACCGAATTTTGCTGCAATTGCTACCAAAAAACGTATCGAGCTCATTCTGGCTACCGGCGAAAACGTTTAGTTGTAGTCGATACCGGCGTGCTGCGTGAAACCCTTTGCGACGAGTCTAGCCTTTCTGCATTCAACCGAACCATCAATTCTGTACTTTGTGCGTAGTGCCCACTTTGATTCAACTACTTTTCTGCCAGTTGGTCTATCAACTATTTGCCAAGTCAGATTTTTTATTGTTTTATATTCTTTCAGCATTGCAATACGCCATTCTTCTGCTTCGGGACCAGAAAGGGCTTCGATACTGGTTTTAGGGTCAGCAAGCTGAATCAAGTTTGCTGATTGGTAATCTTCGTCGTCCGAATTATCAAAGCCATGAAAATCATCTAATTCATCCATGCTGTCTTCATCTGTCGGTATGGGATTTTGTACCTTCTTGGGTCTGCCTCTCTCTCCAGTAACTATTTTCTTGGGACGACCGCGAGTCCTATGTTTTGTAGTTTCATTTCCAATTTGGACATCGCTATTGTTACTAACCGTTGCTGTATCTTCATTTTCTGTTGGTTGTTGACTCGATGTGTTCTGAGGTGGACTTTCACTGAAGCGAAGCTCAATTTCATCTGGTGTAAATTCTTCAAATTCGTTCATGTTGGTTGATGGAGTAAATATTACGTCACAGCTTCGACGTATTTTTCTGGCTTCAGGGTCCCACAATCTATAAGCCTTAGATGTCTCAGAGTATCCTATAAATATACACTTTATGGATTTTGGTTCAAATTTTCCTTTACCTGGTGTTTTTTCGAGCGTGAATGCTGAACAACCGAACTTCTGGAAAAATTTCACGTCTGGCGTCTTGTCCATCCATATCTTATAAGGGATTTCGCCGTCTATGCTCTGAGATGGACAACGATTTCGTACGTAGTTGGCAGTATTCACTGCCTCTGCCCAAAATGTGGGTGGTAGACCGGATTGAATAAGCATACACCTTGCCATGTCAAGTAGAGTTCTGTTCTTTCTCTCCGAGACACCATTCTGTTGTGGGGTCAACTCGTGGCGAATTCCATGACACTTCAAAAAATTATTCATATTATTGTTGACGTATTCTGTCCCGTTGTCACTACGTAGGCATTTTATCTTCTTCCCGGTTTTTCTTTCTGCCATATTTTTGAACTCAATAAATTTTTCAGCAACTTCGCTTTTATTTTCCATGAAATAAATCTCGCACCAACGGCTCTTATCGTCTATAAAGGTGACGAAATATCGGGTACCACCGAATGACCGCACCCGCATTGGTCCGCATACGTCACTGTGAACCAACGCCAATAATTCTCCACTTTTGCTACGAGAGGTACTAAACGGAGTCTGAAACTGCTTCCCCCGAATGCAAACTTCACATGCTGGTAACTTTGCTTCAATATTTGTACGTATGCCAATAACTTTTTCTTTCTTTATTATTTCCCTTAGGTCCTTTTCGTTTATGTGGCCAAATATCTCGTGCCAATCTTTGAGGGATTTTTCTCCTTTCTGCGAAATTGAAGCTACTTCCAAATTCTCGTTTACATAGTACAAATCTTTTTCGCGTTTTGCCACAAATAATTTTTCGTTGTTAAGAGGATTTCGTACTATGGCTTCGTTTTGTTTGAAAATTACCTCCAAACCGTTTTGAGTCATCTTTGAAACAGACAGTAGATTTGTTCTTAAGTCGGGTACAAACAATGTTTCTTCAAATTTATCTTACAGTCGGAGTTTTCGATGTGTATAGTTCCCGATCCTCGTATATTGGTAGTGTTATTATTGGCCAAAGCAAGTTGTTCGTTTCTGGTATTCTCAATTTTTTCAAATTTTTCTTCTGCGGAGCACATATGTGAAGATGCGCCGGAATCTAAACACCACTTGCCATAATGATCTTGTATGTTGTTCGCTACTTCGTTTACGTTGCATGAGACCTCTGTTTTGCTATTCTGCTTCTTCTTATTGAAACTTTTTGATCTGCAATCTTTTGCCATGTGGCCAATTTTTCCACAAGTGTGGCAAGCGTATTTGAATTTGCTCTTATCGCTGTTGTTTTTGTTGTTTCTGTCAGCGTAATTGTTGTTATTATTGTTCGTTTTATTCTTAGAATACATAGATCCTTCAATATTTCCATTTGTGTTTCGTTTACGTGCTTCGAACTCCTCGAGTAGTTTAACTTTCAAAATTTCTGTTTTCGGCAATTTCTCCTGTGACTCTATGGCAATTCTAAAAGTTTCGTATTCGTTTGGGATGCTATACAATAAAAGAATAGCTAACAGCTCGTCTATTATTACTAGCTGCATCTCGTTTAATTTGTCAACCACTTCGAAGAATTTCCGTACATGATCACGCATGTCGTCGCCGCTTTGCATTTTTGTCAAGATGAGCGACTTAAGCAACATCGCTTGACGAGCAGGGCCCCGTGATTGATAAATCGAGTGTAACATGTCCCAAACTTCTTTTGATGTGTTGCAGTTCTTAATTTGTCGCAGTTCTGATGGGCTAATCGACAGTATTAGGTCCGATTTAGCTTTTTCGTCATTTTCTGCCCACAAATTTGCTTGCGTCGCATCTCCTGGCTTTTCACATTTTCCACACACGTATTTCCATGATTCGTTTTTAATTAGTAGAGCTTGCATTTGGATCTTCCATGTGTCAAAATTTTCCTTGTTCAAGGGTTCTATTTTTACTGCGGAGTAACTCATCTTCTACTTCGAATTTCCAATAATGACGCCGTAGAACATTCACCAAGCTTTTCTGAGAAAAAACTTTTTTCTTCTTACTTTTCCTTTTTCTGTACTTCTGCGGTGATTTTCTTTTTACTACGTGCGTTTCACTATTAAACTTTATTCAATTCCTATATCTTATTGTTCAATGATTACTTTCTCGCCGCAGTGGAATCGTGTTCTGGTCCATAACCTGTTAAATCTAGTAATTCATTTATTTGTATTAACCGCGAACAATTACAATGGTGTTTTAATAAAGAACAAAAATATAAGAGAGTTGCCGTATGGCGTTAACAATGGGTGATGCCAGATTTGTCATTTAGTGCAATTCTCAACAGTTATAAAGTGTGATTTCTCTTCTGACTATATTATTTCTAGGATTAAGTTGAACGTGCCATTTAGACCATCTAGATACTATCAATTCATTCATATTGATTTTCAGCGTACGAATTATGCTTCCGCGGAGCCCATTCGTAGAATGTGTATTGATTTCACATAGATTTCGGGTTAGGAATCAATATAATAAAGTCGAGGATTTTCTCCTGCTTGTATGTTTAGTTAGTTATGATTCGTTTACTTTTATATTTTTAGTTACTAACATTAAGAATAACCATTACTTGCATGTGATACTCATATTTTGTTTAATAATATTTTTTTTGTTATACCGGCTGTTGATATTTGATCTGTAGCCGGTGTACACCCTCTATTGCCTTGCCGTCATGGTTCCGACTGTGGTGTGTACGTTGTCCATACGTTATGGGGACGTGGTCCTCTCGGTCGGAAGGGGCGGGATTGAGAGGAGTTGGGACCATTCATTTTAAAGTATTGCAGCCAAAATCGTGCAATTTGATGTGTAAATTCCTCCGACCATGTAGAAGCGCAGAAAATAGGATTTTTCGAAATTTGTACTTTTAAGGGGTGTGCGGGACAAAAATTGTGTACAGCCCTTTAATTACGTAAACGCGGAACATAAATGGGTATTTCAAAATGTAACAAATAAAGTACATGTTTTTGGGGAAGCGAGAACACATGTAACATATATTAATTTACAACATGTTTACTTTTTGGGAAAGGAGTGTAAAAAGTTATAAAGTGGCCGGTTGCATCTAGAAACATGATATATATATAAATATATATATATATATATATATATATATATTGTAATGTAGGGGCAATCTTAATGTGTTTCTTACCTATAAATCCCCTTTTCTTCATTCAATCCAGATGTTTCTGCTCTATAGCAACGACTTACAGCAGCCACTTTAACTGGTAGTTCACTTTCGTCTAATATTTGTTTCTCGAAAAATCCAGCTAATGCCATTTCCGATGTCCCAGACAAGCATAATCCGGAGTCCAATTTGTAAACCTACAAGTAAACAAATGTGGAATATATATTTTTTCCTTTTACTCTTATAAGGATCATGGGTCCGTATGAATGGAATATTGTTCATAATTAGTTGTTATCGCTAAATACTAGAGTGATCAAACCCGAGACCGAAAACCGGGTCAACCGGGTTTTTCACATGAGACCGACAGTCGGGGTTTTTAAAGTATCAGTTCTCGGTCTGTCTCAACCGGATTTTCACCGGTTTAATATTATCACATTCCTCACAGAACATTTTTTATTTGGGTCGCTGGTCAACTAAAAAAACTTTACGAACTAGCAAAACCGAGAGATGTTGTTATTGTAGCAGTATTTGTGATTATGTTGTCCATTAGGTGTTGTTTGATTCGTCTTGTGTTGTGAGTTCTGCTGTTCTGTATTCGACGTATTTGCATCTATTCGCGCCGAATACGAATTGAGCCTACTCATGTCTGTCGTGCCAAACCCGTTTCCTCCGAAGCCACAGACGGGGAATGTTCTCCTAGCACAACTTCACTCTGTAGTTTTTAACGGCTTCAGCGACTGCATCAGAGTGAATGTCGTTAAGATTTGAGACGGCCGGAATAACGTGAGTCGCTCATATTTATTTTTTTCATTTTATTTCGTGTTTCATTTTTCATTTTATTTCGTGAATGATATTGTGTTCCATTATTAAATGACAAAGTTCAACCTTTCCAATAAAACCTGAAATTTGAAAAAATAATCAAGGGGTAATTATGTAACTTTCGAATTATCGACACGATAATTCGGAAATTGCATAATGAGGCCCCAGTACTTTTTATAGCCGATTTAATTTATCTTCATATGACTACAACGACTGGCTTTCAGTCCAGCTCAAAATCCACACCAAACAGTTACTCGTGGTCATCGCTTTTTAAGACCTGCCTGATATGCACTTTGATCTAAAGCTTCTCTTTTGTAGCATTGGACCTCGTGCTCTAGATCATAAAGATCCTTCCTTATCTGCCTGGGAGAGGGTAGCCTGTCCACAGGTGGTGATTGATACTGATACTGCTTCGACAACATGAAATTGTGCCGTCGCACACTGTATGGTTTTACAAATTTTAGTGACAAAACCTCAAAAATATTTTTTCCAAAATTTTGCTTTGTGGATAATTAGTAGATATTAAAGTTAAGATATCATTTAAGAGAAAGTAATATTAGTGCTCTCTACCGGAGGTAACAATCTTGTCGCGATGTAGGGGCTTAAGTGCAGTCGAACTAATTGGAGTGGTAGTCCGATTGTTCGTCTGCATGACCAAAGGTAACCTCTCTCCTTCCCATACAAATTGGATCAGTTGTACATCCCTAACTGTTCCAATTACCTGGAAGGTATAACAACTTTTTCACTCCTTTGGAGAAGACCGTACAAACCTGAGGGTAACTCATCAACCGGTGTTTACCTGTATGCGCACCGGTCGTGCTGGCACCTATCGAGCCCTAGTCACCTAGGGCTCACTTACATAGGTCCAGAACACACAAAAAGCATACATAGGGAATTAAATGGGATGGAAAACAAAAAGATTTTAAAATCGGAGGTGGTAATATACACCCCAACGTCGGAAGGAGCAGAGGCGGCGACTTCCGGCGGGCACGGTGGAGACACACAGTCTCCTCTACGTGTCGCCAACGGCCTCAACAGATCAACCAATATGACCACGGTACGCCCACTGACATCTCTACATAATGACATGGAACGCCAGGTAACGACTTGTGAGGGAACGGACAAACGAACGACTCTAGATCTCGGACGGATTACTGGCGCCATTTTGAAGCAGTAGACTGAACTCCAGCGCCAATTGGAGGCAGAACGGGAGTCTTCACTGGGATCTTTCAGTGATCTGAGTGACACCATAGGGGACTTCGACAATCTATGGATTCTCTCTGACGAGCTTGATGTCACATTGACTCAATCTCCAAGAGAAATCCATGGTCGGAGCCTACTACTGGGGTCGCTGAGATCACGGAGAACTCGCTGACGGCTCTGGTTCTGTCTCCAATCGATGAGTCGGCACACGTCGACCCGTCCCGGACGACAATGGCGGCCACTCTGCTGCGTCAGGTTGCAGTGGACAAAGAATTGGCTGAATCAAGTTCCAGTGAATTCACCGGAGGTTCTCCCAAAGAGTCTAAGACTCTATCGGGGACAGAGCCTAAAGGTGATGAAACGAAGAACACCTCAGCTAACTCGGAGTCCCGGAGCACATCAATGCAGAGCAAAGCTAGAGAGCAGAAGGCCAAAAGCGGCTATAGGCGCTCCTGCGGTATCCTGAAAAGGTTTGTAGGACGCGACTTCGCTCTGCTCTCCGACAAGGAAAAAACACTGCTCAGGAGACATCGACACAGTGTGGTTAAGTTCGAAAGAAATTACCCGCATGAGTTTGTCGATCGTCTCCTGATCAGCAGTCTTCCTGCGCACAGGACGGACAAGGCTTCTCGATTGCCGGCAGACCACACAAAAACACGCTTACCCAAAAACGACACCAACAAACACACCTACAGGTACAAGAACGACAAAAAACAACAAATTAACGGCAAAGATAAACCTGCTTCTTCTTCCCCTCCAACTGAGACCAATAAAGCACGCAGCTCTTTTGACGGTCCTTCAACTAGCCAAGCGGCTCTTAAGTCCTCTGCTAGTGGTCAGACCCTCAAGAGAGCCAGATCGGGCGATGAGCCTCAGGTGGAAGTGTTGAAGAGGCAGAAGCACGTCGGCAACTCCCAAGTTCCATCGGAACTAAGAGTAGCTGTCATCGACAGATCGGATCCAGATGGCAGGATGAACTCTGAAAGATGGCTGCTACTGGAGACATTGCTACTCGACGAGATGCTGGCGGATAAGTGGTGTGACGACGACATATCCTTCAAGGGAGCAGAGTGGAGCAAGGGTGCCAAGATTGTCAACTGTGGCAATAAAAGATCACTGGTATTTTTGGAAACCACAATTGGCAGTCCTAAAACCCCGTGGCCAAACGCCGCCCTTGAAGTGGTACCGACGTCCACACTACCAATCCGCACAATAGTTGCAGTATGGTTGCCCCCTCCGGTCCCGGAAGAGGTAAAAATACTGCGACTATTAGCGAAACAGAATAAAGGTCTCAAAACTGCATTATGGGAGGTTTTGCCCACCAACAGCAAGAGAGACTTTGGCAAAGATCTGCGTTTGATTGCTGACAAAGAATCGGTTGCATACCTACGAGAAAGGAAAGGTATTGTCAATTTTGGGCTTGGCACCATCAGGTTTCGTCTCCCTGGTGTCGATGGTAAAAGTGACGTGTAAAAAGTTTTTAAACGTGGTGCAGATTAATCTGCATCACTGCCAAGCCGCCGCTGCCGACCTTCTCCTGTATTTAACCGACAAACAAATCGATGTTGCCCTGGTCCAGGAGCCGTGGATCGTTCACAATAAAGTGAAAGGACTAGCGGCAAAAAACTACACAGTCATCACACCGAGCACGGAGGATGAGGTAAGAACCTCATATATAGTATATATAGTAGCCAAGAAGAGTTTAGGTCTAATCTTATCCACAAGTTTCAGTTCTGGAGACACAACGGTGGCATGTTTGGAGGCAACCATCGGGGAAACCCTGACATTTGCCTCAATCTACATGCCATATGAGAAACCCAGTCCGCCTGGAACAAACACAGAACAGCTTATAGCATATGCGTCCGACAAAGGATGGAAACTTGTCGTGGGTTGTGACGCCAATGCTCACCATACACAATGGGGCAGCACAGATATTAACGAAAGAGGTGAGTCACTTTTTGAATTCATTACACTATCTAGCCTAAGAATTTGTAACGTGGGTAACACCCCCACTTTCAAAACTAGGGTTAGAGAAGAAGTACTAGATTTAACTTTGACTAATATGCCTAGTTCGTTTATCACTGAATGGAGAGTATCAAGTGATCACTCCTTCTCTGATCACAAGAGAATACTCTTTAAAATCAATTTAGAGCAAAAAAACATAGAACCGTATAGAAAGAAAAGAACGAACTGGTCAAAATTCCACCATCACGTGGAATCAGATCTTATGGGTCTCACGACCGATACGTTCACGGGAGATGATATTGACAAGTATGTCAACAGCCTGACGTGGGCACTGTCAAACAGTTTCACTCGGTCATGTCCTAAAACTTTCCCAGGAAAAAGGACCCAACCGTACTGGTGGACCACTGAGCTAAGGAAGCAAAGAAAGTATACCAGGAAACTGTACAATACGGCTCAGCGAACAGGTAGCAATGAAGATTGGGAAAACTACAAAGTTAGTTTTAACATCTACAAGGCAGATCTTAAAAGAGCAAAGAGAGCGTTGCCTATTGCGAGACAATAGGCAACGCTAACGAGGGAGCTAGATTCAGAAGAGTACTGTCGAAGCACCCGAAACCTCTAGGACACATCCAGAAACTGGATGGCACATGGACGGCATCGGGCCTAGAGACACTTGGCCTCTTAGCAGAGATCCACTTCCCAAATTGTACAGAGGTTGCCGGTGAGGTCACTTTGGCCACAAGAGATAATCTCTCTCAATTTGATGAAGTCGGCATAGATAACATAGTCAATGAAAATAAGATAAAATGGGCAATTGATACCTTCCAGCCCTTCAAATCCCCGGGTATGGATGGTATCTTTCCAGCCATGCTGCAACAGACGACGGATGTGATTATAGAACATCTTGTACGTATTTTTAAAGCATGTCTACGCCTCAGATTTATACCAAAGAACTGGAGGGAGGCAAGGGTTGTTTTCATACCCAAAGCAGGCAAACCCAGTCACTCGTCCGCTAAGGACTTCAGACCAATCAGCCTGTCATCCTTCCTCCTTAAGACAATGGAACGTATCTTAGATGCACATCTAAGAGATAGCATAGATAACAACCTGATAAGTGACGCACAGCATGCCTATCTCAAAGGCAAATCTACTGAGAGCGCACTTCATGAGGTTGTAAGTTACATAGAAAGAAATCTAGAATTGAAGGAGTATACCCTTGCAGCTTTTCTAGACATAGAATGAACCTTTAATAACATAGAGTCCGAAACCATCAGTAGCGCTCTACGATGCTAAGGCATCGTATTATCAATTCGACTCTGGGGATCGGAATGATTCGGAAACTGGTGACAAGGGGAACACCACAGGGAGGGATCCTATCCCCACTCCTGTGGCTACTCGCTGTGAACAGTATCCTCAGATCCCTTTCTGATGATGGCAATAAGGTAGTTGCATATGCCGATGATGTAGTTATCTTGGTAGGGGGAAAATTTTTACCAACTATCAGCGACTTAATGCAAGGAGCACTGAGGAAATTATCAGGATGGGCTACTAGTAGTGGTCTAGGCATTAATCCTAGAAAAACAGAACTAGTTCTTTTTACAAGGAAATACAACATAGATCCATTCAGGAAACCAGTACTGGATGGTACCGAACTCCCACTTTCACAGGAGGCTAAATATCTTGGGGTGTTTTTAGATCGCAGGCTAAACTGGGTCAGGAACACTGAAGAGAGATATAAGAAAGGCCTAAATGCTCTTTACATGTGCAGGAACTCCATAGGCAAGAGCTGGGGTCTGAAACCGAAGTTGTAGATTGGATCTACCGGTCGGTAGTCAGACACATTACTACCTATGGCTGTTTAGTATGGTGGAGAGCCATGAGAAATGGGAAACTATTAGCGAAACTAACCAAGACACAGAGACTAGCTAGTCTGAGTATCACAGGAGCCCTCAAAAGCACACCGCAGTCAGCATTGGATGTATTGTTACACCAGCTACCTCTGGATAATTTCACGGAGATGGCTGCTGCAAAAAGCGCTTTTAGGCTCAGAGAATCAGCCTACTGGAAGAGTAGACCATACGGTCATGCGACCGTTTTTCAAAGAAATGGGGAAAACTTACAGCCAGAACACGTCTTCAACGAAGGTACCGACTATTTGGTACTGGTTCTGGACTTCTCAACAGTACCAAAGATAATTATACCAAAAAGAGCAGATTGGGAAAATGGCGAGCCCTTCACGGGCTTGGCTGTCTACACTGACGGCTCTAAGATGGACATAGGCACAGGTGCGGGTTTCTACATTGAATCTCTACAGATACGTAAATCTTTTTGACTCAACGATAACTGTAGCGTTTATCAAGCTGAAATCCTTGCAATAAAAAAAGCAGCAGAATTTCTAGTGGAGATAGAAATTCCGGCTGAGACAGAGATAAACTTTTACATAGATAGTCAGGCAGCCATTAAATCAATCATGTCGCATAACGTCAAATCAAAGCTTTTGCTGAGTTGCAAGCGCTCGCTAGATGACCTCAGAAACCATGTGGTCCGTCTCTGCTGCGTTCCCGGGCATAGCAATATCAGTGGGAACGAAATAGCAGACGAACTGGCCAGAAATGGTTCATCCATGGAAGTCTCGCAAGCCGAAAACTCAGTAAAACCACCGATAGGCGTTTTCTATAGACTGATTGAGTCACGCAAATGGGCAATGATGAACTCAGCATGGACTAACTTACCAACCTGTAGGATTGCTAGGGCAACCTGGCCAAAGGCAGACAAGCAGAAAACCAGAACTTTATTAAAGTTAGGCAAAGTAGAGTTGCGTACACTCATAGGAATCTACACAGGGCACTGTAACGTTAGAAGCAGGCTCAGCAGATGGCACACAGGTACTGTGGATTTTTGCCGACTGTGTGAGGACGAGGATGAGATTGAGACGATAGAGCACATTTTATGCATGTAACCTTCTCTCTGTGTACGTAGGAAAAAATACCTAGGAGATTATTTAATTAGGAACATTGATGAAATCGCAACCCGCACCATCCATGACCTGCTGAGATTCTCGAAGGGCTTGAACTGGATTATGGGTGGTTTCTGATTTCTGAATCACACTGATGACAACATTGAATCCTGTACCTACCAGTAAAAATGGGAACCATAAGTTATGCCAAAGTCAAGCTACCCAGAGGTATCCCCGTTTTACTCATAGGACATAACAATTACAAGGAAGAAAGAGTATTACCTGACAAATACAAAGTCAAACTAAACTCGACTTCCTAGCTCCTTCACTCACTCCTATTCCATCACAACCCATATTCCCGCTTTCCCTCTACCCCCCCCCCCTCAGCCACTATCCTCTCATCTAATTTATCATTTTATATACTTATTTTTTCAGGTACAAGGATATGTACAATGGATCCATTAGGGTCTCCGAGTGCACGGATTGCGTAAGCTTTCCGGTCCTTTAAACCAACCAATATTAGTGCTGTTTTTCTTTAAGAAAAATAAAAATATATTTTTTTGTCGACAACAGCAATATCAATGTATGTATGAAAACAAACTTTGCAAAAATATTTTTTTGTTAAACATGTTGGACTTAGTCTGGATAATTACACAGTGTAAGCCAAATTTATAATTATCGAGGTTAAGTGCAAAAAAGTCAACACAAAATATTTTTTTTTGAAAATTTGTTTGATACAAATATTTATATTCCCAAGTAGTAGTTCAAAATGAATGACATTATAATTACTCCTAAATCATACAACCAAACAAATTCATTCTAAATAGTTTCTCAAATGCAAATATATTTGTCATCTAATAAAGTCATTCAAAAGCACTTCCAAAAAAATAGTTTAACACTTATTCCCAGCAATAAAATAGAAGTATTTCCAAATGAATGACACTTTCATTGCTCCTGAATCATAGACCCAAGACAATTCATTCTAAATAGTTTCTCAAATGCGAATAAATAAATTATAAAATAGAATTTTCTCTTTCAATAGAATTAATTTAAGTTTTTTCATTTCATATCATCAGTATAGAAAATGTAAAAAATCAAACATCGAAAAAATTAGTTCTGTTGTGTTGTATGTTAAATGATTAATTGTGGTTTGTGTAATAGATTTTAATATGGGCTTTATGGGTAGGATAGACATATTTATTTCTTCAATTTCGATTTATTTTTTTATTGGATAATGTTGCAGCGTCATAAATATACTGTGCTAAAGGGACCATTTTTCGTAGATGATTATAAATTAAGAACATTTTAAGAATATAAAATGTTGGTGACATTTTTTACATTTTTAACAAAAAGTTTTATCATTTTAAATATTGTTAATTTTTGAAGTTTGGGCAAAGCACTGAGAAGGATATACTGAAAAGTACTTTAAATTGGAAAGAGAACTTAAGAATTGCGAAGAATTCGTCAAGAGAAACAAAAACTGCCGCAGATCAGAATGTTCAAGAGAGACTTCTTTCATAGAAAATACAGCATGTATTAAAAAAACTAGTAACTAACTTAAAACGAAATATATTTTTAAAAATATTTCTGTTGTTTTTAAAATGTGATAAAACATGAAATATAGCCAGATACGCCTGTACAAGTGATTAAAATTAAACCGAAGTAATGCAAATTCTGTTTTAAGAAAGATTCAGTGAATTTTCATTAATTCAGAGATATGAGTTATAAGAATACTTACAATGTATCCAAAAGTGAATAATTTTGCACCTATGAAAAATGTCATGTAACCATCGAGCATGCAGTGTTTCTAAGCACTCATTCGAAGTGACTGGGATCTGTAAATGAACCCATTCCTCCCAAAGTCAACCCTATGATGAAATTATGGATGATTCGCACAAAAAAATTACTTCCATATCATTTTTTCACTACACCATTTTCAAGTGTAATTCAAAAGACACCATTTGAAATTCAAAAATTCCATTTGAAATTCAAAAAACATCAATTGAAATTCAAAAATCATCGTTTTCTGAAATCGTCATCGTCATTTGAAATTCAAAACTCGTCATTTGAAATTCAAAACTCGTCATTTGTAATTCAAAATACACCATTTGAAATTCAAAAGTTTTCATTTGAAATTCAAAAATTTATCCCATTTGAAATTCAAAAATGTAAACAAAATTGTTTAAGAAAAATATGTATTATTTGGGGTAGCATTTATTTTTTCTACAAATTTGGATATTCTGCAGTTTTGAAAACATATTTAATAAAATGATAAGCAACTAATAACTATAATGATGTAAAATATCGGTAATTTCATATATAGTTTATAAGCTTCAACAGTTCACAGAGGATCTGCATATAATTTATAAGGACTTGGATTTTACTTATGGTCGGATTATTTGTGTGGGAGGTACAGCAAATCATAACTACTTTGCAGGTATAAAGTGATTGTAAAACCATTTCCAATATTAAATTGATACTGATCAGTTTTATTTTAACCAAAGCTTATGCCAATTTGTGTGAGAGGTCTTGCAATATCGCTCATATTGCAGGCTTATATAACGTCTACGAAAACAGTACCAAATATAAAATTTCAGAGTATTTCGATCGTCCGTATAGAAGTTATAAATTTCAAATCCTCTGTATTTCGTACGCTCAAAGTAATTATAGAAATTGTATCAAATATCAAAATATAACTGTTAATATAACTGTCAAAATATAACTGGCAATACTGTTTTTTGCAACCTTGCAGCGTTGCAACTATGCACCATCATTCTACAGATCTGGTAAAACTAAAAACCTGACTATTGGTAGCAAGAATCTTCTTGCTTCATTCAGTGTATTTCATCATTCAGCGTTACACTTCAAACAGTACAGACATCTTAATCTCACACTTAAATAGTTCACTTGCATTTTGTATCATCTTGTTTCTTTTATTATTAATAAATTCAATAAATGAATTTCCATTGTTATATTTAACAAATTCGTCTTTCATTAATAAACATAAGAACATAACAATTGTGGCGAGGATAGTGTAACAAAACAAGTAAATTTCGTTTTTTTCACAAAGAAGAAAAACACTCAGGAAATTTCTGACGAAAAATTTGTGAACTTGCTCGCGGATCATCAAGCATCCATGGATAAGCAAACGGAATTACTGTCTCAACTCACTCAGATCATGTTGTGTCAGAACAAGGACTTACACAAATCTTCAAGTTTTAAGGGAGAAACAGCAGCTTTAAAAGCACACCTATGAGCCTGACAGTGGTTTAGTATTTGAGTCTTGGTACAATCGATTCAGACACATTTTCGAAAGGGAAGCCAGTGCTCTGGACAATACGGACAAAGTTGCACTTTTATGGAGAAGGATGTCAAATCACATCCATGAACGTTTCAAGAACTACGTCCTACCAAAACAGCCTCAAGACATTTCTCTCAAACAACTTTCAAAACTATTTGGCAAAACAAAAACGCAAGTAAGTCAACGATACAAGTGCCTCCAGCTCACAAAATTGGAGAATGATGATTTCAAAGAATACGCCAGCCGTGTTAATCTCCAATGTGAACTTTTTAAGCTCAGTGAATTAAAAGTCGATCATTTTAAATGTTTAATTTTCGTATTGGGTCTCAAATCGGCACGCGACAGCGATATCAGAATCCGTTCACTAAGACTTCTCAACGAAGAGATCGATTCAACAAATTTAGATAAACTTGTTGACGAGACGCAGAAATTGATGGATTTGAAAAGTGATAAATCGCTTATTGAGGAACAACCCAAACATGTCAATGTAATCGGTAAATCATCGCATCAACCGAAATTACCAAAAACTCATTGCTGGTACTGCGGAGGATTGCATTACGAAAAAGGCTGTCCATACTCAAAACACATCTGTAAATCATGTCAACTAACAGGTCACAAGGATGGTTACTGCAACAGTACGAAAAAAAGACACAACAAGCAAAACAACAACATCTTTTAATACAAAGTCAGTATTTTCCACCAATCAAGTTCATTTTCAGGAATTGCGAAAATACGTCAACGTTAGCATCAATTCACAATCAGTCAGATTACAGCTTGACACAGCTTCCGATATCACGATCATTTCAGTTCCAACATGGGAAGGTATCGGAAAGCCTGAAGCATTCACAACCGAAGACAAAGCTAACGACGCAAATGCTAACAAGATCAAACTTTTAGCATCATTCACAACAGAAGCCTCAATAGGAGATACGTCAAGGTCAGTACAGTGCTACATATCAAACATTGACAACTTAAACGTACTAGGCATAGATTGGATACAGAAGTTCAATTTATGGGACACTACTATATCTGCACGGTGCCGACAAATAAATTTCGACGAAGAAATCTCGAAATTGAAAACAACAAAACAAAAGTACATGTCAAATTACTTCCAAATTCAAAAGAGGTCTTCATACCAAAACGTCCAGTACCATATGCTGCACTGAAATCGAAACTGAATTACAACGTCTTCAACATGCTGGTATCATAACTCCAGTAGACACAGCAAAGTGGGCAGCTCCCATAGTTGTAAGCAGACGCAATGGGAAAATCAGAATCTGCGGAGATTATTCAACAGGTCTCAACAACGTGATAGAGCCCAACCAGTATCCTTTACCAACACCAGAAGACATTTTATCAGAATATCACAGTTGCTCAGTATTTACACATCTAGACTTGTCCGATGCATATCTTCAAGCTGAAATCGACGATGAAAGTAGGGAATACACACAAAGGATTATTCAGATTCAACCAATGTATGCAAAAGCATACATTGATGACATTATGTTAGCCAGCAGTGACATTTCTCAGCACAAATCAAATTTACACAAACTACTTCAACGTATCAACGAATTTGGATTTTGTCTCAAATTTGAAAATGTCAGTTCTTCAAAAACCAAATCAAATGTATTGGTCAGACAATTGACAAAAATGGTATACGTCCAGATCAAAGCCATACAGAATATCAAGATTCCAGAAGACATATCCGATCGGTAAGATCTTTATTAGGCGCTATAAATCATTATGGAAAATTTTTACCTAATAGGAGGAACTTAAGAAAACCTTTGGATGATGTTCTAAAGAAGGAGAATATTTTCAATTGGACAACCGAATGCCAGTCTGCATTGGATAAATTCAAAGAAATTCTTACTTCAGAATTACTTCTTACCCACTACAATCCAAACCTACCAATTCACGTAGCAGCTGATACATCAAGTCATGGTATCGGTGCCGTCATTTATCATATTTTTCCCAACAAAGGCATGAAAGCAATATATCATATTTCAAGATCGCTGACCCCAGCAAAAAAACTACAGTCAAATTAAAAAAGAGGGTCTAGCTTTAATAGTAGCCGTTCAGAAATTTCATCGCATGCTCTTTGGCCGTAAATTCACACTTCATACGGACCATAAACCATTACTCACCATATTTGGATCGAAAAAGGGTATTCCCGTATATACTGCAAATCGACTCCAGAGATGGGCGCTAATTTTACTAGCATACGATTTCAACATAAACACACAAGAGTTTGGACACGCAGATGTTCTTTCGAGACACATAAGCTCTCATGAACAACCATCAAATGATTACATCATTGCTTCCATTAACTTCGAAAAGGATTTTCAACATGAACTCAGCGAATCAATTTCAACACTTCCAGTAACACATACCATGATTGCGAACATGACGAAATCTGATAAAATTGTACAACAAATTTTGTCATACATGGACAACGGATGGCCTGAAAAGGAAAAACAAATTGATCCCGATGTGTTACCATACTTCAAAAGAAAGGATTCACTCTCATACTTTCATGGATGCCTATTATTAAATTCAAGAATCGTCATACCCAAAATTTATCGAAGGAAAATTTTAAAACAGTTACATCGTGGACATTTCGCCATTGAAAAATGCAAAACACTAGCACGCAGCTATGTATATTGGCCGAAAATCGACAATGACATAGAAGATTATGTCAAAAGATGCCAGAAATGTCAACTAGTAGTCAAGAATCCAGTCAAGACAGATTTATCATCGTGGCCAGTCACTACACGAGCACTCGAACAAGTCCACATCGATTATGCAGGTCCAGTCAAATGACACTAGTACCTCTTAATAATCGATGCTTTTTCAAAATACCCTATTTTTAAGGAAACTCCTTCAATGACAGCTATCACAACTAATGACAGAATATTGTTCTCAATTCGACAATCCGGAACAATTGGTATCCGATAATGGAACACAGTTCTGTTCCAACAATTTCGAACAATGGTGTAAGGAACGTTCCATACAGCATACTCGTGCAGTCTGTTTTCATCCAAGCTCAAATGGCCAAGCAGAGAGATTTGTCGACACCCTCAAAAGATCTCTCAAGAAAATGGAATGGGAAGGACCACGGAAGTTCTACACACATTTCTCGAAGTCTACAGGTCAACAGGAAGGATCGAGTAGGGAGAATTGGTGGCGGTGTTCTTATCGCGGTTGCTAATGCATTCTCATCTGAACGCTTTATTCTGCAAGGGTTTGATGACATTGAATTTATTGCAGTCCTTATTAACATGGGACGTAGTAAGTTGTTTGTTACATGCTCTTACATTCCTCCATCATCCGAGTTATGTGTTTACGAGAGTCATTTGAGTGCAATTGGTATGGTTGTCTCGAGGGCGAGTGATTTAGACCATACTATGATTTTAGGAGATTTTAATTTACCCTCTGTAACACCGTTGGCGTCAACTTTTGTTAGGGATGATTGGCCCTCGCATATAGTTAGACTTTTTACTGATCTTAACTTGTCTCAGATAAATTATGTGGGAAATGTAAATGCTAGGCAACTAGACTTAGTAATTTTGTAATTTGTAATTTTAAATTTATTGAGGCTTTTTTGAAATCATGTATGTTATATATAACAATATATAATGGATTTTCTTAAAACTATAATGTATTGATTTAATTACAGTTAAAAAATTTCAGCATCTTGCTTTATCTTAAATCGTTAAAACATATATAAATATTTCAAGAGGTTTAGTATCCGTGTTTGCTCCCGACACTAACGTAACATGAGAGAATATCTCAACAAAAGAGTGAGCTGAAGACTAAAAAAAAAACTAATAATAAATCTAAATACTTAATCTAAATACTTAATCTAAATACATATACAAAAACTAACAAAAAACTTAACCCCTGTGGGATCCAGTGTCAGATTTGACGTAAAATCCATTAGAATACCAAGGTCTACAAAAGAATCAACTAACTCTAGCTCAGTTCCTCTAATATTATATCTGACAAATCTTGGATTCGATCTAAAGAAACGCATGTGTCTACATTTCCTTAGGTTGAGTTCCATACAATTCATGTCACACCAGCGTCCAAACTTAGAATCAGAATTCCCGATAATCCTGATTCAACAACAACTTCAGACAATATATTACCTTTGGATATATTACTTCAAGACTTTAACATCCCATCACTTCAAGTGGAAGATTTCAATATCCTATCACCACCAATGGAAGACTTCGTTACTCCACCGAGTTCACCAATTGCAAATCAACCACTACGAATCATGCATAGAAGACAATGTTAGGGCAACACCGATTTTTGCAACCTTGCAGCGTTGCAACTATGCACCATCATTCTACAGATCTGGAAACACTAAAAACCTGACTATCGGTAGCAAGAATCTTCTTGCTTCATTCAGTGTATTTCATCATTCAGCGTTACACTTCAAACAGTACAGACATCTTAATCTGACACTTAAATAGTTCACTTGCATTTTGTATCAACTTGTTACGATAAATGTTAATATAAAGTAATTTTTTTACACAAAATAAACAATTATTATTTCACATTGTCGCCAACTAAAATTCCCAGCAAAAATAACATGACGGAGAAGTGGTTAAACATGAAAAAAATTAAACATGGGTTTAACTGATGAAAAGATGATATGGAAGTAATTCTTTTTTGGGCAAATCACGCATGATTTTAACATAGAGTTATCATTGAGAATAATGGGTTCATTTACAGATCTCCGTCACTTCGTTCGAATGAGTGTTTAGAAGTATTGCATGTTCAATGCTTACATGACATTTTTTCATAGGTTAAAATTATTAATTTTCGGATACATTGCGGGAGTTCTTATGAATCATTCTCTGAATTAGTGAAAATGCAGTGAAACAAACAACTTTAGGAATCCTTATTAAAAAGATTTTGCATTATTTCGGTTTAATCTTACTTATTTGTACTTACAACACAAATATTTTTAAAAATATATTTTGTTTTAACTTATGTTCGTTCTTGAACACATGTTGTATTTTCTTTGAAAGAAGCGCTGTCTGGTATAACAACTTTTTCACTCACTTCGATCCTCTGGAGAAGACCGTACAAACCTGAGGGTAATCTTTTAACCGGTGTTCTCCTGTATGCACACCGGTCGCACTAGCACCTATCGAACCCTAGTCACCTAGGGTTCACTTACATAGGTCTAGTATACACAAAAAAGCATACACAGGGAAATTTAATGGGATGAATATTAAAGAAAGTTCAAAGTCGGAGGTGGTAATATACACCCCAACGTCGGAAGGAGCAGAGGCGGCGACTTCCGGCGGGCACGGTGGAGACATACAGTCTCCTCTACGTGTCGCCAGCGGCCTCAACAAATTTGATAGCTTGACCACGGAACGCCCACTGACTACTCTATGTACTGACACGGAACGGAAGGTTACGACTTGTGAGGGAACGTACAAACCGACGACTCTAGATCTCGGACGGATTACTGGCGCCATTTTGGAGCAGCAGACTGAACTCCAGCGCCAATTGGAGGCAGAACGGGAGTCCTCACTGGGATCTTTCAGTGATCTTAGTGACACCATAGGAGGCTTTGACCAACTATGGATTCTCTCTGACGAGCTTGATGTCACATTGACTCAATCTCCAAGAGAAATTCATGGTGAGCCGGAGCCTACCACTGGGGTCGTGAGATCAATGAGAACTCGCTGACGGCTTTGGTTCTGTCCCCAATCGATGAGTCGGCACACGCCGACCCGCCAATCGATGAGTCGGCATATGCCGACCCGCCCCGGACGACAATGGCGGCCACTCTGCTACGTCAGGATGCAGTGGACAAAGAATTGGCTGTATCAGGTTCCAGCGAATTCACCGGAGGTTCTCCCAAAGAGTCTAAGACTCTACTAGGGACAGAGCCTAAAGGTGATGAAGCGAAGAACGCCACAGCTAATTCGGAGTCCCAGAGCACATCGAAGCAGAGCAAAGCCATAGAGCAGAAGGCCAAAAGCGGCTATAGGCGCTCCTGCGGTATCCTGAAAAGGTTTGTAGGACGCGACTTCGCTCTGCTCTCGGACAAGGAAAAAACACTGCTCAGGAGACATCGACAAAGTGTGGCTAAGTTTGAGAGAAATTACCCGCATGAGTTTGTCGATCGTCTCCTGATCAGCAGTCTTCCTTCATACAAGACGGACAAGGCTCCTCGATTGCCGACAGACAATACAAATACACGAGCACCTAAAAACGACACGACACGCTAACAGATACAGGAACGACAAAAATAAAAACAAAAACGGCAAAGGTAAATATGCTTCATCTTCTCCTCCAACTGAGACCAATAAAGCACGTGGATCTCTTGAGGGTCCCTCCACCAGCCAAGCGGCTCTTAAGCCCTATGCTGGTGGTCAGACCCTCAAAAGAGCTAGATCGGGCGACGAACCTCAGGTGGAGGTGTCGAAAAAGCAGAAGCACGTCGACAACTCCCAAGTTCCATCGGAACTAAGAGTAGCAGTCATCGACAGATCGGATCCAGATGGCAGGATCAACTCTGAAAGATGGCTGCTACTGGAGTCATTGCTACTCGACGAAATGCTGGCGGATAAGTGGTGTGACGATGACATATCGTTCAAGGGAGCAGAGTGGAGCAAGGGTGCCAAGATCGTCAATTGTGGTAACAAAAGATCATTGGTCTTTTTGGAAACCACAATCGGCAATCTAAAAACCCCATGGCCAAACGCCGCCCTTGAAGTGGTACAGACGTCCACACTACCAATCCGCACAATAGTTGCAGTATGGTTACCCCCTCCCGTCCCGGAAGAGGTAAAAATACTGCGACTATTAGCGAAACAGAACAAAGTTCTCAAAATTGCATCATGGGAGGTTTTGCCCACCAACAGCAAGAGAGACTTTGGCAAAGATCTGCGTTTGATTGTTGACAAGGAATCGGCAGTATACCTAAAGGAAAGGAAAGGTATCGTCGATTTTGGGCTTGGCACCATCAGGTTTCGTCTCCCTGGTGTCGATGGTAAACGTGACGGTTAAGAAGTTTCTAAACGTGGTGCAGATTAATCTGCATCACTGTCAAGCCGCCGCTGCCGACCTTCTCCTGTATATTACCGATAAGCAAATTGATGTTGCCCTGGTCCAGGAGCCGTGGATTGTTCACAATAAAGTGAAAGGACTAGCGGCTAAAAACTACACTGTCATTACACCGAGCACGGAGGATAAGGTAAGAACCTGTATAGTAGCCAAGAAGAGTTTAGGTCTAATTTTATCCACAAGTTTCAGTTCTGGAGACTCAACAGTGGCATGTTTGGAGACAATCATCGGGGAAACCCTGACATTTGCCTCCATTTACATGCCATATGAGGTACCCAATCCACCTGGAACTAACACGGAACAACTGATAGCATATGCGTCCAACAAAAGATGGAGACTTGTCGTGGGTTGTGACGCCAATGCTCACCATACACAATGGGGTAGCACAGATATCAACGAAAGAGGTGAGTCACTTTTTGAATTTATTACAATGTCTAGCCTTAGAATTTGTAATGTAGGTAACACCCCCACTTTCAAAACTAGGGTTAGAGAAGAAGTACTAGATTTAACTTTGGCTAACATGGATAGTTCGTTTATCACAGAATGGAGAGTATCAAGTGACCACTCCTTCTCTGATCACAAGAGAATACTACACGGGAGCAGATATTGACAATTATGTCAACAACCTGACGTCGGCACTGTCAAACAGTTTCATTCGGTCATGTCCTAAAACGTTCCCGGGGAAAAGGACTCAGCCGTACTGGTGGACCGCTGAGCTTAGAAAGCAAAAAAAGAATACCAGGAAACTGTACAACAGGGCTCAACGGACAGGTAGCAATGAAGATTGGGAAAACTACAAAGTTAGTTTCAACATCTACAAGGCAGATTTAAAAAGAGCAAAGAGAGCGTCCTGGGTTGTCTACTGCGAGACAATAGACAACATTAACGAGGGAGCTAGATTTAGAAGAGTCCTGTCAAAGGACCCGAAACCTCTAGGACACATCCAGAAACTGAATGGCACATGGACGGCATCGGGCCAAGAGACACTAGGCCTCTTAGCAGAGACCCACTTCCCAAATTGCACAGAGGTTGTCGGTGAGGTCGCCATGACAACAATAGATAATCTCTCTCAGTTTGATGAAGTTAGCATAGATAAAATAGTCAATGAGAATAGAATAAAATGGGCAATTGACACCTTCCAGCCCTTCAAATCCCCGGGTATGGATGGTATCTTTCCAGCCATGCTGCAACAGACGACGGATGTGATTATAGAACATCTTGTACGTATTTTTAAAGCATGTCTACGCCTAAGATTTATACCAAAGAACTGGAGGGAGGTAAGGGTTGTATTCATACCCAAAGCAGGCAAACCCAGTCACTCGTCCGCTAAGGACTTCAGACCAATCAGCCTGTCATCCTTCCTCCTTAAGACAATGGAACGTATCTTAGATGCACATCTAAGAGATAGCATAGATAACAACCTGATAAGTGACGCACAGCATGCTCAAAGGCAAACTACTGAGAGCGCACTTCATGAGGTTGTAAGTTACATAGAAAGAAATCTAGAATTGAAGGAGTATACCCTTGCAGCTTTTCTAGACATAGAAGGAGCCTTTAATAACATAGAGTCCGAAACCATCAGTAGCGCTCTAAGGGATCTTCACGTTCCGAACTTCATCGTCGAGTGGATAGACTCGATGCTAAGGCATCGTATTATCAATTCGACTCTGGGGATCGGAATGATTCGGAAACTGGTGACAAGGGGAACACCACAGGGAGGGGTCCTATCCCCACTCCTGTGGCTACTCGCTGTGAACAGTATCCTCAGATCCCTTTCTGATGATGGCAATAAGGTAGTTGCATATGCCGATGATGTAGTTATCTTGGTAGGGGGAAAATTTTTACCAACTATCAGCGACTTAATGCAAGGAGCACTGAGGAAATTATCAGGATGGGCTAGTAGAAGTGGCCTAGGTATCAATCCCAGGAAAACAGAACTAGTTCTTTTTACAAGGAAATACAACATAGATCCATTCAGGAAACCAGTACTGGATGGTACTGAACTCTCACTCTCACAGGAGGCTAAATATCTTGGAGTGATTCTAGATCGCAAGCTGAATTGGATCAGGAACACTGAGGAAAGATATAAAAAAGGCCTCAATGCCCTCTACATGTGCAGGAACTCCATAGGTAAGAGCTGGGGTCTGAAACCGAAAGTTGTAGATTGGATCTACCGGTCGGTAGTCAGACCCATTACTACCTATGGTTGTTTAGTCTGGTGGAGTGCCATGAGAAACGGGAGATTATTAGCAAAATTAACTAAGACACAGAGACTAGCTAGCCTGAGTATCACAGGAGCCCTCAAAAGCACGCCGCAGTCAGCATTGGATGTAATATTACACCAGCTACCTCTAGATCAGAGATGGCTGCTGCAAAAAGTGCCTTAAGGCTCAAGGAATCAGGCTACTGGAAGAGTAGGCCATATGGCCATGCGACTGTTCTTCAAAGAAATGTGGAGAATTCTCAGCCAGAACCAATCTTCGGTGAAGGTACCGATTATTTGGTACCGGTTCTGGACTTCTCAACAGTACCACAGATGATTATACCGAAAAGAGCAGATTGGGACGATGGTGAGCCCTTTACAGGCTTGGCTGTCTACACTGATGGCTCTAAGATGGATATAGGCACAGGTGCGGGCTTCTTCATTGAATCACTACAGATACGTAAATCTTTCAGACTCAACGATAACTGTAGCGTTTATCAAGCTGAAATCCTTGCAATCAAAAAAGCAGCAGAATTTCTAGCGGAAATAGAAATTCCGGCAGAGACAGATTTAAATTTTTACATAGATAGTCAGGCAGCCATTAAATCAATCATGTCGCATAACGTCAAATCAAAGCTTTTACTGAGTTGCAAGCGCTCGCTGGATGACCTCAGAAGCCATGTGGTCCGTCTCTGCTGGGTTCCAGGACATAGCAATATCAGTGGGAACGAAACAGCAGACGAACTGGCCAGAAATGGTTCATCCATGGAAATCTCGCAAGCCGAATACTCAGTAAAACCACCGATAGTCGCTTTATATAGAATGATTGAGTCACGCAGGTGGGCACTGATGAACTCAGCATGGACTAATTTGTCAACCTGCAGGATTGCTAGGGCCACCTGGCCGAAGGCTGACAAACAGAAAACTAGAACTTTGTTAAAATTAGGCAAGGTAGAGTTGCGTAAGCTCATAGGAATCTACACAGTGCACTGTAACGTTAGAAGCAGGCTCAGCAGGTGGCACACAGATACTGTAGATTTTTGCCGACTATGTGAGGACGAAGATGAGATTGAAACGATGGAGCATATTTTAGGTATGTGTCCCTCTCTCTGTGTACGTAGGAAAAAACACCTAGGAGATTATACAATTAGGAATATTGATGAAATCGCAACCCGCACCATCCATGACCTGCTGAGATCCTCGAAGGGCCTGGACTGGATTATGGGCTGTTTCTGATTTCTGAATCGCACGGATGATAACATTGAATCCGGTACCTATCAGTAAGAATGAGAACCATAACGTACGCTACTGCCAAGCTACCCAGAGGTATTCTCGCATTACTCATAGGCCACAACACTCACAAGGAAGAAAGAGTATTAACCGACAACTACAAAGTCACATTAAACTCGACTTCCTAACCAATTCCACTCACCTGGCACCCCCCCCCCCCTTTTTCCATCACAACCCATATTCCCGCTTTTCCCCTATTCCTCACCTCCTGACCATCTATCTAATTCAATTCACCTTTATATTCATATATACATTTTTCAGATATAAGGATATGTACAATGGATCCAATAGGGTCTCCGAGTGCACGGATTGCGTAAGCTTTCTGGTCCTTTAAACCTAACCTAACCTATTACTATCACTAATCACTACATAAGCAGTGACTCCCTAAATTAAAAACGCCGGCGACAGTGGTTGTATGTAAACTCGATGATTGCAAATGAGATTGGGTAAAATAAATACATAATTTATTAAGATATATATTTTGTTAAAAATGTAAAAGTGTCACCAACATTTTATATACAGTAGTACAGTATTTTTATGACGCACCAACATTATCCAATAAAGAAAATATTTGAGATCGAAATTGATGATTGACAATGAGTCTTTTGACATACAACGCAACAGAATTATTTTTTTTTTATATTTGATTATTTTAAATTTTCTATAATGAAGATATGGAATGAAAAACTAAATTAAATCTATTGAAAGAGAAAATTCTAATTTATAATTTACTAGCTGACCCGACAAAAATTTTCCTGTCCATATTTCAATTAGTTTGTTTGTGATCGTCGTGAAAATTTTTGGAAACCGATTTCAAATGTTTAAGTAAATTAGAAAAATTTTGTTCTCAGTGCTTATTGTATTGATTAACTTTTGCTGACATAGACATTCAATTTAATGACACGATCTAATTCAGATTACGTCAATGGAAGTGTCTGCACGTTCGCTTAAGTGGATTTTGAACAATGTTTAGGAATAACTTTCGCTTGAGTTTGATTTTTCATACGGTGAACTGGAAAAATCGACGGGGAATATAATGCAGAAGGTCGACATTTCAACGATAATTTTGCCATTGACACTTTCAAGCAAGTGTTTTAAATATATAGTACTTAATTTAAATGTCGTTTGATAGTACTTCATTGAAATGTCGTGATGTTTTCCACAAAAAAGAACGTATTCGAGCATTCATTTAGTTTATTGGGTGGAGTAGGCCGTGGAACAAAGATCTGCCGTTCTCAAGTGATGCGATTACCAACGAACATCATTTCATTTTTATTATAGATTTATTCTCATTTGAGAAGCTATTTCAATTATATTGGGTTTATTATTGAGGAGCAATGAAAGTGTCATTCATTTGGAAGTTCTTCCATTTTATTGCTGGGTATATAATTTAAATTATTGTTTGGAAGTGCTTTTGAATGTTCCATTTTATTGCTGGGTATATAATTTAAACTATTGTTTGGAAGTGCTTTTGAATGAAGTCATTCAAAGACAAATATATTTGCATTTGAGAAACTATTTATAATGAATTTGCTTTGATGCATGATTTAGGAGCAATGATAATGTCATTCATTTTGAACTACTTCCAAGTTTTTTTGCTGGGTAGTACAGCATTTTTGTGGGCTAGAACTAGATGATTGTATAACAATCTAGGGATGTGTAATAACTACGAAGTGCAGCCATCCCTAACCTACCGAAATAATAAAAAAATCTTCTTATAGCATCGGTTACCATACAAAATTTATTAAAAAATCAAGATATAACGACGTGAAATATTCGATTTATGGTTGTCATTTGTCCAAAATAAATAATATGACAATGTCATGGGTTTAATTTTCAGGAAATATTTTTCAATATCCAGGGAATCGTAAGCAAAATTAGTGCAAGATGGCAAGAGGCAAATGGAGGTTTTTGAATCGAAATATTAATTGGCAGAAAAATTTGATTTTTCATAATTTGTTACTTCAACAAAGAGCACTGATTCAACCAAGGCGTATTTATAAAGGTGATAGCAGGAGCCCAGCTGACTGAAAATTTTTTCATTCAAAAGTAACCGAAACTGTCAAATCCCATATATTTTGCTTTGACAGTATGGCTCACCATTCAAAAAATTCTAGTGCTATCACCTGTATAAATACGCCTTGGATTCAACGTTATTCGTCATTGTCATTATTGTCAAAGATTAGAAAAGCCAAATAACTCATGAATCTATGTCTATGGATTTACGCAATCATTCCTTTTATTTGGCAGCATAAATGTAGCTATTTACACCGGAAAAATGAATAAAATAAAAATATTTTTTTAATAAACTTCAGTACATTTAGACTGAAAAGAAAATATTTCAAAGTAAAGACACATGCGTATTTTATTTTTTTACAGATATCTCAGAAACTACTATCGGTCTCATTGTTAGTATGTACAGTAAAAATCTTTGCAACGGAAATTAAAAAATGCAAATATTTAAAAAAAATGAGAATTTTTTACTCGGGTACGAGATCATTTGTTTTTGTTTTCTTAGAAAACAATTTATTTTAAAGAATTATATGATATTTATTTGGTTCGGTTGCTAGCAGGGCAGACGATTTCGTTTTAAGGGACGCTACTCCCCCTTATCAATGCCCAGTGCAATGCAACAACTACAACGTGAATCTAGAACCTGAGTAAATGGTGAAACATATGAAAAGAGAAGATCGAATAAAAAATGAAACAGATGAAATGAAGTGAGGTACGAATTAAGGGCTAACCATAATGTGCATGGACTGACTTAAGCCAACTTAAGTTAGTACATATAAATCGTATGTGACAAACCATAATGTACTTAATGGATCTTTTCGTTAAGTTTGGTCAGCTGTCATTTGCTTAAGCAAAGTGCCAAACTGATCGCACATTCCGTACGGAATCAGCTGTTCTGTTTTATTTGTGTAAACAAATTACAAAAATGACGACTGACGTCGATGAAAGTGTTTTTATTATTAAATTAATATAATTTGGAGAGGAAAGCCCTTCGAGTGTTAATTTTAATAATTGTAGTTTGTTTAAAAATTTTAAGTTGTTATTTATTTTTATGCTCACAAATTTCCAAAACGTCAAATGTTTTCATATGTTATGTTACGTAGATTACAGCCACCTAAAAGTCTCGTTAATTTTGCTTAAACATTTGGCAGGCTTTTTGTTGATTTTTGACATTACCTTAAGTTTGCAATTATGGTTGGGTCTTTATACCTGTGGTTGCTTGAACATAGCAACAACAAAACACTGTGTGAATTTTTCGCGAATTGCGATTACACACAAGAAGAAGTATGGGCATTTGTTTGATTTCGGTAACTACTGTGATTTTTGGGTGTATGCAATGCAGTTCTCATTCAATTGAGTTTGCGAGATTTATATATACGGTATCAATAATCCACGGTGGCAAGATCAGCAAGGTAGATGTTTATCCTTACGAAATACGTGCTGTTGCGACTTAGTAATTGGAAAATGTCCAATAAGGCTTGGGAGGAGTAAAGCCTCAGGTGCCTTTGCTACTGGCGAGAGAAGGGAAATCGCCCTCTCCCTTTCTCGAGTCTTTGTCTGGTTTCAGTATCGGAATCAGACTGAAAATTTTCCAGACTTTGGGCGCTTGGTGATTCCAAGAAAATTCGACACAATCGCAATTATTCAATGTATTTCGTATTTTATTATTCGTCAAAGTTGGCAATTTACAGTGTTTCTATATATAGATACACTACTTAAGTTGAATTATTGTCCGCATGCATCTTCCGTTTATTTCATTTCATTTATTTCTTCACGACTTGTAATTCTAAGCCTATTGGCCGATATAATATAAATTACAAAATGCATAGTAAAAATTATTTCTAACAGTGTTAAAAAAACTACTCAACAAAATGTAGTATGGTAATAAGAACTTAAAAACAAAATAAATTAATTAATTATAGAAAAAAGACCTAAGATGTAGCAATAGAACAGTGGTAATTTCAATTATAAAAAATAAAAAGATCACATTCATTACGATTTATAACCGGTATATGTGTTTATACACAACCAAATAAATTACAATGAATGTGTCAATAAGAATATACGTTTCAGCGTCTTTAATTAGGTGCGCTATAAAAAATTGCAATGAATACTTATTGGAGATAGCGAAGAAGCCTATTTGAATGAGTGGTAACGGACACATTATAAACCTTCAATTCACTAGGAATTGCATTATATAACCGAGCTACTCTAGGTCTCGATACTGGGTCCTGGGAGGTTCTGCCTTCCACCAGTAAAAGAGACTTCGGCAAAGATCTCCGCCTGGTGATTAGCAAAGAATCGGCGAATTATATTAAGGAAAGGAAAGGCAGCATCAATTTCGGGCTTGGCTCCGTCAGATTCCGCATACCTGACGCTGAGGGCAAAAAAGCCGAAAAGGCGTGGTGCAGATTAATCTGCATCACTGCCAAGCCGCTGCTGCCGACCTTTTAATTAATATAGCCGAACACGACACAGACGTAGCCCTAGTCCAGGAACCGTGGATCGTTCACAACAAAGTGAGGGGACTAGCGGCTAACACCAACTACACGGTCATAACACCAAGCACGGATGAAAAGGTAAGAACATGCATAGTAGCTAAGAAAAGTCTTGGTTTAATCTTATCTACGAGCTTTAGTTCTGGTGATGCGACAGTGGCGTGTCTGGAGACAACCATCGGGGAAACCTTGACTTTTGCCTCCATATACATGCCCTATGAACAACAAAACCCGCCGGGAATCAACACGGAAGAACTCACAGCATACGCATCAAGCAACAAATGGAAGCTGATTCTGGGTTGTGATGCCAATGCTCACCACACACAATGGGGCAGCAAAGATATAAACGACAGAGGTGAGTCAGTTTTTGAATTTATTACATTATCCTGCCTTAGAATATGTAACGTAGGTAATACCCCAACCTTCAGTACTAAGGTCAGGTCAGAAGTTTTAGATTTGACTCTGACAAACATGGATAGTACCTTCATTACAGATTGGCGAGTATCTAGTGATCACTCCTTTTCTGATCACAAAAGAATACTCTTCACAGTTAATGTAGAACACAGTAATACAAAACCATATAGGAACCCAAAGAGAACAAACTGGTCAGCTTTCCACCATCACGTGGAAACAGATCTAACTGATCTACAAACTAGTACGTTCACAGGCAAAGATATTGACAAGTACGTCAACAACCTAACATCAGCACTGTCAAACAGTTTCACTAAGTCTTGTCCGAAAACCTTTCCAGGAAAAAGAACACAACCGTCCTGGTGGACAAATGAGCTAAGGGAACTCAGAAAGGTTACTAGGAAACTGTACAATAGGGCTCATTGTACTAGGAGCAATGATGATTGGGAAAACTATAAGATTAGTTTTAACAAATACAAAGCAGATTTAAAAAAGGCAAAGAGAACGTCATGGGTTGCCTATTGCGAGACAATAGATAACGTAAATGATTGCGCCAGATTTAGAAGAGTCTTGTCGAAGGATCCGAAACCTCTAGGACACATCCAGAAAACGGATGGCACCTGGACGGCATCGGGCCTAGAGACACTTAGCCTCTTAGCAGAGACCCACTTCCCAAATTGTGAGGATATTGAAGGCGAGGTCAACATGACCACAGCATCCAATTCTTCCCTTTTTGATGAAGTTAGCATAGATAACATAGTCAGTGAAGATAAAGTTAAATGGGCAATTGATACATTCCAACCCTACAAATCTCCGGGAATGGATGGTGTATTCCCAGCCATGCTACAACATACAAAAGATGTAATTGCTTCACATCTAGTCCGTGTGTTCAAAGCATGTCTGCGCCTAAAATTTATTTATGGAGGGAGGTGCGGGTGGTCTTCATACCCAAAGCAGGCAAACCAAGTCATTCATCCACCAAGGATTTTAGACCAATCAGTCTGTCATCCTTCCTCCTTAAGACAATGGAACGAATCTTAGACATTTATCTAAGAGGAAGCATAGACAACAATCTCATAAGCGACGCTCAGCATGCCTATCTCAAAGGCAAATCTACTGAGAGCGCTCTTCATGAGGTCGTTGGTTACATAGAGAGAAACCTAGAAAGTAAGGATTACACTATTGCAGCGTTTCTAGACATAGAAGGAGCATTCAATAACATTGAGGCCAACACAATAACTAATTCATTAAAGGATCTACATGTTCCTAACTTCCTGACTGACTGGATTGACTCGATGCTACGACATCGAGTCGTAAATTCAACCTTGGGAGCTGGAACTATAAGGAAATTGGTGACCAGGGGAACGCCACAGGGGGGAGTTTTATCTCCTCTTCTGTGGCTTCTTGCTGTCAATAATATCCTCAGATCCCTTTCTGATGAGGGTAACAAAGTAGTTGCATATGCAGATGACGTTGTTATATTGGTAGGTGGAAAATTCCTACCAACAATCAGCGATCTGTTGCAAGGAGCACTGAAGAAATTATCTGATTGGGCCAGAGACAGTGGCCTGGGCATTAATCCTAGGAAAACTGAGCTAGTCCTATATACAAGGAGATATAACATAGAACCATTTAGGAAGCCAATCCTTGATGGAACGGAGCTCAACCTCTCTCAGGAGGCCAAATACCTTGGTGTCATCCTAGACCGGAAGTTGAACTGGAATAGGAACACAGAGGAAAGGTATAAAAAGGGTCTAAATGCACTCTACATGTGCAGGAACTCCATAGGCAAGAGCTGGGGCCTGAAACCAAAAGTTGTAGACTGGATCTACCGATCGGTTGTTAGACCCATTACTACTTATGGTTGTCTGGTATGGTGGGGCGCAATGAGAGTGAGTAAACTCCGGGCAAAATTAATGAAAACGCAAAGGCTAGCAGGACTGAGCATTACGGGAGCCATGAAAAGCACTCCACAAGCAGCAATGGATGTAATTCTACATCACCCATCTCTGGACCACTTCACAGAGATGATTGCTGCCAGGAGTGCTATAAGACTCAAAGAATTAGGATGCTGGAAAAATAGACCTTATGGTCACGCAAGGATAGTTCAAGGAGGAATCGATCATCAATGGAAGTACAGACTATATGGTGCCGGTTCTGGACTTCTCACCCTTACCACAGATGTTTATACCAAAGAGATCAGACTGGGACAATGGTGAGCCCTTCACAGGGCTTTCGGTCTATACTGATGGCTCAAAGATGGAACAGGGCACAGGAGCGGGATTCTACATTGAATCACTACAGATACGCAAGTCTCTCCGACTCGACGACAACTGTAGTGTTTTCCAAGCAGAATTACTGGCAATAGAAAGGGCAGCAAGATTTCTATCAAGCGAGAACATTCCGGTAACCACGGATATAAATTTCTATGTAGATAGTCAGGCAACAATGAAATCAATCATGTCACACACTGTCAAATCAAGGCTTGTGCTGAGTTGTAAACGCTCACTAGATAACCTCAACGACCATACCGTCCGTCTCTGCTGGGTTCCCGGACATAGCAATGTCAAAGGAAACGAGATAGCAGATGAACTGGCTAGAAATGGTTCGTCCTTGGAAATCGATAGAGCTGACAACCTAGTAAAACCACCGATTGGCACGTTTTACAGACTGATTGAATCAAGAAAATGGTCACAGATGAAAGCAGCATGGAATAGTTTGTCAACCTGTAGGATCGCCAGGGCCACATGGCCAAAGATCGATAGGGGCAAAACCAGAACTCTACTAGAGCTAAACAAGGCAGAAATTCGAACTTTGATAGGTATCTACACAGGGCATTACTGCACTAGGAGTAGGATCTCAAGATGACAGTTGGACATTGAGGATCACTGTCGATTATGTGAGGATGAGGAGGAGTTAGAATCTATCGAGCACATAATCTGCAGATGTCCAGCGCTTTGTGCACGTAGAAACAAATACCTAGGAAGTTATTTTATTAACAACATAGAGGATATTGCAACCCGCACCGTTTATGACCTTTTGGGATTCTCAAAAGGACTAAATCGGATCAGGGGTGGCTAGTAAGGAACATGGATGTACCGCATAGACAGTTGGCGACTAACAAAGAAAGAGAGCCATAAAGGCGGTCGGTATACCGGATGACTCTCAAAAAATTTTCTTACCTAGTCGTCAACCATTAGAAAACATCAATACACAGGAAAACTAAAAACACAACTTCATATTCTCCTACCCCCATATCCCTTTCCAAAATCCTCTTATTTCCCTCACGTCCCATCTATCATCTATCACCCCTTCCTAAATCCTATCACTCCCTACCCCTCTCCTATAAACTACAACCTTATATTTTCAGATAACGGAAGGATTTGCACAATGGACCCAACTGGGTCTCCGAGTGTTCAGAGTGCAGGAGCATTCTGGTCCTTTAAACCAAACCAAACCATACTCTAACCAGGAATGATCGATCCATTAAGTGAAACACCCTAGGTATAAATAACACTACTCAACAAAATGAAAAAAATTTCATGTACTCCGGATGCGATAATTTTTTCTGTGTAGATAACCTTGACATGAGCTCGAAAAACGCAATAAATTTTTTTTTCGTTTGGTTTTTTTTTATTTTTTTTTTTTAAATTTAAAAAATTTTTTTTTGGTTAATTTGTTTCGTCCGGCATAACTCGGGAACCACTAGCCCGATTTAATTGATTTAAAAAAAATTAAAATTACAATTCCCTTAATCTGTTCATATATTGTTTTCCTATACAAGCAACAGTTTCCAAGTTAAAAATGAATATATAAAGGAAAAAACTTATTTTTTGCCTAAAGATTTAAATTTTTTTTTTTTAAATCCATAAAAAATCTAAAATGAAAAAAAATGTCAAATCTTATTACTTTTACGTAAAGTCACATAACCTATGAGCAAAATGAGACAAAGATCATGAAAATCGATGCACGCGTTTCGCTTTTATTCGCAATTGAGTAAAGGTATGAATTTCAAAAATTTGCTCGACATATGCACAACTTTGTCTATGGTAAGGTTTTTTCTTTTTTTGATTCTCAGAATTAACAAAACGGAATAAACAAAGGGTTATTTAATTTTTATGATTGCGTAAGCAAAGTAATAAACGCTAATAAATGTGCGTGAACAATTAAAAGGAAAAAAGGAAAGAGGACTTTTTTAATTATTTGGGTTTTCCGTTGGCTACCTGTATGATTTTTTTACAGAAATGCAACCCACATTTAAGGGTGGTCATTATTCGGAAAATTTAAGACTCACACATGGTGAAACAGGTATGTAGCCACCGTAAAAAAATATACACCCATTTATAAGTACCTGTCAGTAAAATACTAAACAATACACAGTATAAATAGGTCTTCATTGATCGATTTTACTCATTCAACAAGTGTCGACGAACGCGATAGTTAAAATGAGCAAACGTTCGCGAGGATTTGAATGCAATACCAATCGAAGTAATTTTTGTTACATGTGCGCCATGCTCGTCACTCACATCGCCCAGGTTGTCCGGAAAGAAGTCCAAGTGCGAGTGTAGAAAATGTATCTTAAGCGACATATTTGCTCTAATTTTTTTATAATTTTGGAGTAGTTGTTCGACGATCTCTCTGTAATTTGAGCTTTTGTTGTTTCCAAGAAATCCGGAAACAATTTGCCGAAATGAGTTCCAAGCTGCAGCTTCATTTGGTGATAAAATGTGCTCAAACTGTTGGTCTTGCAACAACTTTTTAATTTGCGGACCGTCGAAAACGCCTTCCTTAATCTTTGCCGATGAAAGGTGAGGAAAAATGGTTTTTAAATAGGCGAACGCATCGCCATCTTTGTTGATAGCTTTCACGAAGTTTTTTATGAGTCCGAGCTTTATGTGAAGAGGTGGGAGAAAAACATTTTCCTTTTTTATGAGTGGTGTATATTTCACGTTGTCGCTGCCGGGGATGAAGTTAACTCTTTCTGTCCAACTCCTCCTGGTGTAATGATGTTGACGATCGCGGCTGTCCCAAAGGCAGAGAAAACAACAGTACTTTGTGAATCCACCTTGTAATCCACAAAGGATACCGATAACCTTAAGGTCGGCACAAACTTTCCAATCGTGCCTCTCATAGTTAAGGCACTTTAGTAGATTGTCCATGACTTCGTATGTTTCCTTGGTGTCAACGGCATGAGTAATTGGAATCGAAGGTTTCTTGTTGCCGTTGTGCAGTAAAATTGCTTTAAGGCTCTGCTTGTTGCTGTCGATGAAAAGACGCCACTCTCCTGGATCGTAAGAGTACCCGAGTTCACCAAATAATCCGGGAATGTCCTTACAAAAACAGATGTTGTCTTTTTTTGTGTAGTACCTTGCGTATGGTTCATGACGCTTCCTGTAGATTGTTGTCACCACACCAGGAGCCAAGAAACCGAACTGTTGCATGCGCGATGCATGCAACTCTGCATCTTCCTTGGAGAGTTTCAATTCTCTAACCCAATCGTTCAGTTCTGCTTGGGAACATAAGCGTTGACCTCCATGCAATGTATATGTTGACTCGCATTCTGATGTGGTTTCTACTGTCTCCGGATCTGATGTTGGATGTATCGCCTCATTATTAGATGCCCATCTTGAAACGGACGGTTGCGGGTCCACTGGTTCTTCGGAAAATGGCACTGGAAAATTCACTTTTGAAACAGCAGCGTAAGTCCATCGTATATTTTTTCCCACGCCTGTTTTTTTGCTAAGACAGAAGTAGCAATCTGTTACATGGCAAAGCGGAGCTCTCCAAAGCATTGGCATGATGATTCTCGGCTGTCGTCTGAAAGAATTTCAATAATAAGTTATATATGTTCTTGAATTTCGTAATCTACACTTACCTTGAGTCTGCTAGCTGTACGTAGCACCTTGGACATAGAGCACTTGGTGTCCACCGCTCATCTATGTTTGAGACCTTTAAATTGAAGCTCTCTTCAAATGAATCTCTTAATTTAGGTGAAAAACAACGCTTGTTTTTTTCAGAAACGTATTCTCCGCACATGTAACAAAAATTACTTGGATTGGTATTGCATTCAAATCCTCGCGACCGTTTGCTCATTTTAACTATCGCGTTCGTCGACACTTGTTGAATGAGTAAAATCGATCAATGAAGACCTATTTATACTGTGTATTGTTTAGTATTTTACTGACAGGTACTTATAAATGGGTGTATATTTTTTTTACGGTGGCTACATACCTGTTTCACCATGTGTGAATCTTAAATTTTCCGAATAATGACCACCCTTAAATGTGGGTTGCATTTCTGTAAAAAAATCATACAGGTAGCCAACGGAAAACCCAAATAATTAAAAAAGTCCCCTTTCCTTTTTTCCTTTTAATTGTTCACGCACATTTATTAGCGTTTATTACTTTGCTTACGCAATTATTAAAAATAAATAACCCTTTGTTTATTCCGTTTTGTTAATTCTGAGAATCAAAAAAAAAGAAAAAACCTTACCATAGACAAAGTTGTGCATATGTCGAGCAAATTTTTGAAATTCATACCTTTACTCAATTGCGAATAAAAGCGAAACGCGTGCATCGATTTTCATGATCTTTGTCTCATTTTGCTCATAGGTTATGTGACTTTACGTAAAAGTAATAAGATTTGACATTTTTTTTCATTTTAGATTTTTTATGGATTTAAAAAAAAAAAATTTTAAATCTTTAGGCAAAAAATAAGTTTTTTCCTTTATATATTCATTTTTAACTTGGAAACTGTTGCTTGTATAGGAAAACAATATATGAACAGATTAAGGGAATTGTAATTTTAAATTTTTTAAAATTTAATTCAATTAAATCGGGCTAGTGGTTCCCGAGTTATGCCGGACGAAACAAATTAACCAAAAAAAAAATTTTTAAATTTAAAAAAAAAAAAATAAAAAAAAAACCAAACGAAAAAAAAATTTTATTGCGTTTTTCGAGCTCATGTCAAGGTTATCTACACAGAAAAAATTATCGCATCCGGAGTACATTTTGACTGTTGACTAGTGTAATTGGTTTCTACGAGATGAGTGGCAAAATTGAAATGAGTCTAACAAAAAAGTGGACATTGGTTTTTATCAACTTAAAGAGAAAATTCACAAAAGTGTGTCCACGACCTCTTAAAGCATAAACATACCATTAAACGCCACCTGCAGTAAATTTAAAATGTGTTGGTTGGTGCCAGAGTAAAACTCCAAGCAATATAGTATACTTGGCAAAATTAAACTATGTACTAACCGAACTCTTACAAATAGGGGCAGTTATAAATCGGTATATAATACCGAATATAATATATACCGAATATACCGAAATTAATTCTTGACACTACAATATTAACATGATAACCAAAAGAGAGTTTGTCATCAATCTGAACGCCTAGACAGTGCATATCACTCACAAAATCAACATTAGACCCAGCATAACACAAATTAAAATTATTTAAAACCCCTGCAGAGAAAAAAAGAGCTTTCGTTTTTGAAGCATTGACGGCGAGACTGTTTTGCGACGTCCACACACGCAACTTTTCCAAAACAAGATCAATCTTCGTGTTGAAACTCATGTGTTTCTCTTTGCAATTCAATCATAACTGTTTGTTTATTTCATACATAATTCATTCTTCATGTTTGTAATATACACGATACATACACATAATATATACATAGATGTTTGTAAGGAGTTCAAGCACGACTTGGAATTGCCAGCTTGACCAAATCGCATGATATTATGACGATGATATCTTACGACATGTAAAGTTTACACTATAAGCTTAAATATATATAACAGCTCTTCTCACGCCGCATTTGTTACTCCTTCAAATAGTCTCTCATTCGATGTGGTTCCTTTCTAAGTCTGGCGGATCTTCTCAAAGTTTCAGCTGGTGAAGGCGGCTGTGCTGCGTGCTTCGGCGTTTCGTGATCATGGGTCGATCCTAGAACAGAGTTTGTTATTAAGGGTAATACTGGTGGTTCAGAAGGAATGTTTTCATCTATGCTAGTTGATTGCTGTTGACGATTTAAGGGCTCTGCTTCAGCTGCCGGTCTGACTTTGATGTGTTTTGGAATGTCTACTCTGGTTGCTGTTCCTGGAAATATCAGCGTTGATTCACTGGGTGTTTCATGGTTGACTTCGCACATTTCTTCCGTTTCAATGTTGTTTCCGATTTTTCTCATTTGGTCGACATGACGTTTCCACACTCTTCCATCGTCCAATTTGATTTCATAATGTAGTTGTCCCAATATTTTAATCACTGAACCAAATTTCCATTTCTCGTTACTTAAATAATCTCGAGCTGCCACCCTATCATTCACCTCAAATTGTTTTAATTTATCCGATATAGCTATCTGCTCTTCCTTCTGTATTGGTAATAAAAGATCCAATTTCGATCTGATCTGGCGTCCGAACATGACATGCGCCGGTGACTTCTTTGTTTTTGGATGAACTGCTCTGCGATAAGCGAATAAGATGTTTGCAATTTCTCTCCTGAAGTCTGATGGCTTGCAGTTTACTGTAAGCAACTTGTTTTTAATAGTTTGTACAAAGCGTTCAGCCTGACCATTAGTAGCTGGGTGGTACGGTGCTCCCATACGGTGCGTAATTCCGTTAGATTTTAAGAACAACTGAAATACTTCCGATTTAAATTGCGTTCCGTGGTCGGTGACAAATATGTTCGGCAAACCAAATGTTGCAAAAATATCACGGCATATTTTAATTGTTGTTCGAGCTGTCATGTCCGGCACAATGTGCACTTCTGGCCATTTACTGTAAGCATCCACCATAATAAATAGATATTCACCTCTAAAGGGGCCGGCAAAATCAGCATGCACTCTTTCAAAAACTGTTGCTGGTTGAGGCCAAAAATGTACTGGCGTAACTTTTGTGACTTCTGGCCGAACTCGCTGACATTCCATACAATTCGATACAAGTTTTTCAATATTGTCGTCTAAAGACGGCCACCAACAATAAGCTCTTGCTAATGTTTTCATTTTGGTTATTCCAAAATGAGCAGCATGTAACTCTGTCAGCACTCGCTGACGATGTTCTGCAGGGATATAAACACGAATACCACGTAATAAACAACCTTGAACCAGTCCGAATTCCGTTTGCTCAATCTGGAATCTTTGTTTCCGATCACACTGTCTTCCCGTTCGTAAGCATGCTCTTAAGGTTCTAGTCTCCTCGTCATTTTCAGTTTCCACACTCAGCTCTGCTGCAGTTACTGGTAAATTTTCTATGGAAAGTAGTTCGATGGTGTTTATATCACCACTTTCTTCATCGATTAAATTTTTTTCAATACAACTGAGGGCATTCTGTTCGTTATTTTGTCCTTGTCCTGTTAAGCGAGACATTGCATCTGCGTTTCCATTATCTTTGGATTTTTTAACTTTAATATCGAAATTGAATGATTCCAAAAATATTGCATAGTGTTGCATACGCGATGTTGAAAGTAACGGCAACCCCTTTTGCGGCGAGAAAATTTGTGCGATAGGTTTATTATCGGTTACTAAAGTGAATTTTCTACCGAAAAGGTATTGGTAAAAACGTTTTACGTCAAAAATAATCGCTAGAGCTTCTTTATCGATTTGACTATATCTTTGCTGAACTTGAGTAAGGGTTTGAGAAGCAAATTGAATTGGTCTTTCTGTTCCGTTAGGCATAACAGCTCCTACCCCATGTGGACTCGCGTCCACTGCAAGCACTAATGGCAGTGTTGAATCGAAATGTGTCAAAATGACGTCCGATTGCATCTGTTTCTTTATTTCTTCTAATGCATTTTCGCAATCATTATCCCATGTGAATACCACGTTCTTTTGAAGAAGTTTATTTAATGGATAAAGAATTGTGCTTAAATTTCGAATGAAACGTCCATAATAATTTATCAATCCCGTCAAAGCACGTACATCGTCTTTATTTTCAGGTGTTTTCATATTTTGCAGTGCCTCCACTTTACTTTTCATTTTATGTATGCCATTTCTATCAATCAAAAATCCACAATATGTAATGGAATCCTTCATAAATTCTGATTTATTTAGGTTCACTCGCATATTATGGTCATTTAGCCTCCTGAAGACTTCGTTGATTCGCTGTAGATGTTCTTCGTCGTTCCCTGCCGTTATTTTTATGTCGTCTAGGAATACCGTTACTCCGGGTATGTTTACTAAAAGTTGTTCCATAAATCTTTGCCATATTGCTGGTGCACTAGCGACACCAAACATCATTCTCGTTGGCTGATACAATCCTTTATGGGTATTTAATGTTAACAATTTCCTATCATCGGGATGTACTTCTAATTGCAAATAAGCTCGGGATAGATCAATTTTTGTAAATTTTTTTCCTCCCGCCATTGCAGCAAAAAGCTCATCGATTGTTGGAAGAGGATGCTCATCTACCATGAGTGACGGGTTAATGGTCACTTTATAATCTCCACATAGCCGGACCGCGTTGTTTTTCTTTTTAACAACTACCACAGGTGTAGCCCATTCACTATAGTTGACCTTTTGTAAAATGCCTTCATCCACTTGCTGCTGCAATTCTTTCTCCACAGCGTCCGTCAATGCAAATGGAACTCTACGTGCTTTAACAAATTGAGGTAAAACACCATCCTTGATGTGTATCCGAGCTTGAAACTGTGTTATTCTGCCTATTGAGTTTGCAAATAACTGTTGATATTTATCGACTAAGTTCTGTAATTTTTTATCAGTTTCAGATTCACTATTCAGGATGTGCACTCTTTCTTTGTATCATGGCAGGTATTTCTGCATAATTTGCGCCCAATTAAGTGGAATGCTTCTCAGCCAATTCCTACCCAAAATTGCAAGTCGACTACCTCGTACAATATACAATTTTAATGGAATTGTTGATCCACCCGCAGTAACTTTTACCCAGGTATAACCAAGGCAGTCAACTTGTTGGTTACAATAACTGTATAATTTTGTATTAGTGCACCTTAATCTTTCCTAGCATTCTCTCTACATCTGTCAGACCAGCCACTGTCACAGCAGCCCCTGTATCAATTTCAAATTTAAACCATCTATTATTCACAAGTAAATTATGAATAAATTTGGAACCGACATACCCAATACGCAAATTATTTATCCATTCCTCATCGAAGCTACCTCTATTTATATCGTTCGGCTTAAATTCTTCACACTCTTCGTTTCCTTCCATTGTATGTAATCCCTTTTTCTCCTTCATACATACCCGTCGGAGATGCCCTTTTAGGTTACAGAAACTACAAGTCGTTTCTTTGTGTTTGCATTGATATGCCAAGTGAGTATTGTTTCCACATCTGTAACACTTCCTTTGCCCTTTCTTTCTTGCTGCAGTTTATCTCGCCCTTCGTTTCTATTCCGGAACGTCCGCATAACGTTTACCATATTTTGGCCTTTATTGTTCATCTCCAGCCCGCCTTTTTCTGCTGTCTCTGCCGCCTCTGCTATATTCATCGCAATTTCTAAAGTCAAATTCTTCTGCTCCAATAGTCTGCCTTGTACCATCTGATTTTTTAGTCCAAAGACAAATTGGTTACGTAATGCCTTATTTAAATAATCACCCAGATTGCCCGTGGCTGCCATTCGTTTTAGCACTACCAAGAATTCTGCACATGACTATCCCTCTTCTTGCTTACGTAAATGGAATCGATAACTTTCCAAAACTTCGTTTGGAGTCGGTTCAAAGTGTTCCTCTAGCACATGTATCACTTCCTTGTATGTCTTTGATTCCGGTACCTCTGGTAACATTCTATCACAGAGCACGTTGTACACTTAAGCACCCATAAAATGCAGCAAATAACTAAGTTTATTATCGTCTAAACATCCAATAATACTCAATGTGGTCTCCAAGCGTTGGACCCATCTCTTCCACGTCATTATTTTACACTGCACACCTCCAGATGCCATGATGTTGCAGTTATCTTCCGTATTCTTTTTATCCTCGTCGCCACTGTTGAAACTCATGTGTTTCTCTTTGCAATTCAATCAGAACTGTTTGTTTATTTCATACATAATTCATTCTTCATGTTTGTAATATACACGATACATACACATAATATATACATAGATGTTTGTAAGGAGTTCAAGCACGACTTGGAATTGCCAGCTTGACCAAATCGCATGATATTATGACGATGATATCTTACGACATGTAAAGTTTACACTATAAGCTTAAATATATATAACACTTCGATTGAAAAACTACTCGGTGACGACTGTCACCTACCTATGAGGAGCAACTGGATGTCATCTGCAAATGCATACGGAGTACACCAAACATCTAACTTCGAGAATAAATCATTAATAAAAAGAATAAACAGAAGTGGACCAAGAACTGATCCTTGTGGTACATCGCTATTTACAGGTAACACCCTGCTACATCTCCCCTCAACACAAACAAACTGACTCCTTCCTGACAAGTAGGAATTTATCAGAGAACACGCACTACTCGTAAACCCATATACCACTAAACCACTCTATCAAATGCTTTTTCCAGGTCAACTGATATAAGAATACAAAGCCGGTTATTTCCGATATTGCGACGTATAGAGTCTGTCAAACCAAGAAGTAATGAGGAAGTATTTCTATTGCACCTAAAGCCACATTGAGCATCATGCAACATAGAATTTGCCTCCAACTTTAGAAAAAAACTGGTAAAATAGATATTGGACGGAAAGCATTTGCTGATCCCTTTTTCTTTACTGGAACAATTTTAGCTGTTTTCCAGCCATCAGGAAAAACTGAAGTTGTCAAAATTGTGTTAACAATATGCAAAAAGTGACTGGCCATGAAAGGGTAAATTTCTTCAAAAATTTCAATGAGAATCCATCTATTCCAGAAGCATTTGAGTTAGTGGCAGAAAAAACGTTGTCTAAATCAAAAAAATCAATACATTGGAAGGAAAAGTTACCCCGCGCACCTGTATAATTTCCGAAAACACCGCTACCTCGAGGAATTCCCAACTGATTACCAACAAACGACAGATTCAGTGCATCAACATCCAAAGCACAATCATATGATATGTCCTTGGAGAACCCGTTGGATTTGAGAATTTTCCACAATTCCTTACTTTCTTTATTTTCCCCAAAGAAAGACGAATGTGCATTCCTTTTTACTTTTCTAACAACAGATTTGGGCTTATTTCTCGCCTTACAAAATATTCTCCAATTTTCGTTAGTCCTATTCTCCATATATGCCTTAAAGGCTAAATCACGTAGGGAGATAAAATAAGAAACTAGTGGAGAATCGAACCAGACCTCGTTCCGATCACGAACGATAAACGAACACAAACTGATTAGAAAAAAGTACTGATTCACTTGAGGGCACTAGAAAATAATCTAGCAGTGACGTAGAAGTGTGAACAACATCAAAATGCGTTGATAGCGAATTATGTCTAATTGATATATTTAACATATTCTAGGCCAATTCTGATTCCATCAGGTGTTCCTCAGGGTAGTCATCTAGGGCCGGTTCTTTTCTTATTATTCATAAATGACCTTCCGGGGTCTATCATTAATTCTCGTCTTCTAATGTATGCAGATGATGTAAAAATATTTTTTTCTTATAATTGGCCAGAATTTTCGAATCCATTGCAGGAGGGCAAGTCAATCAACTTCAATCTACTAGAATAGGGGGGAAGAACAAAATCACTATTCCAATGTAAGTGTCTCAATGAAAACAATAAAAATTGCTTCTGAACTGACTCAAGTCTGTCAATACAGACGTCATACTGAGGGTCCCACACTACAGAACCATATTCCAAAATAGGCCTAACGAGCGAAGTAAATAACTGTTTCGTCACATAGGGATCAGAGAATTCTTTAGCCCAACGTTTAATAAAGCAAAGAACACCATACGCCCTGTTAACCATGGCCATAATATGATTGTTGAAATCAAGTTTCGAATCCATCAGAATACCAAGATCTACAAAAGAATCAACTGTCTCTAACTCAGCTCCAATAAGATCATATCTGACAAATTTCGGATTCGATCTAAAGAAACGCATATGCTTGCATTTCCGTAAATTAAGTTCCATGCAGTTTATGTCACACCAACATCCAAAATTATCCAAGTCGTCCTGCAAATAATGAGAATATTCTATCTGTTTATAAGACAAAAATATTTTCACATCATCCGCATACATCAAAATCCTAGAGCTTATAATAGACTCCGGGAGATCATTTATGAATAATAAAAATAGTATAGGCCCAAGATGACTACCTTGGGGAACTCCCGATGAAACCAGAATTGGCCTAGAACAAGAATTTCCGAATTTGACAATCTGCGAACGATTATTAAGATAAGAAGATATCCATTTCAAAAAATTACAGCTAAAACCAATTCTATCTAATTTATATAACAAAAGCTCGTGATTGACTTTATCAAACGCCTTGCTAAAATTCGTGTAAATGACGTCAGTTTGATTACCCAGAACAAACCCATCAATAACGTGTGAGGTAAACTGAGTCAAATTCGTCGTGGTCGATAAGCCTTTACGAAACCCATGTTGGCTGGGACTCAAAATAGAAGAAACGCTGTGAGAAACAACATTAGTCACCAGTTTCTCAAAAAGCTTAGGGATAGCACTTAATTTAGCTATCCCTCTATAATTCGAAACGTCAATTAGACTGCCAGATTTATGTAGGGGATCAATGAACGACTGCCTCCAAGCCGAAGGGAAATATCCAAATCTCAACGAAGTATTAAACAATAACGTCAGAGGAATAGCCAAACCACTAGCACAGAATTTTAAAATTATACTTGGCACCCCATCGGGGCCGACACTATTTGTTGATTCTAGATCATTCAAACTTGACAAGACCAAGGGCAAGTCAATATTTGGTATTTCTAATTGATTCAAAGCAGGAATATCATAGGGGTAAGTGCTGTCGGATCGATAAGATCTATTTGAATATGTGGTCGCAAAAAAATTCGCAAAACAATCAGCAATATCCTGGTCCTCACAATATTCCAAGCCATCCATTCTAATCCTAGTTGGTTTAGATGTGGATTTACGTTTCAAATTAACAAAATCGTAAAAAGCTCTAGGGTTATTTCGAAAATCATTCTTCACCTTTTCCAAATATAGTCTATAACATCTCTGAGATTCGACGTTATATCTCGACCTAGCAATAGAGTATCTTACATAATCGGAATTCAATCCAGATTTCTTAAACTTCTTAAAAAGCCTACTTCTCGAATTTTTCATTCTGGACAATTTATGAGAAGACAAGGTAGTCTTTCAGATTGCCCAACTCGAATTTTCGGTACAGATTGTGACAGGAAGTCCCTAAGAATTTGATAAAATTTATCCACAACAGCGTCAATATCTGCATAGTGGCTACAACTACAGACGGAATTCCAATCAACGTCACGGAGAAGAGAGTTAAGCAGTATAAAATTTGTCTTTCTAAATTCGGTGATATTTTTGACAAATATTCTGAATTAGATAAGTTTGAGAAATCACCGGTTGTTTCGGGACAGAAACGTAAAAGAACGGTGAAAAAATCATCAAAATCAGTGACGCCGAGGACTGAGCATTTGAATGTTGCTGAACCTGAGGCTCAAACTGTTGACGGGTTGGAATCGTCGAATGATAAAAATCCGACCTATGCTACAGTTGCTGGGCCACTGCTTTGTGATAGAACTGTCACAGATCCTCCACAGACCAGCGTGGAAAGCGACAATCCCACTCGTCCTACGGCTGCAACAGGTATGAGTCCGCAAACCAGTGTGGTAGGCGGGAATTTGCTTCAGTCTATGCCTGTTGCAGACGTGCGTTCGCAGCAATCTAGTGGTACTTCTGGTGGATTGACCATGGCCACGGAGATGAAAATGGTCTTCGTCTCTAGGTTCGCCCCAGATACCACAGTTGATGACTTGAATGGCTTTATTAGATCCAAGATTGAGGGTAATTTTTACCTTAAGTCTTTTAAATTGAAGTCGTCATTTTCTCAAAGTCGGGCTTCTTTTAAAATTATTACAACGAGGGAAATCTTTGACAGATTGATGATCCCTGACTTCTGGCCACCTAGGGCATTTGTTAAGGAATTTGTGGATAGGGTGGACAATTTGGCTCGTCTGCCTTTGAAGTCAGCTACTGTCCCAAAAAACTAATTGATTCTTTTTATATCGGGTATCAGAATGTAAGGGGTTTGAATACGAAATTGAATCAATTATTTGTTGATAGCTTTGATTTTGATTTCTCTGCTCTTGTATTTACTGAGACTTGGTTAAAAGAGTTAGTTTTAGATTCTGAGATTTTTTGTAGTAGATATATTATCTTTAGAAATGATCGATTAGGAAGGATTGGTGGCGGTGTACTTATTGCTGTTACTAATTCTTTCCCATCGGAACGTATTATCCTCCATGGGCTTGATGACATTGAATTTATTGCAGTTCTTATTAATTTAGGTAGCAATAAATTGTTCATTACTTGCTCTTATATTCCTCCATCATCTGAATTATGTGTCTACGAAAGTCACTTGGCCGCGATTGGTAGGATTGTTTCAATGTCAGGTGACTTAGACCGTACATTAATCTTAGGGGATTTTAATTTACCTTCCGTATCTTGGCTTGCCTTGCCGGACACGGAGGCTTTAACCGCACTGCCATCATCGTTTGATACGGATGATTCTGCCTCGAATATAGTCAGGCTTTTTGCTGACCTTAATTTATTCCAGATTAATTACGTAAAGAATATAAGAGAAAGACAACTTGACCTAGTATTTGTTAATGATCCTCATTACTTTGAGATCAATAGGGTTCTCCCCATATCTCTCCCAGAGGACAATTACCATACTACCTTAGGTTTATCGATGTCGTACTCCAATGAATCTCATTCTTCTACCTCTCAGGATGATCTCACCGTTTACTGTTACAGAAAGACAAATTTTATACTGCTTAACTCTCTTCTCCGTGACGTTGATTGGAATTCCGTCTGTAGTTGTAGCCACTATGCAGATATTGACGCTGTTGTGGATAAATTTTATCAAATTCTTAGGGACTTCCTGTCACAATCTGTACCGAAAATTCGAGTTGGGCAATCTGAAAGACTACCTTGGTCTTCTCATAAATTGTCCAGAATGAAAAATTCGAGAAGTAGGCTTTTTAAGAAGTTTAAGAAATCTGGATTGAATTCCGATTATGTAAGATACTCTATTGCTAGGTCGAGATATAACGTCGAATCTCAGAGATGTTATAGACTATATTTGGAAAAGGTGAAGAATGATTTTCGAAATAACCCTAGAGCTTTTTACGATTTTGTTAATTTGAAACGTAAATCCACATCTACACCAACTAGGATTAGAATGGATGGCTTGGAATATTGTGAGGACCAGGATATTGCTGATTGTTTTGCGAATTTTTTTGCGACCACATATTCAAATAGATCTTATCGATCCGACAGCACTTACCCCTATGATATTCCTGCTTTGAATCAATTAGAAATACCAAATATTGATTTGCCCTTGGTCTTGTCAGGTTTGAATGATCTAGAATCAACAAATAGTGTCGGCCCCGATGGGGTGCCAAGTATAATTTTAAAATTCTGTGCTAGTGGTTTGGCTATTCCTCTGACGTTATTGTTTAATACTTCGTTGAGATTTGGATATTTCCCTTCGGCTTGGAGGCAATCGTTCATTGATCCCCTACATAAATCTGGCAGTCTAATTGACGTTTCGAATTATAGAGGGATAGCTAAATTAAGTGCTATCCCTAAGCTTTTTGAGAAACTGGTGACTAATGTTGTTTCTCACAGCGTTTCTTCTATTTTGAGTCCCAGCCAACATGGATTTCGTAAAGGCTTATCGACCACGACGAATTTGACTCAATTTACCTCACACGTTATTGATGGGTTTGTTCTGAGTAATCAAACTGACGTCATTTACACGGATTTTAGCAAGGCGTTTGATAAAGTCAATCACGAGCTTTTGCTATATAAATTAGATAGAATTGGTTTTAGCTGTAATTTTTTGAAATGGATATCTTCTTATCTGAATAATCGTTCGCAGATTGTCAAATTCGGAAATTCTTGTTCTAGGCCAATTCTGGTTTCATCGGGAGTTCCCCAAGGTAGTCATCTTGGGCCTATACTATTTTTATTATTCATAAATGATCTCCCGGAGTCTATTATAAACTCTAGGATTTTGATGTATGCGGATGATGTGAAAATATTTTTGTCTTATAAACAGCTAGAATATTCTCATTATTTGCAGGACGACTTGGATAATTTTGGATGTTGGTGTGACATAAACTGCATGGAACTTAATTTACGGAAATGCAAGCATATGCGTTTCTTTAGATCGAATCCGAAATTTGTCAGATATGATCTTATTGGAGCTGAGTTAGAGACAGTTGATTCTTTTGTAGATCTTGGTATTCTGATGGATTCGAAACTTGATTTCAACAATCATATTATGGCCATGGTTAACAGGGCGTATGGTGTTCTTGGCTTTATTAAACGTTGGGCTAAAGAATTCTCTGATCCCTATGTGACGAAACAGTTATTTACTTCGCTCGTTAGGCCTATTTTGGAATATGGTTCTGTAGTGTGGGACCCTCAGTATGGCGTCTATATTGACAGAATTGAGTCAGTTCAGAAGCAATTTTTATTGTTTTCATTGAGACACTTACATTGGAATAGTGATTTTGTTCTTCCCCCCTATTCTAGTAGATTGAAGTTGATTGACTTGCCCTCCTTAAAAAGTAGACGAATTATGCTGAACACCGTGATGGTATTTAAGGTTCTAAATGGTGATGTCTCATCTGAATATCTTATTTCTAGGATTAAGTTTAACGTGCCATTTAGACCAACTAGATACTATCAGTTTCTTCATATTGATATTCAGCGTACGAATTATGCTTCTGCGCAGCCCATTCGTAGAATGTGTATTGATTTTAATACATTGTACCACATCATAGATTTTGGTGTCGGAATCGATACAATAAAGTCAAGGATTCTCTCGTACTTGAATGTTTAGTATTCTGTTTTAGTATTATTAAATGTAATGTATTGCTTCTATGTCAAATGTTAGCATTAACCTTTAATGTAGTTTGTTTTTGTTTTTTGCCGGCTGAAGATATTTAATCTGTAGCCGGTATTCCACCCTCTACTGCTTGTCCACCACAGTTCGGACTGTGGTGTGTACGTTGTCCCTACGTTATGGGGACGAGGCCCTCTCGGTCGGAAGGGGCGGGAGTGAGAGGCGTTGGGACCGTTCGTTAAAAAAAAAAAAAAAAAAAAAAAAAAACAGTAAACGGTGAGATCATCCTGAGAGGTAGAAGAATGAGATTCATTGGAGTACAACATCGATAAACCTAAGGTAGGATGGTAATTGTCCTCTGGGAGAGATATGGGGAGAACCCTATTGATCGCAAAGTAATGAGGATCATTAACAAATATAGGGTGTTTTTTATTGAGGTATAGAACTTCGAATTGAAATAAAACACAAGAAAATCGTTTTAATGTCCATCAATTTGGCTTTATTGGAAGGATAATTTTATGCCATTATTGTTTAAATATGATTTCGGACATGTGGCCGCCGCGGCTGGCTCGAATATAGCCAATTCTACAGGTCCAATTTTCAACCACTTTTTCGAGCATATGGGGCCGTATGTTGGCAATAACGCCACGAATGTTGGCTTCCAAGTCCCCTAACGGCAATTGTTTCTTCGGTGCGCACTGTTCGACGTCTCTGCGGATGCGTATTATCACATAGAGTAAACGTAGTGCGAAAACGATCCATGGTTAACCGAATTAATTGCTCTGATGAACGATTATGTCGACCATAAAATGGACGGAGCGGTGAACTTCGCGAACTGAACCATTACTTTCGAAATAAATTTGTGAACTTCGCGAACTGAACCATTACTTTCGAAATAAATTTGCACGATTTGCAAGCGTTGTTCTTTTGTCAACCTGTTCATGATGAAATGGCAAACCAAACTAAATATTAATCACTTGACAGCTGACAAAATGGCCGCCAGTTAAAAAAGTGATGCCAACTTAAAGTTCTATACCCAATAAAAAACACCCTATACTAGGTCAAGTTGTCTTTCACTTATATTCTTTACGTAATTAATCTGGAATAAATTAAGGTCAGCAAAAAGCCTGACTATATTCGAGGCAGAATCATCCGTATCAAACGATGATGGCAGTGCGGTTAAAGCTTCCGTGTCCGGCAAGGCAAGCCAAGATACGGAAGGTAAATTAAAATCCCCTAAGATTAATGTACGGTCTAAGTCACCTGACATTGAAACAATCCTACCAATCGCGGCCAAGTGACTTTCGTAGACACATAATTCAGATGATGGAGGAATATAAGAGCAAGTAATGAACAATTTATTGCTACCTAAATTAATAAGAACTGCAATAAATTCAATGTCATCAAGCCCATGGAGGATAATACGTTCCGATGGGAAAGAATTAGTAACAGCAATAAGTACACCGCCACCAATCCTTCCTAAACGATCATTTCTAAAGATAATATATCTACTACAAAAAATCTCAGAATCTAAAACTGACTCTTTTAACCAAGTCTCAGTAAATACAAGAGCAGAGAAATCAAAATCAAAGCTATCAACAAATAATTGATTCAATTTCGTATTCAAACCCCTTACATTCTGATACCCGATATAAAAAGAATCAATTAGTTTTTTGGGACAGTAGCTGACTTCAAAGGCAGACGAGCCAAATTGTGCACCCTATCCACAAATTCCTTAACAAATGCCCTAGGTGGCCAGAAGTCAGGGATCATCAATCTGTCAAAGATTTCCCTCGTCGTAATAATTTTAAAAGAAGCCCGACTTTGAGAAAATGACGACTTCAATTTAAAAGACTTAAGGAAAAAATTACCCTCAATCTTGGATCTGATAAAGCCATTCAAGTCATCAACTGTGGTATCTGGGGCGAACCTCGAAGACGAAGATGACTTGTCAGACCTATTCTGGAATATGGTTCCGTAGTGTAGGATCCTCAGTATGGTATCTATATTGACAGAATTGAGTCAGTTCAGAAACAATTTTTAATATTTTCATTAAGACACTTGTATTGGAATAGTGATTTTATTCTTCCCCTTATACTAGTAGATTGAAGCTGATCGACTTGCCTTCCTTGAAAAGCAGACGTGTTATGTTGAACACCGTGTTGGTTTATAAGGTTATAAATGGTGATTTCTCTTCTGACTATATTATTTCTAGGATTAAGTTTAACGTGCCATTTAGACCTTCTAGATACTATCAATTCATCCATATTGACTTTCAGCGTACGAATTACGCTTCCGCAGAGCCCATTCGCAGAATGTGTATTGATTTCAATTCATTGTGTCACATCATAGATTTCGGATTAGGAGTCGATATAATAAAGCCGAGGATTTTCTCCTGCTTGGATGTTTAGTTTGTTGTGACATGTTTACTTTACTTTAATATATTTAGTTACTAACTTTAAGAATAACTTTTATTTGCATGTGATACTAATATTTTTGTTATGCCGGCTGTTGATATTTGATCTGTAGCCGGTGTCCACCCTCTACTGCTTAGCCGCCATGGTTCGGACTATGGTGTGTACGCTGTCCCTACGTTATGGGGACGTGGCCCTCTCGGTCGGAAGGGGCGGGTGTGAGAGGCGTTGGACAGTTCGTTAAACAAACTGGCGAGTTGGTTTTAGAATACTTTGACGGTGTTCACTTGTACATTCTTTATTAATAATGTTTTCAATTTAATCAGACATTTTTGTTCTATTTGTTCTGAAGGAAAAATATTTTCTAAGTCGATGTGATAAATTTTATAAAGGGTGATTTTTTAAGAGCTTGATAACTTTTTTTTTTAAAAAAAACGCATAAAATTTGCAAAATCTCATCGGTTCTTTATTTGAAACGTTAGATTGGTCCATGACATTTACTTTTTGAAGATAATTTCATTTAAATGTTAACCGCGGTTGCGTCTTAGGTGGTCCATCCGCTTAGTCCAATTTTGGCATTTCCACGTTTTTGAGTAACAGAGACCCAATTGGTGCGAACGGCGACGAATCGAAAATTGGTGGTCATCATTAACACTGGCCGATACAGCTGCGATATTTTCTTCAGTTCGCACTCTACGTAAGCGTGTTGGTGGTTTAATGTCCAACAATGTAAATTTGGTGCGAAATTTAGTCACACTAGCCCGAATAGCCGCTTCAGTGGGTCGATTAAACTGACCATAAAATGGAAGCGCGCAATGAACTTTCTTAACAGAGCACGCATTTTGATAATAAAATTCAATAATTTGCAAGCGTTGTTCGTTTGTAAGACGATTCATGATGAAATGTCAAAGCATACTGAGCATCTTTCTCTTTGACACCATGTCTGAAATCCCACGTGATCTGTCAAATACTAATGCATGAAAATCCTAACCTCAAAAAAATCACTCTTTATAAATTCGATTCTCGTGACAAATTTTCAATAGTTGTAATAGTAATCTGAATGACTTTGGCTTCTCTGGAATGAAAGAATTATTGAGACCTCTATGATCAAAGGAAGTCAGTTTGCCCACAGTAAGGATTGGTGTGCTAGAGACATTAAGATCATCAACAAATTACTATCTGGCATATGTAAGACAATAAGTACATATTGGTGTTGACTAATCGAATTTATGCAATGTATGTGGCATAGCTGAATCCGGTCAACATATCATCTTCCACTGTAAAAAATTTAATGATATGAAGGAGATATGACTGGTTTAAAAGATACAATTTTGATGGCCAAAAATGTGAAGTTATTTGGAAAACTCATTGATTTCATAAACGAGGTTATGACGTGCACCCTGTGCTTTCAATAGTTGATTGCTTTCTCGCTGTTTATGTTAAATTGACGACTTTCCAGAAGAAATTAGAATTTTTACAAGAGCATTTTATGCATGTAGCATAGGGTGAGTGTCCCTAAGTTCGGCATGTACCAGTAGTCGTTATTTTAGAATTCAAACGTAAATAAATAAGAATACCAACTGTTAAATATTTAAATAAATTTATATTTGTTTTGAAAATATACTCAGCCCCCTTCAAGGCGTATTTATACAGTTGATAGCAGCAGAGCAAAAACAAATTCGACAACAACAAAATACAAGTAATTTTTTGAATGGTGAGCCATACTGTCAAAGCAAAATATATGGGATTTGACAGTTTCGGTTACTTTAGAATGAAAACAATTTCAGTCAGCTTGAAATAGTTGTTAATGCTAAACTAATACAAAATTTATTAATTTAGCAGGCATTTTCCTCTTCAATTTGACATTTATTCCGATATCGTAGGGTGCGAATAAATATTTAAAATAATTTTTGGACAATTTGGAACTTTGTAGTCATTTTAAGGGGCAACAGGACGATGAAATTAAAAACTAAAAACGCCAATTAACTCCATTTCGCTATAGTTTAAGAGTATATCATCCGGTTCAAGTGTAATATGGACTGGATATAAGTTTTCTAAAGTCGGCAGTAGCTTTTCTTCTCAAAATATGATATGCCAACTATAGTATCATTACGCGCCGAATATTGGACAATGTATGCCGACTACTGGCAAAACCGTTTTGGTACCAGCACGTCAACATAAAAAAGTTATCAATTATCGATTACTTCATTCTCTCTCGTCTCTTAACGGCAGAAATTGTGCACTGTTTTACTGTCTACAAAATACAAAACTACTGAAAAATGTAAATTGTGCACTGTTTTACTGTCTACAAAATACAAAACTACTGAAAACTGTAAACCCTGGCAACATGGTGTAATAAACGCAGCCAAAAATCAGACCATAGAACAAAAAATAGAAACACCTTGGGATTATTTTTTTTAATTTTAACACGAACAATACCACCGGCAATTTTACTAGAAAAAACCCAAAAAAGTTCTTTTGACAACTATACGACAGAGTTTGGCATTATCCAATCTGTCTTAAAAGTGCACAATGTCTTTACTAGAGTTAGTGTACAATTTCACCATGTTTCATTAAAAGCAGAATAAATTATTAAGCTCCCAAATTGAGTTTGAAAATTTACTTTATCACATTGCCCAACATTGGGTTATATTATATAATTTTCAATGGAATTCTCTTTTCAGGTCGTTTTTGAAGTCTCTTCGGTTCGTTTTTGAGTCTTTTTTTCAGTTTGTTTTAAGTCACCGCTGGCACTCAATGGATTTCAACGAAAGTACAAAAATGCCACCCTAATATGTACATTCTTTGTGAGGAAGAAAAAAATGTTTTCGATATTCCCGACTAAAATGAAAGATGGATTTGTTTATGTGTTGCAATTGCCCCCTTAAAAATTAAAACATTAATCTATATATATAAAAATGAATCTGTGTTTGTATGTTTGTTTGTTTGTTCTTTATAGCAGCCTAAACTACTAAACCGATCTTCTTGAAATTTTCACAGTATGGTGAAAATAGCCTATATAAATTTTTGATATTTTCATTGGTCGTGGCACCTCCCACACAAATTGGGGATTTATTTATAAAAGTGGGCGTGGCACCTCCCATACGAAGTTAAAACCTATTATTGAATATTGTCAGTTCTATGACACCTAGAGTGCTGTAATTTTGTGTAAGTGCTTCTAGCATCAATGTGCGTAGTTCTGCCAAAAATGGGCGGTATTGGAATAGTGGGCGTGCCACCTCCCATACGAAGTTAAAACATATTATCGAATAGTGTCAGTTCTATGACACGTATAGTGCTCAAATTTTGTGTAAGTGCATCTAGCATCAATGTGCGTAGTTGTGCCAAAAATGGGCGGTAATGGAAAAGTGGGCGTGGCACTTCACATATGAAGTTAAAACCTATTATAGAATTATGGCAGATAAAAAACTGAAATTTTGTGTAAGTGCATCTAGCATCAATGTGCGTAACTGTACCCAAAAAAATGGCGATATTGGAAAAAAGGTCGTGGTACCTTCCATACGAAGTTAAAACCTATTATCGAATATATTCAGTTCAATGACAGCTACAATATTTATCTTTTGTGTGAGTGCATCTAGCCGAAACCTGCGTAGTTGTGCCAAAAATGGACGGTATTGGAAAAGTGGGCGTGGTACCTCACATACGAAGTTAAAACATATTATCGAATATGGTCAGTAGGTGTCATAGACCTAGAGTGCTGAAATTTTGTGTGAGTTGATCCAGTGTAAATAGTTGTGCAAAGATGGGCGGAAAGTGGGCGTGACCCTTCCCATCTGAAATTAAAACCGGTTTTAGAGTATTTCGACACCGAGATGGGCGGAAAGTGTCGTGACCCTTCCCATACGAAATTAAAACCAGTTTTTTGTGTATATTCTACAACGATATTCCTATATTGTTGTGTGATTTAATTTAGTTGTAACCTGCTTAGACAATATACAAATGGGCGGGATTTGAAAGATGGAGCATTTTTTATTTGAATTTTGTAAAATTACACGTTTTCTGTAGATTTTCTTAGCACAATATTAAAGAAAGGTTATAAAAAGAGAAATAGTCATTCGCCAACAGCCGACTTAAGTCAAGAAAACGGAAATTATATTAATTTTTTTAGTTTTTGTGTTGTTTGATTAGTGAACAATTTGATTGATTTTCTATGTGTTTTGAATTTTGAATATTTTCTTCTTACGAATGAAGTTTTTTGTTTTGGTAATGGAGAGGAGGAGAATCGAACTTAACAAAAAATCAATTTGATTTTGACATTTTTTCAATTATTCGCCGTAAACTAACGTTCTCCATGGAACATATCCATTTCATTAGTATCTCAGGGAAGAACCTTGATTATAATTGGTACATATATTACCGATCAGGACAAAAATTAATATGAAAGCAGATTTTAATTTTTGTTTTTTTTTTTTGCCTGGCGGAGCGGGCGGGGGTTCAGCTATCTTTATATATAAAAATGAATCTGTGTTTGTTTGCTTGTTCTTTACAGCAGCTTAAACTACTGGAGCGATCTTCTTGAAAATTTCACAGTATGTTCACAGTGAAAATAGGCTATATAAATTGTTTATATTTTCAGTGGGCGTGGCACCTTCCACACAAATTGTTAGTCTGCACAGTTTTGACAAAAATAGGCCGTATTGGAAAAGTGGGCGTGGCACCGAAAATTCTTTTATGTTATGTTCGTTATAACTCTGCGAACTTTTTCGGAACACAAAAATTTAGATAATTATAAAAAAAGTAAAAAAATTAGGACCAAATTGAAAAATCTTTATATTTTTTGCACTTTTTGTCAGAACTGGCGACATATTTTGTTGATTCTTTTTTATTTTGGTTCATAAATAAACAGGGAAATCCAGTTACACGTATTTCATGTAACTTCACAAAATCATTGCATTGTGAGTATAAGATGCTTACGGAACACGCGGCTTATGAACGATTGAACTATGTGGACTTTCTTCTTGGACGTTCTCGGTGAAACCGGAAAATCATTTTTGATCGTACAAATTTTGGCAAAAATTCGCTCGCAAAATTCAAGCGATGCTTGCTTCATCAGGAATTTCAGCTGCGTTCTTTGAAGACTGCCGAAATGCACTCAGATTGCGATGAGTATGGAAATTAATAAAACTCCATCGTGCAACCTTTCAAAGATCTTAGGTGGCCAACGTTTTGATTGCTCCGGAGGACTGTTCTATGGCGCACTGTTCATTTATTCTGTTGGAAGGTGATTTGCGATTTATATTACACGACAATCTCCAGCTGACAGACAGAATCATGTGTTATGGAACGGTCAATCTGGAGTATTTTAAAAAATTCTGTTTATATTGCGAATGTTGATATTTAGATTTTTTCACTTCATGTTCCCATACGTTGCTCCAAATCCTGTGTCGTTGAGCAAACATGGTATATATGGCTGTGAAAAAAATTGAATTGGAAGATTCTGTTTCTAGAGAAAATTATGTTGATAACCGCATACAATCGTCTCAGAATCTTCAGTTAATACCAGATTATTTTTTGCAGTGACACTGGGAAGTGGGGAAATTGACGAAAAGCATATTGTAGAAACGCTTCTTAAAGGAAAGCACATAGATGAAGACATTTTGAGAGTACATTCCACTGTTAAATCGGCAATTAACGTACGACACTCATGAAACTTTAGAACGATGGAATTGTAGTAATTATCCTCTCGACGATCACGTTGGAACCATAAGACTGTTTTGATCGTGTAGATTCTGGCTACGATTCTCTCGCTGAATTTACCGTATTCATCTGAAATTGCAGCTAAGCTCATTCAGCAATCAAATTGCCGTTGAATATGCATATTAAAGAACTTCCAACGTGAAAACTGTCGAAGAACTGTGCCGGTGATCATGGTTGTGCAGTAACGTAAATTGATCGTTCGGTATGAATATACAATGTCTCACATAAAGTCTATGAATACCGAATAATGACTAGACAGGCGATTTTTATGAAAAAGTATATTTTGAGAGGGTGATAATCACCCATTGAATGATTCAATATTAAAAAAATCGATATAACCAGTATTATGTCAGCATATGTTGCATAGATTAAAAGTGCAATGATAAAAAATATAATTTGCATTAAAATCCACTGTCTATTAATTATTTTTTGGTGATTTTTACCAAACACTTCCAGTGATTCCACGGCCTACTCCACCCAATAAACTAAATGAATGGTCGAATACGTCCTTTTTGTGGAAAACATCACGACATTTCTATTAAGTACTATATATTTAAAACACTTGCTTGAAAGCCTCAATGGCAAAATTGCCGTTGAAATGTCGACCTTCTGCATTATATTCCCCGTCGATTTTTCCAACTCAAGCGAAAGTTATTCCTAAACATTGTTCAAAATCCACTTAAGCGAACGTGCAGACACTTCCATTGACGTAATCTGAATTAGATCGTGTCATTAAATTGAATGTCTATGCCAAAAAATGTTAATCGATACAATAAGCACTGAGAACAAAATTTTTCTAATTTACTTAAACATTTGAAATCGATTTTCAAAAATTCTCACGACGATCACAAACAAACTAATTGGAATATGGACAGGAAAATTTTTGTCGGGTCAGCTAGTAATCTAATAAACTTTTTATTGGGGAAATTGAAATGGTATTTAATGCTAAACTCAAACAGATATTCTTCTCTATCATTTGATACCCCATTGTATGGCATGCAAAGCTAAATTATTAAAGCAGCTTTATCGTTTAAAAATCAAAAGTCCTGTAAAATGGCAAACGACCACGAAACTCAAACAGATATTCTTCTCTATCATTTGATACCCCATTGTATGGCATGCAAAGCTAAATTATTAAAGCAGCTTTATCGTTTAAAAATCAAAAGTCCTGTAAAATGGCAAACGACCACGAAATAAAAAACTGAGTATGCAGTTTGTCTTATTCTTTAGATGGAAATCGAGTCGCACGGCGTTATTGTAACAGCTTATCCATTGAAAGACCAAAATGTCAGAGTTTTTCCAAAAAATAGATTTGAATAAGACTAGAATGTGTTTACGATGCAATCAACCCCATATTTCCGTTTTTACTCCACATTTAATCCACCGAAGAAGTTCTAACAATTGCATTTGGTAATCAATACCTCTCCAACGCGCCCATAGAACACAAGTCGAACTAAATATGAGGAAATTGCTGCGGTTTTTATAAAAAATGATTTAAAATCGTAAAAATCTGCATCTTACTACTATTGCAACATTTGGATATGTTTGATAAGATTTTTTCTCAATACCATTCTCAACGCGAATTCTTTTCCAGGAAAATTTGATTTGAACGCGTCCCGCTCAAAAAAGGACAATGACAAAAACGTAATATTTTTGGAGAAACATAAACAAATCGATCCTTCATTTTAGTCGGTAGCATCGACAAGATTTATTTTGAAGCCACTCTAATGTGCATATAAACCTTACGCCTCCGTTTTTTTATTCAAAACGTTGCCTTAATGCACTACTTACTAAACGCATCCGTGAGAGCGACCACGTAAACAAACATATTAATATGAGCATACGTACTTATGTATGTTAATTGTAAAAAATCGTACTTGCGTTCTTTCACCATCTGTCTGCATTCCGCATCCTTCAATTATATTTGTTGTTAAAATATCCGGAACAGAAAGTAAAATAAAGTTATTTTTGCAGAGTTCCTTAACAGTGTACTCTTCTATAGCATGCTCCATTTCTGCTAACTTTCCAAACAAATAATAACTTTTATGACCGGTATAATTTCCCAAATGATCCATGCGGAAAATATTCATGTATTTTGATAATTCCGAGAACTCAGAGGCGGTGCTACTATACGATTCCTCTGGAATAAAAATTTCCAATTCCTTTGGTGCATTCCCATAATTCAGAACTCTGGGGTGAGTGTAATTAGGCAACTTTAAAAGTTCTGACTTCAGTTCAGCGATATCCTGACTATTACCAAGTGGCAACTTGCTGATTATGTCCCGTATTCGAGGTATATTATTGTTATGATTTCGTAACACTATATTTTCCTCTATTTTTTCCAAGTCGTGAAGTTCAACAAATTGACTTAGTTCTTTTGGTATGAACTGTGTAAAATATTTAGTTGAGCATATCGATCGTATCAAACTCTTCACTGGAAAAAATCTACAAACATATGTATTTGAATCTATCCTTCAAGTTTTTTAAAGATATTAAAGCTGTACCTCATCGTGAAATTAGTAAAAACATGCCCATTATAACATTCAGTGTTGCCACAAATGAAAAAATTAAATCCCTATCACAAAAAAAAACTCTACGTGTTTACACTAAATATAAAATTCCCTACAATTGTCATCACATATTAGGGCTGTATTTCTTTAAGCTGGGATAAAAATTTTCATTTTGTCGCTAACTACAATATAAATATTTCTGTTAAAAAAATTAAAAAATATATTTTATGTTATAAATTTTGGATTTAGCCTCAATAACTATAAATTTGACATTGCCACTAGAGTTATCAAAACCGGTTTTAAGACCGACCTACCGATTTTTCTTTATCCACCGTCTCGGGTTTTTCTCAAAATCACGGTTTTCGAACAACCGGTTAAACGAACTTAGCCTGGATAATTATCCACCGTAAAACATATTTGTGGTTCTCGAGGCTAAGTCAAAAAAGATAACACAAAATATTTTTCGCTGAAATATATTCATTTATATTGGGGCTGTTTTTCTTTAAGCCGGGATAAAAATCTGCGATAACAAAAATGAAAAAAAAACGAAGAAAATGTTTTTTTACATTGACGCCAACTACAATATAAATATTTGTATCAAAAAAATTTTCAAAAAATTATTTTGCATAGACTTTTTTTGACTTAGCCACCATAAATTTGACTAACACTGGATAATTATCCAGGCTAAGTCCAAAATTTTTAAGGCAAAATAATTTTTTGAAAATTTGTTTTACACACACCTTGATATTGCTTTTGGCGACAATTTTTTTATTTTGAGTGAAATTTTAATTTTTTATTTTGGTTTTTGTTATCACAGCTTAGTTATCCAGTCTTAAAGAAAAACACCCCTATTGTAGTCGGCGACAATAGCCTTGTTCGATTGGGCTTACTAGCTTAAAATTAAGAGACTTGATAATGTGGCAACATTTTTATCCATTGGCTTTATTTAAATAAATCAGAGATAAAAATCTGGCACCACCTTACTCGGTAACTAAGAGAGTAGTAAGCTACTTTCAAATATCAGGATTGTTCGATTGGCTTAGATTGTACTAGCTTACAATTAAGAGATTTGATAAGGTGGCAACGTTGCTAACCATTGGTTTTTCTTAAATGGATTAACAGGAAAAATCTGGCAACACAACTAAGAGAGTATCAAGCTACTTTCTTATTAAGCGAGTAAATTCCATACAAAAATTAAGCTAGTAAGCCTAATCGAGCAGGCCTATTAAGCTTTATTGAATTCGATGTCCTTAATATAATATTTAAATGCGCTTATGAGCTAACATTAGTCATTCTTACATTATTACTAACATATTTAAAGTATTTTTCTAGTTCTATATATTCTAACGTTTATATGTTGTAGCTATACATACATGCCACTTCTACTAAATCTATTATCTATCTAAAAATTTCCCCCAAAATACGAATTACTAAAAAGGGAATTAATCATCATTTATCAAATATATCAAACTTTTATGTGGTCATAACAAAATCACTCAGAAAACGCCAAATCCCAAAAAATTTGGGTTTTTGTGTTTAATGTGAATTCCAATCCACCCCATAATAAAACATATTTTTGGTTGGTTGGAAAGGGTCCAAGATAATAACTTCAAATGCAAATGTGAGGCATGTAACAAGCTTTTCAATTGTAAAAAATAGGAATTTTTAATAGATTTCAGCTTGAAATGATAAGGTCGATTTCCAAATGTCAAATTTGTATGGGATCTGACATTTGTAAATCGACCTTTGTGTCTTCAGATTGATTTCGCACTATTATGCCTTTTTAGACAGGCTATAATAGTCTGGCAAAAATAAAAATTGGAAAAATATTAACCCATTAAGAACCACATCAAAAATAATGAATTTTGAACAGGTTTTATTGGTAAACCCGACATTATGTTTTTTTTTCTTGAAGACTGGATTGTAAGCTCACTCAATATAAAAAAAATATTTTTTTAAAATTGTTGCCAACACAATTGTTGTTTTGTGTAAAAATAAATTTTGAAAAAATAATTTTGTGTTAAAAATTTCAAAATTTTGTGTTTTAAATTTATGGTTATCGTGGCTAAGTCCAAAAAAGGTGACACAAAATATTTTTTTGAAAATTCGTTTTGATACAAATATTTATATTGTAGTTGGCGACAATGTGAAAAAATATATTTTTTTATTTTGATCAAAAAATTAAGTTTTTATTAACGTTTTTGGTTTCGCAGCATGTTATCCCGGTTTAAAGAAAAACAGCCATATTATCTGAAAATGTAAAAGCCTTGTCACACTGCAGGGGAAATCTTGTTTAATTGTATTTCGTTCCAAATCGACCTCAAATCTAGAACTTTTTCCATATAAAATTTAAAATCGAACAGCTGTTCGATTTTTTAGAAATCGACCTAGAAATCTAATATTTAGACACGAAAAAATAAAAAAATTATGGTTATGTGTCTAAACTATAGGATAAGAAGAAGAAGAATTTAACATTTATTTCTCTGTCAATTCAAAAATGGAACAAGATAAGTAATAAATGTGAAATATTTAAAAGTGTTTGCTAAATTTAATTAGTTCAATTAAATTTTCAGGAAAAAACGGCGTTATATGGAGAAAACTCCAGACTCCAAATGGACTCCAGACCAGGAATGTGTTCTGTTAGCTCTATAGGAGGACAGTATAAACGGACACAAATGAAATAATGGCAGACGAAATGTTGAAAATGGTTTGTATTTTGCCCATCAGAAATACAAACTAAATTACACAATTTCAGTTTAGTAGTTTTTTGTCTTCTACAGATGAAAACGGACAGTAGGATCACCATCAAAATGGAAATATTATCAAAAAGTGCATTCCATAATAGGATGGAATCAGTGATGGAAGAAAGCATAGTGGTTCATAGCGAACAGTTAGACAATAGCAAACTATAATAATAGTATTGCAGTTTTCTCTGCAAAAATATAATTTGAAGAATTTTGTTCCTTTTCAGACGGATAGTCTGCATTGCAGTTTATTTTTCCTTATTGGAATAAAAATTTATTGTACAAATAGTGGTTGTTCATTGGTATTGATTTAAATCATCATTTGTTAATGGCATGAACACACATTATAATAAATAATTAATACAATTTAAATGTCAAAGTCTATTTGTCTAGACTTTCAATCAATCAAGGACGGGCATTGGAATACTTCAGCATGTTCACATTCATCTGCTTTAATAGGTTGAATTGATGTCCAATCTGCGTGTTGGTCTTCTCTGAACTGACCATCGGCAGATCATTGTAGCGCCATACAATGCGTCAGCCGTACTTAGCCAATTCCTGGTTCTCCTCGTACTCCATTTTGCATTGAATTTTGTCCTTTTCCACTTCGCCGTCATCCAAGGGTTTCTGCAATTTCTCGACGACATCATTGGGGCTGTCATCTAAACTCCCCAAACACCGTTTGCTCGGCCATAAAATATTGGCCAGCACTTTGGAGTAGGTGACCACAAATTTGTCTTCTTCGATCAGACATATTAAGCCAATGGGCAAATTACCATCCAATAGGACGTCCAACGAAGGATTGTCACATGATGTTATCACTTGTCCTGTTTGTGGAATGGTCCGTGTAATTTGTTTGTGGACGTTTCGCTTGCGAAAATGGACATTTCTCCCGGATGCAATTGTGAGCGATTCGGGCAACACGGTTTCACAAATTACGCAAAAAAACTTAAAAATATTTGTGTAAATAATTCCTTCCGGCAACTTTTCTTAAGGCCCAAAATTAACACATATTTTAGTAATTAATTTAATTTTTCTTTACTAGAGTTTTCCATTGCAGCTGTTGTGGCTATTGTTGACGTTTTGTTTTGTTTACAAACAATCGTTTGAAAAAACTAAATCGAGCAAATGTTAAAATATTGCAGTGTGACGGGTTCGATTTCAGCAACTCGATTTCACAAGAAATCAACTAGATTTCATGCAGTGTGACAAGGCTATAACCGATTTTGGGGTATGTTATCGTATATTTTTTGATACATGTAATCTGTTCAATGAAATTTCCCTTTTGATATTTCTTTCGGTCTTTTGCTTCACAATAGGTGAAATTGTTTGCTGTAGTAAAATAAATATTTACAACAAATTCGCTCGCTTTATTATTTTTACTGTTCTGTTTTTGTGTTTTGGGGGGTTTCACTGTTTAATAGCGTCGGGCCACGAGCGTCGGGAGTTCTCGACGATAACGATGTTATATCATTTTAAAGGCGTTCGGCATTTTTGATTTATGGTAAAAAAATTAACTTTCTAATTCTGTAATAGACTACTAGATATATTGTTTATAGGGGGTTAGACATTTGTGCAAAAACGTATTGCGCAAAATGCGAGATAGTGTCTAAATGCAAAATTATGTGCAACGCGACGTTTTGCGCAAATATTCTGTTTTTTTAAAATTACCTTTAGAACACCTTTCATAAATTGTACATATTCCATTACCATTGCAACAAAAAGTTTAATTCTAAAAACAATAATTTATCGGCTTAGAATTTTTTGGGCCTGTTAACCATTTTTGTGCGAATGGAGTTGATTTATGTCCTAAACATGCTATTTCTAATTCTGTAAATAGTTTTTTTGATCTCACTATTGAGTGATTTATATTTTATATGCATTTCAACATGGTTCTTCGTCAGCCTTGGATAATTTTCAAGAAGAGATTTCCCTCCAAAATTATTTGTCATTTCTTTGCCCACCTCACGCAAAAAATTGCAGTCTAAAACAAAAAAAAAACTATTAACTTTTTATTTATTACTTTAAGGGCATGCTAATTTGATTTTGCTTATAGATTAATGCATTTATATTATTTATATCAGCGAGCATATCATTATTTGTGCTGCAGTTTCAGACTGTATAGCTAAATTAGAGACACTAACAGACAGATAAAAGCGATCGTTACCGCTAAATTAAGATTATTTTGTCATTGCAAAGGACTCGGAGTAAAATATTTTGAGGACTATCAGGAATTTCGAAGATATAGTCTATCATACTATAGTCTATCTACCATGTTTTCTAACCTATCGGCTTAATATGGGTATCATCGGAAAAAATTTAGAAAATAAACATTAAACGGATTCATCAACCCAATGTGAGCCATGCTTTTTAAAAAATCTAATGCTTTACATTAGCATTTTTCCAGGACTAATAAAAATATAATACTCGGTGCCATTTTAATATTTTTTAATTTTAATCAATAGCAACAATTTTCAGCATTTTGAAAGAGTTTACACTTTTTTCACTGAACCAACACTCAGGGGATGTCCCCTATAAATGCAGTACATTGCGTTGGCGGAAGGAAGATTAGGTATTGGAAGGAGAGAGTAATGTCTGTTGACATCTGTTTTGAATCTCTGAATGTTGTAATTAGGGGGAAAGATATTTGCCGGAAGTCGATTCAACATACGGATAGTATGGGCGAAGAACGAATTTATTCTGTAATGTGTAGTGCGGCCGGTTGTCCAATCGACAACAAATTGGTGAGCGTTCCTCTAGATTCGTTTATCTCTACCGAACGTTCTCACGGGCGGTATAAGATCACGAATTTCCGAAGAACAAACACCATGAAAGTATCGATAGAGCAATGACACACAACCAACATTACGACGATGTTCAAGGCAAACAATAGAATCGGATATCACCTATCAACGCCATCGCCCTCCTATGGACACGGTCAAGAAGCTCCAGGGAAGATCCGGAGCACCCGACCATATGTGGGAGTTGTATTCCATCATTGGTCTGATGTAGGTTAGCGTAGATATCGAGAAGATCAGAGGGTGTGAAATATTTCTTACATCGTTTTAAAAAGCCTAAACAGTTGAAAGCTTCTTTCGACACATCAAATACCTGTGGTACTCCTGCGGTTAACCTATCCTCGTCGGATGAGTACCCATTTACAACAACACGTATAGAGCGATCTCTGAGGAAGCTCGATATAAATCGAGAGAAGTCACTACCAACACCAAAGCGATAAGCTTTTATGTGAGTGTGCCGTGCCAAACACTATCAAAGGTCTTGGAGATATCTAGAGCAACGACCACCAAGCTGGTGGATGGATCGATTCCACTTTTCGGATAGCAGTTTCATCAGGTCTCCCGTAGATCGATTCCTCCCGAATCCATACTGTCGATCATTAAGTAAGTCATTGGTTTCTAAATACCTCACAAGATGGTGGCTAACCATACTCTCCATAACCTTCGAGAGCGCTGAGCAAATCGAGCAAAATGATCGGTCGATAGTTAGCAGGGTTATTAGCCTCACCTTTTTTAGGTATGCGCTGAATGTTCGCAATATTCCAACGCGCTGGGAAACCCCCTGCACGGTATGCAAGGTTGAAAAGATTACGATGGGGACGGGCAAGCGTCGAAGAGCACTTACATGGGACAAGTACTGAAATGCCATCCGGGCTCGGAGATTTATTTACGTCGAGATTTCCGAGAACCCTTTTAAGTCTTATGTACTTAATACATTTTCGATCACGGGGAGTGGTCTATTGCTTTCTGGCAAGGATGAATTCATTGCAAACATTTCAGGCAATAGGTTAGCTTTGGCAACCGGGTTAGTGAATAGAAGACGAGTAAATGATAACTACTTATCAATCCCAGCTCTTGTTAAAGATGACCGAGTTGGGATTGATGAGTAGTTATCATTCAATCTTCTTACAAATGACCAAAGGCTCTTACTTCCGCTGGGAGAAGAAAGAACTTTGGCACGAAGATGTTGTTCGTACAGAAAATTTTCACAGCCATACACAAATCCGAAAGTACGTGTGTTCCAATGTTGAATTTAACCCAAATGGAGTTAATTTCTGGATTTTCTGAGCTTAAGTTATGCTGGCTCTGAAACACTATATCGTTACGTACAATACCTCTGTGGGGGATAAAAAGAGATAGGGTGTGATACCCAGGAATATGAAAATCCTGTTGTAAAGTCACCATGTCCACTCGTTCTGATTTGTATTTAACGACGAATGATGTGAAGGACAATTACCAAAAAACAGGGATGTTTGTTTTATGTTCACCAAAAGTCACATCATTTATGGTGGCATGGACCCCCATGGCTTAAATTTCCTCAAGATCGATGGCCAAAGTACGAAGTTCAAGAAGACACCAACGTGGAAGCCATATCTGTCGAAGTATTTGCAACTTCAACCTTTCACGACCCACTTCTGAGATTTTCTTCCCTTTTTTTCATTTTTGGAGAAACACTGGCCGAATTTCATCCTTAGAGATTACCGCTGAAGAGATTCGCGACATTGAATTCCGTCTTATAATTGCCACACAGAAACAATAATTTGCCCCGGAACATCCAACATACTCACTAAAAACTCGTATTTCACCTAGCAGTAGTCTCTTAATCCGTTTTTGGATTCAAGGGGAGTCATGGGAGCGAACGGTCGACTTGTGCAATCGCCTGCGTTAACGTACAATGAACGTCATCCAATACTCTTGCCATATGATGCAAGATTAACTCAACTTTTTGTAGAATTCACGCACAAGGTTACAATTCATGGAGGATACGAACACATGACACGCGTACCGAGAACTGAATTTTGGATCTTCCCTTAGAAAAAAGGTTATACACAACTGCAAGATGTGTGTAATATATAAACGACACACTCAAACTCAGATTATGTAATCTCTTCCTCCAGAACGTACCATGCCATCTCGACCCTTCAACAACACAGGAGTCGATTTTTCTGCGCCTTTTAGTATCAAACATTTCACTGGTCGAGCTTGCCTTATTGCAAAGTGATATGTATGCATATTTATCTGTTTTCCACAAAGGCCATACACCTGGAAGCCACAAGCGACTTGCCGACCCAATCTTTCCTCGCCGCCCTTTCACGGTTTATCGGCCGACGAGTTCTGTCAGGATTTATTCTGACAATGGCACAAATTTCGTGCGAGCTGAAATGATGCGAAAAGACCGACTCGAGTTCCTCAAGACTCTTCAAAGTAAAGCCATTCAACAGAATGCACATCACGAACCTGAATGGAAATTCATACCTCCTGGCGCACCTCATATGGGGGTCTTTGGGAGGCGGGCGTAAAATCTTTCAAAACACATTTCAGAAAATTAATACCAAAAATGAATTTCACCTTTGAGGAGCTCTCAACAATCTTAGCCAGTATCGAGGCTTGTTTGAACTCGAGACCCTTGAGCGATGCTAGCGACGACCCCGATGATTTGTCCCCATTAACTCCTGGACACTTTCTTATTGGGACTTCCATGCTGGCCCCTGCCGAATCGGACATATCTGATGACGATTTAACTTACGCCAATAGATGGAAACGTCCAAAAATCATTTCCCAATATTTTTGCAGCGTTGGAAGTCCGAATATGTGACACAAATGGAAGTACCAAAGGGAAAATGTCAAAAAAATTGCCCCCTACCGAGCGGCGAATAGTAAAAACGTATACTGGACTCGACCAGAATACCCGGTTTGTAGATGCAGGGTGGACCAAAAGTCGCGCCTGCGTGTAAAAATTGAATAACTTTTTTGTTTATTATTATTTTTTATTGATTTTTTTAAATATAATATTATCTTTGTATGACCTAAATTTTAATTATGAAAAATAATGTCAGAGAGATGACCACCATTTTCATCGATGCACAATTGGGCTCTTAAACAGGCGTTTTGCATAACTGCATGCAAGGTTTCAGGCTCTATTGCCCTGATCTCGGCTTCAGTGTTGTTCTTTAGCTGCTCTATAGTTTGAGGCTTGTTTACATACACTCGTTCTTTGAGATAACCCCATAGAAAATAATCCGGGCAGTTAAATCCGGTGAACGTGCTGGCCAATTAAATTCTGAATTTTTTGAGATAATTCGGTCGTCAAAAATTTCATTTAAAAGCGTCATTGTGGCACGGGCCGTGTGTGCTGTTGCTCCATCCTGCTGAAACCACTTGTTGGCTGCCTCAGGGCGTACAAAATTATTAAGCATAGCGCGATATCTGTCCCCATTCACCGTTACTGTATTACCAACTTCATCCTCGAAGAAGTAGGGCCCTATAACTCTTTCTGATGTCACTCCACACCATACTGTACACTTGAGGGGGTGCAATTGGCGCTGGTGAACAACTCTGGGATTTGCAGTACCCCAAAATCGCATATTTTGTTTATTTACGTATCCATTTAGATGAAAATGTGCTCATCACTCATTATTAAATTGTAAAGAAACTCTCTATTTTCTGCGCCCATATTTGAGCGCCCATTGGAAAAGTAAAATTCTACCACTTTCGTTCGTTGCTCAGTCGTTAAATTTTGCATGGTGGTGTAACACGAATCGATGAATAAAATCTGAAAAAAAAAAAAATAAAAAATATTAATAAACAAAAAAGTTATTCAATTTTTACACGCAGGCGTGACTTTTGGTCCATCCTGTATAAAAACGTCCCACGGCATAATTAGTCGACCAATTACCAAGGTTGTCAAACTATTTTCCGATGGCTAGATCCTAGTCTAATTTTCAAAAAGAAAACACACACACTCACATTTTTGCTGCATATCTACCCCGAAAAGAGTGGCAACACGAGCGGCGCCCTCAGTCAAATGAAAGGCCGGCCCAGAACAACAAACGGCGTAGTCGGTCCGGTGGGCGGCCCCATCAGCAGCGTGACCGGCCCAGCGACAGGCAATACTCCTGCGGTCTGTGCCAGAAAGACCACGCTCTTAGCTCCTGTCATTTCCGCGAACTCATACCGTACCAGCGGTAAGAGGCAATTGAGCGCAGGGTTTATTGCCGGAATTGCCTGGCCAGGAGTCACTTAGCACCAGATTGTACGTGTCTGCATGGGGCCCCGCAGTTACATGACTCTATACAAAGGGCTGCCGTGCCGGCACCGGTATTTAGATGGGCACTTGTATTTGTGCCTACTGCCATGGTCAGGGTTGCTGCTGATACGGATGAGACGTGGTCGACCATGACGCCCTCGTTATCCAGTCTATGACGATGTCGAGGATCGCTTCGTCCACCTTCCGGCGGCTGGGTCTGCGTTCATATTTGCACGAGCGCCAACAGTTCACAGCCTTTAAGGTGAGGCCTCGAAATAAACGAAGTGTTTGGGTACTGAATGTTCATGCTCATATCACGGACGAACGGCCAAGACGACCCTACTCTGACCCCATCCTAGAAGACCCGACCCGTGATTTTGCCGCTGCCACTATGGCCGATGTGGACCCTCGAGGAAACACCCCCATAGATATTGAGTTGGGTGCCAATGTGTACTCCGCAATAAGGTGCAAACTGCGCTGGGCTATGTTTTCTCGGGGCCCACCCAAAATTTATTTAGAAATTAGACTAAGTATACTGTTTGTAATTTCTCACAGATTCACGGGGCGGAATGTTTAGCGTTGCGCTAAACTTATTGAGAGCACTGTTGCCCAAATTTCAATTTAAGCATGTTAGCCAAAAGGGCATGTGTGTAATCATATGTACATGCATGTACATTAGTCTGGGTCACGAAAATAAATTTCAGCGATCACCAACCAGAAATGAAGATTGGAATGTTTAATGATGATCTGCAAAATATTTCGTCACTGGGTCAAGTCATCTGTGAGCTAAACGCTCCTGAAAACACCTCTAAAAATCATGTTTTTACCATGTAATTTTTCTCAGCTGATGAAATTCAATTCAAAATCTGGCATCAACGCTCAACGGAAAAAAGAGAATCTGATTGCTCGTGAAGTATTTAACACCACAACTGTGGCTTCTGACTTTGTTTTTATTATTAGTTTTAATATTAAATAAACTCGACTTAAATAGTTGTTAAGTTAACTCAACGTCTTTTATTGAACTATGACAACTATAGTGGTGACCCCGTCTACGGACTACAACACAACTTTTTTATGAAAACTTAATTCTACAACACTCGATTGCATGAATCGTGCATGAATAGCACACTGTTGCACAATTTAAAACGATATTTTTTTCTTGCCGATGATTATGGTGGATGCAACACGTAAGTCGAGGCAACGAAAGTCATTTTGTTACGCAGAAACCAGTAATGAGGACTTTGAATTCTTCGAAAGCAGTAGTATCGCAATGCCGGATCCAAACACAGAGGAACTTTTGGGGCAGGTTCAAAGGCTGCAGTATTTATTACCCATATTTGCCTCAAGTTTCACAAGGACAACAAGAAAACGGCGCACGGTCAAATTTACAAAGGGTGCATATACCAAAATTCAACGAACGGAATCCTCACCTTTGCTTTGCACAAGTCTTAGCTTTGTGCGAAATTATTACTGATTCCCATAAATTAGACCTGGCAAGTGTGCGTCTTGAGGACGACGTACTTTTATCTATCGAAGACATTATCACCAGTCCGCCGGACAACAACAAATATTCTCCACTTAAGGAAAGAAAGTTAGCGGAATCGACCGAATCAAAATTGCGACGTCTGATCCAAGGTGGTGAAACAAATGGCATGAAACCAACTTCCGTCCTGGCACATATGAAACGACTTGCACCTGGTAAAGGGAATGGGGATATCATATGCATCTTGTTTTTGGGACAAATGCCAGAAACAATTAGACCTTTACTAACAGTGTGGGAAGAAGAAGAATTGGCGAAACTGGCAAAAAAGCTGATAAAATGTTCGAGGAAAACTATATGGTCAACAGTCAACATGGTTGGCGACAGCGGCAAACACAACTTATAGGAGAATCGATTACATCTATACGATGTAATGGCACATATGAAACGACTTGCACCTGGTAAAGGGGATGGGGATATCATATGCATCTTGTTTTTGGGACAAATGCCAGAAACAATGAGACATTTCCTAACAGTGTGGGAAGAAGAAGATTTGGCGAAACTGGCAAAAAAGCTGATAAAATGTTCGAGGAAAACTATATGGTCAACAGTCAACATGGTTGGCGACAGCGACAATCACAACTTATAGGAGAATCGATTACATCTATACGATAACTCTACGAAATATCGATTCCTTATTGATTCTGGACCTTCGGTATCAGTTGTCGTGGTGAAATTTCACAAAGCAAAGAATTTGGAATTTCAACATTAAATTCTACGACGGCATATTCAGGCTTGCTTATAGAATTTGAAGACATCACCAAGATTTCCATACTGCAGAAAACAACAAGTGAAGCAACTGTTCTTCATCACATAGAGACCACAGGTTCACCAGTCGCCGACTGGTTGTAGATTCCAAGAAAAATGACAGAAGGAAAATTCCATGGACACCAGGGACTGAAAACGCTTTTGAAGCCTACAAGAAAAGTTTATGCGAAGCCACCATGCTAGCTCATCCTGCCCAGACCTTGACCTCGCTCTTGTAACAGATGCCTCCGATAAAGCAATTGGAGCAGTTCTGGAACAAAACTTCAACGGAAACTGGTGACCTTAAGATTCTTTTCTGCAAAACTGACGAAAACTGAAAGGCGTTACAGTACTTTCGACCGAGAATTGCTGGCAATTTACGAGGGATAAAATATTTTCGACACATGTTGGACACTTCGTCATCATGACGCATCACTAACCTCTAATTTATGCATTTTTACAACGCCCTGAAAAAGCGTCAGGCAGAAAACTTAGGAATTTAGAATTATTTCGCAGTTTACTACGGAAGTAATCTACCTTGCTGGACTTAACAACACCGTCGCAGATGCATTTTCACGTCTTAATGAAATCTCCATGCCAAACAACATTTTATCAGACATCCAAAATTTTCAGGAGGAGGACGAAGAATTAGAAACTATACTCAATGGAGTCAACTCATTAAAATTGAAATTTAAAAATTCGTCGAAATATTGCGACATTTCAACAGAAAATACATATACATTCCATACTTTCTAAGTCTAAGTTCTCATCCAAGTGGCCAAACTTCTTTGCAACAGTTACGTATTAGCTACATCTACCCTGGAATGAAAAAGGAAATTGTTAACTGGTGCCGCAACTGTCAAAGAGCAAAAATCGACCGACACAATCGTTTCACGCTCAACAAGATTAATGTACCTGACAACCGTTTTGACCAAGTACACATGGACATCGTGGTTATGCCTCTTCAACAAGGTTACAGATACTGTCTGACTATGATTGACTGGGTTTCAAGTTGGCCTGTAGCCAGTGCCTCTAAAGAATATGTCTTCACACACCGTTTGCCAGTGCATTTTGGATACCCTTTGGGTATCGATTGGCCGAAAACTATTACAACCGATCAAGGCACTCAATTTGAATCCTTTTCAAATCTCTGGCGGCTCTAACTGGTTCCATATCCACCCCAGTCTAACAGAATTGTGGAACGATGGCACAGATCGTTGAAAGCATCCTTAATATGCCACACTAACATTTCCTCTGTCGACATATTACCTTCCGTTCTATTGAGACTGAGATCTGCGTTCAAGGAAGATCTTTAAGCATCACCATCTGACTTATTATATGGTGGTCACTTGCGCTTACCAAATGTATTCTTTACACAGAACAACACCTAAGTCAATTCTTCGGACTTTGTAAGAAAACTTCAGGAATATTTTAGATTTATACGACTTTCGCCTGCAGCCCATCACACTAAAGGGAAAATGTTCATTTTGAAAGGACTTGATATTTATTCACACGTATTTTAGAGAACAGATTCAGTTCGTGAACCACTTCAACCACCTTAAACTGGACCTTTCGAAGTTTTAAAGAGAATCTCAGATCGATTATGTACAATTCGGATAAAGGACAAGGACATCAACATTTCTGTTGATAGATTGCAACCCGTATTCCAGCTTGATGATTCCAGTGTGGAAATTATTCAACAACAGAACACAAATTAAACACGAAAATGTAATGTAAATTAATAATAAGAACATGTTATTTCATGATGAGAAATATAAATTCATAAAGAGAATTGTATTGTATATTTAGAACTATTAATTCATAACAGGAACATACCAATTCATAATGAGAAATACAAGTTCGTAATCAGAAAATATGTTTTCATATTCAGAAAATATGAAATCATAATGAGAAAATATAAAATCATATTGAGAAAATATAAATTTATAATGAGAACATTGTTAAAATATATGTTTTAATTAAAAATTCCATAGAAGAACATTGCTTCGATTATAAATTTTACTGTTTCTGATTATGAATTTATATTTTCTCATTTTGCCTATATATTTCCTGAATATGAATTTATATTTTCTCATTTGTATTTATATTTCTCATTATGAATTTGTATGTTCTTATTAAAAATTTATATTTCTCATTATGAATTTACACTGCTGATTATGAATTAACATGTTCTTATTATGAATTTACATTTCTCAAATTAAAATTTATATGTTTCTATTATGAATTTACATTTCTTATTATTAATTTACATATACAGATTACAAATTACATTTTCTGATTATAAACTTGAAAAGGTGTATCACTGGAGGAGACTGTGCAGAGCAACATGCAAGCACATATCACTCAGATTCACTATCTTCACATGATATGAATGTGGGAGAATAATCATAATTCATGTTATTATTCACTACGTTTTCCTATATCAATTTGAAGTTCTCAATATATTTCTCATTATAAATTAATATTTTCTCCATATGAATTTATATTTTCTGAATATAAAAAATCATTACGAATTTGGATTTTCTGATTACGAAATTGTATTTCTTTTTATGAATTGGTATGATCCTATTATGAATTAATAGTTCTCATTATAAATTTACAATTCTCATTATGAATTTACATTTCTCATTTTGAATTAACATGTTCCTATTATAAATATACATTACTCATTACGAATTTACAAATTAGTACAAAATTATAAACAATTTTACATTGAAACAGACGCTACAAAAAACAGAAGTACTTTTGAAGCTCTTATAGAAATATACAAAGTTCAGCGATTTTTGAGAACTTTGTTTTTTCATATATACACGCAGAAAAAACTTGTGAAAAATACCTAATTCAACGTTGTAATTTTTTTAAATAGAGTTGACAGAAGTCATACACGTAAATGCTAAATTTCCCTCGTACATGTGCAAATTACACATGTGCTTCTTTTGTATAAATAACTAAGTTTACTTGGTAGGTGTTCAGTGCTTATGTACCTTAAGATATTCAACCATGTTCTTTTTCAAAATGTAGAAATTTGTAGCATTTAAACTAATCTAAAACTAATCTAAATGAAACTAATTAGTTAGTTGGATAATGGTGTAAGTATGAATATGTAAGTTGCAAAGGTTTCTATAAATTTAATTAGAATTATAAGAAAATCAAAAGCAACAGAACAGAACAAACAACAGACGAAGAAGTAAGTATGGTGAAATTAAAATTTATTTAGTTTGCACTCGCAAAATGAAGATTGATTAATCTTTTAATTTATTAATATCAATTTTAGTTACATTTCGGAAGTCTGGGATGTAAAATGATGTTCTCCTTCAATTAATGTCAATGAAGTTCATTTAGGAATTGTTGGAGCAACATTATTCAGTCTCGACAAGTGATACCGTAAATGGTTTCGGCAGCAGTGGTATTTATACAATTTACAATAGGGCTGGGATAACAAGCTGCGATAACAAAAACGTTAAGAAAAATTTAATTTTTTGCTCAAAATAAAAAATTGTTTTTTAATATTGTCGCCAACTACAATATAAATATATGTATCAAAAGAAATTTTCAAAAAACTATTTTGTGTTGACTTTATTGGGCTTAGCCTCGATAACCATAATTTTGACTTACACTGAATAATTATCCAGGCTAAGTCAACAAATTTTAACACAAAATTATTTTTTCAAAATTTGTTTTCACACACATTGATATTGCCTTTGGCGGCAATTTTAAAAAATATTTTTTTATTTTGAGTGAAATTTTAACATTTTATTTAGATTTTTGTTATTGCAGCTTAGTTATCTAGTCTTAAATAAAACAGTCATAATATGTGGGTAATGACAACAGCAACAACAACCACCACACCAACAAAAACAATAGTGATCAACAAAATACTGTTGTTTGAGAACAATATACAACAGAAACCACAAACCCATATTGTTGCAGTTAACTTATCGCAACAGACAGCAGCTACCACATCATCAGCCTCATCTGCACGTCGATGCCCAATCAACACACCAGCAGCAACGAAAACAGCCATAATATCATATAATATTTAAAATAAACATTTTTTGTTTCCAGATGGAAGAACAAAAGCTAATCAAGTCATCATCGTTTTCATTTGGGTGGGAAATAGAAAATCAATATAAAGATTTAGGTCTTTCCTAGTATTAAATTTAGTTAAAAACATTATTAGATAAATGAAACATGGCGTTGGATTACTTATGTTCTATCAATTTGTATATTTATTTCTTTATTTTTATACCCTCCACCTCCAGGAGGAGGGTATATTCACTTTGTCACTCCGTTTGTAACACCTTAAAATATTCATCGGAGACCCCATAAAGTATATATATTCTGGGTCGTGGTAAAATTCTAAGACGATATAGCCATGTCCGTCTGTCTGTCTGTCTGTTGAAAGCACGATAGCGGCCAAACGTAGAGAGCTAGGAGCTTCAAATTTTTCCTAAATGTGTCTTATGGTTGAAGATCGGTTGGGATTGAAAGTGGGCGAAATCGGCCCAGGGCGAACATTTTTTCCCTCACAAGGACTGAAAATACCCCTAATATTTAGAGTATTTCAGCATATTTTTTAACATATTTTTTGAACATATTTACTTGATATTAGCAATTCGCATTCCCTTTATAGCGTAAAGGGGCACCATAGAGTGATTTTTATTTGTAGGGGGCGAAATGGGACAGAAAGGGATAAAAATGGTACCTATCAAACGACAACCGATAGAAACACGAAATTTGGCGTGTACATTCCTCTAATAGAGTAGATATACATAATATAAAATTATTTTTTCTAAATTCGTACTTTTAAGAGGTAAAATGGGGATAGAGGGATAAAAATAGTACCAGCCAAACGGCTGCACCTAGAATAATGAAATTCGGTGTATATATTCCTCTGATTGTGTAAAATAAAGAAAATTTTCGAATTCGTACTTTTAGGGTGTAAAATGGAAAAAGGGGATAAAAGTTGTACCAAACAAATGGATGCAGCTAGAACCATGAAATTCGCTGTACACATTCCTCTGACTGATTCAATGGGAGAAGAGGGATAAAAATGGTACCAACTAAAAGGCTACAGCTAGAATTATGCAATTTTCGAAAGTCGTACTTTTAAAGAGTAAAATGCGAAAAAGAGGATAAAAATGGTACTAAACAAAACGGCCACAGATAGTATCATGGAATTCGGAGTATACATTCCACGTAAGACATTTTTTTTCAAATTCGTTCTTTATTTTGTTGTCTTATACTGCGTTCGTGAGAGATAAGGTATTTTCAAAATTTATACTTTTGAAATTAAAATAGGATGGAAATACAACCAACCAAACGATTGTAGCTGAAAATACACTCTCTGTCCCCCAATATTTAGGGTATTTATGATTGCTGCCTTATATTTACTTTATGAATTTAAGTATTATTTCCATTATATAAATACATAGTATAAAAATATTGGTAGCTTTGGCTTATTAATTAAATTTCTGATTTTCATACATTTGAAATTTGTTGCGGACATTCCTCTTGTAGCTTGGAAGCACCACAAAAAAACCTACAAGTTTTAGCGGGTGAAATGGGACAACACTGGGATAAAACATGCTACCAATGATACGACAATTGCATAGACACAAAAATAGAGGGATTTTTCGAAATTCGTACTTTTAAGGGATATAATTGAAAAAGAGGGATAAAAATGGGACCTTCCAAACCGCTGAAGTTGATATAATGAAATTCGGTGTGTATTCTGTGTTCTGACTATGAAGACTCGAAACAAAAATGTTTTTTCGAAATTTGTACATATGGGCGGAGAATGGGGCGAATGGGGGCAGCTTTAAATTTTGTACTTTTTTATCAAAATAATACAGTCACTTTGTCTGTATCTGAAAATGCTTCTCCCTAATGGCGACTGACAATCGCCTAATATTTAGGCATGTTCACTTTAACAATTACAGCACTTTATTTATTCATAGTACTAGATTTTAAACAGTGCGCATAAGTATACATTATAGTTTGAAATAGTAAACAAATATAGTAATGTGCATAAAAATATCACAATTTTCGTAATATGGTACTGTACTTCTATATAAAGTCGACATCCTTTAATCTGCTGGTAATACTGTGGAATGCACTCCGTGGTGGAGGGATATAAGATTCGGCCCGGCCGAACTTAACGCCTTCTTACTTGTTAAATACTGATAAATGCAAATTGTTTTAGAGCCAAAACATACAAGGTAATTTTACACAAGTTTTTTTGGAACCAAATTACCCAAGTGTTCTGTATGAGTTGACAAAGAACTTTTAAAGTTGTATTTCACCTAAGAAACTTAGATAAATTGTACGCTTTCTCACATTTTCTTTTCTTGTAAATGAAGGTCAGAGGATATATTTTGTTTGTAGATTTATGAAATGTGAGAATTATCTCTTAGATTTTTTTACTACAAATACTTCCTCGCGTTGTAAAAAAAATTAGTAATTTTTATAACACATCAACTTTTAATAAAAATAAAAGAGAACAAGTGAACAAGTTTTATAATAAAAAAAGTTGCCGAAATAAGGAAAAAATAAAGTTAAAAGCTTGACCTTTTTGGGAGATGCCCATATAGGCATTTTAGAGGCAAGTGACAACGTAAAATAATTCATTAATACAAATAAAACATTAATTTAAGAATTACGATAATTATAAAATGTAGTAACATTATGCACAGATTTTTAATTGTTTACAATATAAAACTATCCATTTTGTTAAGTAAATGTTCTTTGCAGGAATATTTGAATCTGGAATCTATCAATGACTTTTAAATTGGGTGGTAATTCGCTGTATTTAACTCCGTCAATATAATCAATGCGTTGTTTAGTCTTTTCCAATATTATTTGCTGCAACCGTAAACAAATTTGTCGGAAAAGTCTGGTATATCATATAATATTTTTAATGCCTTGTTCTGAATGATTAGAAGAGATTTCAATGAACTGCTATACTTTTTGTTAGCATACACAAGTAGTTAGTGTGAGACTGTATCAACGCTTGAAATAACATTCTCTTAGTCTTAGTTTTCCCTTCAGTTTATAGAAAATGCCAATAGCTGGGGCTACTTTCGAACCATTTTGGTTTTATTTCGGATAAGCAATAGACCATTCAATCTTGCAAATTCAAATAACAATGATACATCCCTTCCTATTTGATTCTTCAACACCAAGTCATACTTATATAGGTAAAAAGGCAGACATCATCAGCAAACATATACAGTTGACCACTTAAGCCCAAATTTCCCAAGTCATTAAGATACATTGATTTGGACAGATTGCTTCCGGTTTGTAAAATAGCTTTTAAATAGCATCAAAATTCTAATTTTTGCAACATTATCTCATGATCAACTAGATCATATACTTTAGCAAAGTCGAAAAATAAGGCCGCCACACCACTATATCCTGCATCATGACCTTTGGACAACATTTAACACAGCATCCGCAGTACCACAACCTCTTCTAAAGCCAAATTGAAAATCATATAAAAGGTTATTCTCTTCAAGGTATATTAAAGTTTATCAAATACAATTTTCTCAAAAATTTTATCAATTGAAGAATGTATTGAAATTGGTCTATATTTGTCCTCTGAAGATGCATTACTTAGGTACGATTTTGTGAATCTTAAGATTATCTGATGAGATTATCATTTTATTAAAAAGTGCCCTTAAACTGGGTGTAATTACATCCAGGCATTCTCGAATAAACTTAGGAGAGACATTGTCACATCCAGCAGTTTTATCAATTTTCATATTCATAATTATATCCCTGATTTATTGCAATTCAACAATATCAATTTTAAAACGATACCTCGATTGAGAAAGTGTTCAGTTATCTTCCTATCCACTTTCTTCAAACTATCTACATAATAGCTGTTCCTACAGTTTTTGACAGCAAAGCGGCTAACTTTGCTAATTCTATTCAGTCTATCTCCAATGTTTTGTTTGTCCACATCTTCTTTTCAACAACTTATCTTTTTGTTAGGGTAACCCTAACATGATTGGCATTAAGCCAATCTGACATCATCATACTGCACGCGCCATTTTGAATTATACGACGAGGATCGTGAAAACCAAATTTTATTAAAATTTTCAAACAAGAAAAAATCAATTATGTCCGACGACAAAATAGTGCAGCTCTTGGCAGAGCAACAGAAAGCCATGAATCTACAGACGCAGTTGCTACAGCAAATTGCATTATTCATGAAGGAAAAAGTCTCAACTGCTTCTCCGACTGTTCCAGAACAAAATCCAGGGAACATTGAAAATTGTTCAAAATGAGAGAATTGGAAATAAACCAATTCAAGTGCCTCATATTCGTGCTAGGTCTGAAATCCAGCAGGGATAACGACATACGCATTCGCCTTTTGAAAATGCTTGATGATAAAAGTGACATGGATTTGGACAAACTTGTAGATGCTATGCAACGGATTCTGGACTTAAAAGCAGACAACACTTTAATTGAACATCAGTCAAAGGTAATCTGTTCCGTCAACAAGTCATCAGAAGGTCCTGCAAAATCCAACAAGATTCCAAAAACACCATGCTGGCTGTGCGGCGATTTACATTATGTCAAATTTTGCCCTTATCTCAAGCACAAATGCGCCAAATGTCACCAAATTGAACTACTGCTCAAGCGCAAATACGAGCAAGTCGTCGAAACCTCCATACGTTGAGAACAGGAAAAAGGTGAAAGATGCCAACAAATCTAAAGGCAACTTTCGTACAAATGCCGTATTCACCACGAAACAACTGCATTTCCAGGAACTCCGTAAGTACGTGAATTTGATAATTAATGACAAACCTGTTCGATTACAAATCGACACAGCGTCAGATATATCAATAATATCGACACTTACTTGGGAAAACATTGGCAAACTGATACTACCAACGATATCGCCAGTGACGCCAATACGAATAAAATCAATCCCCTGGCTAAATTCGATGCAGACGTCAAAATGAATGATATCAGTATGCGTTTGAATTGTTATATCACCGATGTTAATCACCTTAACATCATGGAAATCGACTGGATTCAATCATTCCAACTCTGGGCAAACCAATATCAACTTAGTGCCGTCAAACATTTGATGAAGACATAGCAACTCTCAAGGACAAATATCAAACCGTGTTTGATAATACCAGCCTAGGATTGTGCACCAAGGCGAAAGTCCGAATCCAATTGTTGCCAAACGCCAAGGAAGTATTCATCCCAAAACACCCTGTTCCATATGCGGCAAGAGTTGAAATCGAAAACGAACTGCAAAGACTCCAAAATGCAGATATCATTTCACCTGTTGATTCATCCAAGTACGCAGCGCCAATCGTAGTAAGCAAACGTAACGGAAAAATACGTATTTGTGCAGATTACTCTACTGGACTGAACTCGATGGTAGAGCCAAACCAATATCCGTTAACCACACCAGAGGAAACTCTTTCCGACTGCAATAACTCTGTCATATTCAGTCACTTGGATCTATCGGATGCTTATCTTCAAGTCGAAGTCGATGATGAGAGTAAGGACCTTCTGACCATCAACACACACAAAGGTCAACCGTCTGACACCTGGCATAAAATCAGCTCCAGGAGCATTCCAGCGAATAATGGACCAATTATGCACCGGTATAGATGGCTCGAAAGCTTACATAGATGATATCATGTTGGCAAGTAAGTCTATTTCAGAGCACAAAACTAATCTGATTATTTTGCTCCAGAAGATTCAAGATTTTGGGTTTAAGTTGGAGTTTGAAAAATGCCAATTTTTCAAGAAACAAATTAAGTATTTAGGACAGGTCATTGATAAGGATGGTATTCGACCTGATCCCGACAAGATCAGTGCCATCCAAAATCTCAAGATCCCTCAGAACATCGCTGAAGTCAGAAGTCTGTTAGGTTCGATCAATCACTACTGTAAATTCGTTAGGAACATGCGAATTTTGCGCAAGCCTCTTGATGACCTGCTAAAGAAAGAACAAACATTTCACTGGACTTCTGAATGTCAAAAAACACTTGATGAGTTTAAGCGAATTCTGTCTTCACACCTGCTCTTAACCCATTACAATCCGGACTTGCACATACATGTTGCTGCCGATGCTTCATCACACGGCATTGGCGCAGTCATCTATCACACATTCCCCGACAATGGTCTCAAAGCTATACATCGCGTGTCAAGATCACTTACACCAGCTGAGAGAAACTATAGCCAAATAGAGAAGGAAGGTTTAGCCCTTATTTTTGCCGTTCAACGTTTCCACAAAATGTTATTTGGGCGCAAATTTACGCTACATACCGATCACAAGCCCCTGACGACAATATTTGGCTGCAAAAAGGGTATTCCCGTGTACACTGCCAACCGGTTACAACGTTGGGCTCTAATTCTTTTGGCTTACGACTTCGAAATCAGTTATACCAACACGAACGATTTCGGTCACGCAGGTGTGCTCTCGCGTTTAATCAGTGATCACGAAAAGCCATCCGACTACACTACAAAGATTCGTTGTCAACAGTTGAAGGATGTATTCTGTTCAATACACGAATTGTGATACCAGAATCATTTCGTCAAAAGATTCTTATCCAACTTCACAGAGGACATTTATCATCAGAACGAAGCAAATCGATTGCACGAAGTTATGTCTATTGGCCAAATATAGACAATAACATCGAGGACTACGTTCGCAAATGTCAGAACTGTCAGCGAGCAGCAAAGAGTCCCGTCAAAACTAACCTTTGCTCATGGCCAATAACATCACGACCTCTCGAAAGAACTCACATCGATTATGCTGGGCCTGAGAAAAGTAAATATTACTTGGTAATTATTGACTCATTCTCTAAATATCCAGTAATATATGAAACTTCAACGACAACATCGTTTGCGACTATTAAAATGCTTACCGAGTATTGTGCACAATTTGGTAATCCCGAACAAATTTTGTTCGGAGCAATTCTGTTTGCACCAGTCATGGTGCAAAGAAAGATGCATAACTCACACACGAACTGTACGTTTCCATCCCAGCTCTAATGGACAAGCCGAAAGATTTGTCGATACGCTGAAACACGCTTTAAAAAAGTTCGAAGGGGAAGAAACGCCTACAGAAGCGCTCCAAACATTCTTGGAAGTGTATCGATCAACACCAAACTCGAACACACCAAATGGAAAGTCTCCAGCTGAATCTTTCATTGGTCGAAAAATGAGAACAGTCTTCGACGCAGTACTCAAACCATCTACCGTTGAAACGAGAGTCAATCATCAGATGGAACAGCAATATAACAAAAAATATGGTACCCGCAGAAGAACATTCAACCATGGTGATCTGGTCTATGCAAAGAACTTTAAAGGCAACAGAAGCTACTGGGTACCCGGAGAAATAATCGAAAAGATCGGTAATGTTGTATACAATGCACTAATCGAAGTTGGAGATCGAAAAATACTTGTGAGGGCTCACACCGACCAGCTTCGCTCTAGAGACTCTGAAAGTTCCGATAATTTGAATTCGACATCAAAATTACCTCTGGATTTTCTATTGGAAGAGTTTGAAATTCCCCCTGTTTCGTCGAACGAGGATTTTGCTACACCACCATCTTCACCAACTTGGTTTCCACAGCGTAAAAGCTCCAGAAGACAACCAGTGGATCCTATATCAAGATCACCGCCTTCAACTTAAAGAGGGAGATGTTAGGGTAACCCTTAACAGGACATGCAATTTGGCATCATAGATTGCATTAAGCCAATCTGACATCATTAGCGCATGCATCATACTGCACGCGCCATTTTGAATTATACTTTTGTTTTACTCTTGTACATATAGCCGTAGCGAACACATCATTTTTCTAGCGTTAATAAAACCTGCGTTTCATTTAAATAGAGCGTCTTTTATTACAATATAAAAGTACAATACTCTTAATAAAATTAGATCCTGTAGATGTTTTTTATCCACGGAGTAAGTTCAAAACGGGTATCTCTTCTATGCTGTGTTATAACTGATATACAGCGTCAACCATGCTGGATATTACCTCTTTAGCCAAACCAGCAGCAGTAAATGGCAAACAATCAACGGGCAATGTTTCACTCAAAAGTGTCCTAGCTTCAAAATAGTCACAATAAACTTTTGTATACTCACAATATTGTGCAAATGATGCTGATGTTTCGACTTTACAACAGATCATATTGTGATCATAAAGCATACATTCAACTGAATCTATAACAAGTCGTCCCGATACTGGTGGTCTTTTTATCAGGGTATGAGCGCTTTCACAACCATAGTTTTGAAACATTGAACAAAAATCGGATCACCAACTACAATTATTGGACCTTGGCCATGATTTTTTAAAAGAACATCAAACATGTTAATAAAATCATTCACATTGCACTTTTATGATGTGTAAAAAGAAATTAACTTCATTGGCTTGTTATCATATAAATGTTAACATTTGTCATTGTTAACATTTATAATTTCAACAAAATTCTCACTTTTGCAGACTTCAACAGAATACTGAACATCACGTCCTATATACAACGACATACCACCATAGCCATCGTCCCTGCGACAATGAACATTTGTAAATGTTTGTATGGTATTGTATATAATTGTGTTACTTCATTCCCAAACCAGGTTTCCTGTACCGCTATTATGTCCGGAAATTTAGAAATGTAAAACCAATGTTTTAAATTTGATAAATTTACCAAGTGATGACACGATTCGTATATTTATACATAAATTATTCAAAAAATTCAAATTTAGTTCACTTATATATTTTTCAAATTTAGAAAATCTTTTAAAACATTGATTTTTAATGACTAATAAAGAAAATTAACATTAAGTTCACAAAAGGTAATTTCAGAAACAAATAATTAAGTTGGAGACACATATACTGCACCATCTTCTTCTTCATCATCGTCTTCGTTACGGATCACAGACCTTCTATCATAATGCTTATTTGTCGTTGCATCAGATAATATCTTGTCTACATCATCGGCGCACCTTATTATTTGTTGTTTGGATATTTCACTATTTTGCAGAACTTTTCCATCTCTAACAGATTCAATGTTTCTTACTTTTTGTATCTTTCTTTTCTTTCTACTTTTGTTTAGTAGACATCAATTTCATTTTATTCTTCTTTGAAGTAAATTTAACTACAATTGATTTATTGTCATTAGATTTATTTTTGTTTCCAATAAAAAACGCATCATCAACATCACTTCACTCCAACATCTTCAGACAACTTCATTACGGCATCTACTGCATTAACATCGCTATTAACTTTAAAATCACTGATAATGCAGCCATTTTTTACGCGCTGGTCGTTTAACATTTTAACAGAAGATTTTAGAGTTTTAACTTGTGTTTTAAGTTTCTTATTTTCTTTTTGAATTTCATTTATTTTTGAAATTGAAAATAACATCAAACTTCTCTGTCATGAATTGTATTGATTCAGTCAGCTGATCAAGTTTGTCTAGTTTCTGTAGTTTTTTACAACTCTGTTTTTATTATTTTAAGTTCTTGATTTATTTCTCCGTTCTCATTTTCATTTTCGCTTACGCACAACTTAACAACTGATCCTCATTGTCGTATAATCTCTCAAACTCTCTTTAATTCAAACCAGAACATTTAGAGTGATAACTTTTAGAACAGTTTTCAATTTCTTCGATTTTTCAATCCTCGATTTCTTCTTTGATCTCTTTCTAACATCGGTCACAAAGCATTTTCATTTTATTTGCGACACTGCGACGTTTGCCGATTTAGTCATTGTGTGTTTATGTAAAGAGTGATTTTTTTGAGGTTAGGATTTTCATGCATTAGTATTTGACAGATCACGTGGGATTTCAGACATGGTGTCAAAGAGAAAGATGCTCAGTATGCTTTGACATTTCATCATGAATCGTCTTACAAACGAACAACGCTTGCAAATTATTGAATTTTATTATCAAAATGCGTGCTCTGTTAAGAAAGTTCATTGCGCGCTTCCATTTTATGGTCAGTTTAATCGACCCACTGAAGCGGCTATTCGGGCTATTGTGACTAAATTTCGCACCAAATTTACATTGTTGGACATTAAACCACCAACACGCTTACGTAGAGTGCGAACTGAAGAAAATATAGCAGCTGTATCGGCCAGTGTTAATGATGACCACCAATTTTCGATTCGTCGCCGTTCGCACCAATTGGGTCTCTGTTACTCAAAAACGTGGAAATGCCAAAATTGGCCTAAGCGGATGGACCACCTAAGACGCAGCCGCGGTCAACATTTAAATGAAATTATCTTCAAAAAGTAAATGTCATGGACCAATCTAACGTTTCAAATAAAGAACCGATGAGATTTTGCAAATTTTATGCGTTTTTTAAAAAAAAAAAGTTATCAAGCTCTTAAAAAATCACCCTTTATAATTAAGACTGTTTTTCTTTAAGACTGGGTAACTAAGCTGCGATAACAAAAATCTAAATAAAATATTAAAATTTCACTGAAAATTCTTTTTTACAATTGTCGCCAAAAGCACTATCAATGTGTGTGTGACAACAAATTTTGAAAAAATAATTTTGTGTTAAAAATTTTTGACTTAGTCTGGATAATTATCCAGTGTAAGTCAAAATTATGGTTATCGAGGCTAAGTCCAATAAAGTCAACATATTTTTTTGAAAATTTCTTTTGATACATATATTTATATTGTAGTTGGCGACAATGTGAAAAAATATTTTTTATTTTGAGCAAAAAATTAAATTTTTATTAACGTTTTTGTTATCGCAGCTTGTTATCCCGGCTTAAAGAAAACAGCCCTTTTATAACCAATGCTTTGCTACGTATGTCTGTAAGTTTTGGTACGAGTTTACACAGCTTCACTTACAAACTTATTTATTTTTGAGAGCAGTCCAAGCACTGACGAAATGTACGTTTAATCACGAGCATAGTTTTGGTACGAGTTTACACAGCTTCACTTACAAACTTATTTATTTTTGAGAGCAGTCCAAGCACTGACGAAATGTACGTTTAATCACGAGCATAGTTACCACCTTTAATCAAAATGAATGAATTCCTAATATGAATATAAATATAATTGTATATGTTCTGATTATAATCTTGAAAAGGTGTAGTTATGAACTTATATTTTCTCATGCAAGCACATTTCACTCAGATGCACTATCTTAAAATGCATGTGGCAGAATAATCATCTCTCTTGTCCATAATAATATAAATTATTAATTGCATTTTCCTATATCAATCTGAAATAAAATATTTTATTAATGTTATCATTGTAAATTTATATTTTCTCAAAATGATTTTATATTTTCTCATAATGAATTTACATTTTCTGAAAATACCGCAAGAGGTACTTCCTCCAGGATTTCTAGCATGACTTCTTGCAAAAAGCCAAATAATTTTTTTCCTTTGTGTTTGATTCTCCTGCCGAACATTTCAGTAAAATAAAATCTTAAACGTGTTAATTTACAAAAAAAATTAATGTGCGCTGTTATTTCGCTTCCAAAAAAAGTTTTTGCATTTCAGTCAAATAGTCATAACTTGGAAACGGTAAGACCTCTGGGCTTCGTTTAGGTCATTTTGGAAAGGTAAGAGAAAAAAACATAAGTTACCTGCCATCTGGCTGAGCAAATTGAGGTTGTGTGATTTTTTTCCGAAAGCTATGTATCTCGGCGATTTGACTTTTCTACTTTTATTGATTCTGAAAGGCCCCTTAAAGACCTTTCCAACAAGCCCAAAAAAATCCGACCACTGGCTCAGAAGTTAGCAACTTTAATCTACTACCGACCACCAATCCGAAAATGTTTAACCCGCTGCCATTTCGCACCCTTGCATTTTCGGACATGGTTCGAACTTCATGGTGGACTTTTCTTCATGAAATGAGCCAAGGAATACGCTGGAGAAATTTGTCTGGAACTTGCTGAATCACCCTATGTAAAATAGTTAGAGATTTAAGAAGTTGTCACGAACTCTATACAGACGTTATCTCAATTTTCAGAGTTCTGACATAATAATAATAATTCTTATATTTTTATATTCACCGGGAATTCCCGGGAAATGATGAAATATTTCTCATGTTTCCGCGAATTTCAGGAAATAAGAAACTCTAATCACCAAGTATCACTTATAAGCAGAACATTTACACAAATTTTTTTAGACAACTAAAAGTTAACCGTAAAACCAAAACTGGGTTTGTTTGACTATTATAATTATAAGAAGGAATTAAGCGTCACATACGGGACATCGAAACTTACTTTAATTCTTACTTAATTCAGTGTTTGTCTGTCCGTCGTCCGCTACGCATGTGTTAAATTGACGTCCGTGTCTCAGTTAAAATATATAAAACAAGTAAGTCGGTCGAACTTTACACCATGATAATTTTATAAATAACTATAAAATTTTAATTATATCAAACCACCCACGCTTATAAGGTAAGCTACCAATATGTCTATACTATATATATAGAAATAGTACTTCATGTCAATTCAAAAAGTAAACATAAATATTGGGAGATAGTGGAAGCATGTTTAGCTCCAACCATTTGGTTGGTTGTATTTCCATCCTACTTTAATTCAAAAATGTACATATTTTTATAATCCATTATCTCTCATGTACACAATGCACGATATTCCAACTTCATGATTCCAACAATTTTTGCAGTAAAAGTAAAAAATACGAATTTGGAAAAATCGTTTATTTTGCGAGTCTACGCAGTCAGAGGAATGTATAAGATAACACGATACAACTGCGCCCCACCTTAACATCATAATTCAGCGATCCATCCTAACATTCCAACAGAATGTTGCAATATCAGCGCTATGATATTGTTTCCGGCATTGTGTTGGGAAACAACAAATGGAAACATGACACTACACACGAGGCGTAGTGTCAGCGGTTTATAATTTTAAGGCTAGCAATAAGAATATATTGTAAATTTAATTTTAGTTAGTTGCTTAAGAGAACTCATAATATAGGGTTGGTGGAAACCCGAAAACGAAACCAAAAATCCCAATTTAATAATTGGCGCCCAACCAAAGTAAAGTACCAACGCCCAATAATAGCAAAACACACATCCGAGTAAAAACGCATGAATTAAAAAATATTTGAACTAAACGTCACCAGAGCTTCGAAATATCCTGGGCTGCGAAGAAGGAAGAGCCAAAAAACAGCAAAAGTACACGTTTGTCATCAAGCAGCATTACTTAGCAACAACAAGGAAGCAGCAAAAGTAAACGTTTGTCATCAAGCAGCATTAATTAGCAACAACATGGAAGGAGTAGTTAAAATACAGTTAGTATTGTAAGTAGATTAAAAAGTAAAAGTGTAAAGTTGTTAATAGCGTACAAAAAACTGAAGAAAATCTGTTAGACTTAAATAAAACGATTTTCTGAGAGAGTGATTGACAGAAATTTTGCGATTTAACGGGTAAATGTTTAAATGAGCCACAACGACTTAGAAGAAGAAGTTGACTTTTTGGTAAAAGGCATTAATAGAATTTCCGTGAAACCTGACGAAATGGCAACGACAGCTGAACACCCACGGGCTCTAGTAGAGACAGTCATTAAGGCAGCTCTGGATACCCAAAGACAGACTTTTCAAAACTAACTCGAAGAACTTAAGACTAAGTTTAATGAAATTACTGTCTCGACCCCGGAAGTCGAAACTTACAACGAGTCACTGGACGTTATAAAATCTCTGCCAGATTTTAAAGGCCTGCATGAAACGTACGTTTCATGGCTGCAGGTAGCGCATTCTGCCTATAGAATATTTGCAAATTTTGAAGGATGCTCAAGACAATATCAAGCGGAGGCCATCATACGAAATAAAGTAAAAGGACCGGCCGATATGGTACTGTCCTCTTTTGGAACAGTTTTGAATTTTAAAGCCATTATAGCCCGACTCGATTTCTCATATTCGGACAAGCGACCGTTTTGCCTTATAGAGCAAGAGTTATCCACCATTCGTCAGTGAAATATGACACTTCTACAATATTATGATGAGGTAGAAAAAAACTAACATTGCTCACGAATAAGACAATAATTAATGAGAAATACAGAATGGATGCACTACGAGTGTTGATTTCAGGCACAAAGAAAGAATTGAGAAACGTACTGTTTTCGGCACGGCATCTGATTTGCCTTCGGCATTGGTCCAAGAAGTAGAGTCTAATAGGGAGAGATATTTATTTGCTTCAAATTACGCTCGATCTCGCGAAGATAAAGAAAAAAGATAAAGAAAGATCAACAGAATGTACCCGAAACTTCTTCAAACGGCAAACACCAAAATAAGAACCCTCACTATACTAGAAAACAGAAATTTGATAAAAGATCCGATAGAGCCCATGGATGTAGACGATTCGGGGCGTTTCAGACAGTCAACAAGGCATTCTAATAATCTAGGTCCAATAGGGTCAATATTATCAAGGTCATCCCATGACGACCAACAGTCCGAATGGGAGTATTCCGCGGTCGCGGATGGCGTAGTGGATGAAATTGATGTTGCAGAAGAATACGACCAACTAAATTTTTTAGAAATGACTCCCTGCTTCCATTCATAGTAAGGGTTTTAGCAGGGAAGACAATCAGACTTCTGATTGATACGGGTGCTTCAAAAAATATAAAAGGTTTAAAAGGTGTAGTACCCAGTAGTACCCACTACCATCCAAAAAAATGCACTGCATTTGAAAATTTGAAGGAGATTCTTGCCTCTGAAGATGTCATGCTATTTTATTCCGACTATAAAAAACCGTTTGATTTAACGACAGACGCTTCTGCAGCCGGACTTGGAGCGGTATTGTCACAAGACGGCAGACCCATCACAATGATTTCTAGGACTCTAAAGGATAGGGAGTTAAACTATGCCACCAACGAGCGCGAACTACTTGCTATAGTGCAGGCTCTCCAAAAGTTGAGAAATTACCTTTACGCCATGAATAATCTTCGTATTTATACCGACCACCAACCGCTTACGTTTTCAGTTTCAGATAGAAACCCAAACGCTAAGATTAAACGTTGGATGGCATTCGTTGATGAACATAATGCCAAAATTTTTCATAAACCAGGCAAGGAAAATTATGTTGCTGATGCATTATCACGACATAATATTCATACCATGGAAATGAAATTGAATGAAGCTGCTAACGCACCTTCCTATCAAAATTTGAAACTGCTCGTAAACCCGAACGTTGTAAACCCAATATACTGTAATCTTCCAACTCTAGCATGCATTCAACACGAATTAGTGAGATACTTCCCTTCCACTAAATTTTGGTACTGCAAAGATATGGTTCAAGATATATTCGACAGAGTCGAACAAAGGGAAATAGTCGTCATTGAACATAATCGTGCCCACAGAGCGGTTGAGGAAAATATCAAGCAGATTCTTTCAGATTACTATTTTCCAAAGATGGCTAGGATAGTGATTGAGGTGGTCTGGCTGTAAAATTTGTGCAAAATCCAAATATGACGGGCACAACAAGAAATGGGTACAACACCGCTACCACCTTGTGCGGGTGAAATGTTGCATATTGACATATTTTCTACAGATAAAAAATACTTCTTAACTTGTGTTGACAAATTCTCTAAAGTTGCTATAGTACAAGCATACCTTCTCGTACCATTATAGACTTGAAAGGCCCTATCATTCAATTAATGCATTTTTTCCTTACACGAGGAATATCTCCTATGACAATGAGCCCTCATTAAAATGTGAAACAATCAAAACACTCTTGCGAGACCAATTTAATGTCAATATAACGAATGCACCCCCTCTCCATAGCATATCAAATGGTCTGGTTGAAAGATTTCACAGAACGCTCTCCGAGATCGCAAGATGTCTCAAATTAGAGAAAAATATAGAGAGTACTGTTGAACTTATTTTAGTGGCGACAGTGAAATAAAGAGTGATTTTTTTGAGGTTAGGATTTTCATGCATTAGTATTTGACAGATCACGTGGGATTTCAGACATGGTGTCAAAGAGAAAGATGCTCAGTATGCTTTGACATTTCATCATGAATCGTCTTACAAACGAACAACGCTTGCAAATTATTGAATTTTATTATCAAAATGCGTGCTCTGTTAAGAAAGTTCATTGCGCGCTTCCATTTTATGGTCAGTTTAATCGACCCACTGAAGCGGCTATTCGGGCTATTGTGACTAAATTTCGCACCAAATTTACATTGTTGGACATTAAACCACCAACACGCTTACGTAGAGTGCGAACTGAAGAAAATATCGCAGCTGTATCGGCCAGTGTTAATGATGACCACCAATTTTCGATTCGTCGCCGTTCGCACCAATTGGGTCTCTGTTACTCAAAAACGTGGAAATGCCAAAATTGGACTAAGCGGATGGACCACCTAAGACGCAGCCGCGGTCAACATTTAAATGAAATTATCTTCAAAAAGTAAATGTCATGGACCAATCTAACGTTTCAAATAAAGAACCGATGAGATTTTGCAAATTTTATGCGTTTTTTTTTTAAAAAAAAGTTATCAAGCTCTTAAAAAATCACCCTTTATAATCGTACCATCCATTCCATAACACAGAAAAGACCAATAGACACAGTACACTTCTCAACGGCGGACGTTGAGGAAAGAATAATAAACACAGGACGTTTAAGGTCGGAGAGTCTGCTCTTGTAAAAAATAATAAAAGGTTAGGGAATAAACTAACCCCTTTGTACACAGAGGAAAAAAATAGAAGCTGATTTAGGAACCACCGTTCTTATTAAAGGGAGGGTGGTCCACAAGGACAATCTAAAATAAAGCTAAAAGGATTTTAACAATGATACTATGTATTCGACAAATTATGACAAAATTAACAGACTACTCTAATACTGAGTATATTCCCATTGCTGATGGCGACGTTATTATTTGGCGAGATTTGGACTATGTGCGACATACCACAAACCTGACAATATACTCGGAATTAGCCAATGAAATAGAAGGACTTACTGGACATTTTCCTTTATCACATATGGTCAAAATATTCGATTCTGATATAAGGCGCATAAGGACCCTTTTGACATCTTTCGATGAATCGTTGATGCTTCCACTCACTCTAGCAAAAATAGGGATTATAAACCCAGATCCCAAACAAATTTGACCTTATGCCATTTCAGCTATATTTCGCATGCAGTGTGACAAGGCTTTTAGAATTGAATGTATCTCACTATGTACATATGTATATGAAATCTATCTATATATATAAAAATCAATGCGTGTCTGTATGTCTATATGTTGCGTATAGGACGCCAAACCGGTGGGCCGATTCGCCTGAAAATTTTACTGTATCTATCTTTTGGACAGAGGATGGTTTCTGGATAGTCTAGGTCACGATAGGACAAAGGGGGGGTGGTACCTCCCACACAAAAAATATTTTTAAAACTATCACAACAGGCATACCGATGGGTGGATTCGCTCGATAATTTTACAGCAGCAAACTTCTGGGCAAGGGATGGTTCCAGGATATACTAGGTCATTATACGAAAAAGAGGCGTGGCACCGCCCACACAAACTTTATTTTAAAACTATCATAAAACACATTCCGAAGTGCGGATTCTCTTGAAAATTTTATTGTGACTAACTTCTGAACAGAGGATAGTTTCTGAATGGTGACTATACAATGGTCATCATACAAATGGACGTGAGACTGCCCACTCCAACTATATATTAAAATTATCACAAAACACGTAACAAATGGCGGATTCTCTTGAAAATTGTACTGTATCTAGCCTGTGGAAAGGGGATGTTTTCTGGCTATAATTGTGCCGATTTTTTTTCTGCCGCTACGTTCAGGTAAGGGTTTGGTTCTTGAATATAACAGGTCATGGTATGAACAATTGGCGCGTCTCCTCATACTCGAACCAAGCAAGGTGTTCCAGTAGATGGGTAGCAAAATGTTTACGCTTCAAATGCATTGCGCCGTGTTTATACCGTACACCCAAACAACGCAGAATGTTATTATTTGAGAATGTTATTAGTTAACGTGAGAGTACCCACTTCAGTTTCAAATTTAAGAGTAGTTGAGAGAGGCGTGTCAGAAACTGGGAGACCACTTTAATATATGCTTCTGTCAGCTGTCATCCTCTCCAGATACGAACTTTGTTTGCGATAATATTAAGAACCTGCTCGCCATCTAACCCAAAGGACCTGTGGGAAAAATTCAAAGAGGGTATGAGTGAGGACATTTTGCATCATTATCGGACCGTTACGATTCTATATCATTTGCGATTAACATTTTCAACGATACGCTGATAAAAAATTAAGACATATGCCTAGCCATCAGCAACAAAACTCTTAATCAACTTGGATTGGTGGTGCCTGAACGTTCTAGCGTTGCAATTGCGGATCGAGATTTGCTAAGAGAACGGCAATTCAATGTTAAAGACTTGCGTTTGTTTGTCGCAACAAAAAACCTCTATTAATTGCTAAGGAACATGTGGCCTTTGACAAAATTATAACTGCAGTAACAAATGACAGCGGCGGCCTTTTTTCTGGATGCACCAGGAGGCACAGTTATAACCTTTCTTATCAGTTTGGTATTAGCGCACATCCGCTCTCAAAATGGGATAGCTTTAGCTATTGCTTCCACCGATATTGCTGCTACATTATTGGATGGAGGACGAACGGCACATTCAGCGTTGAAATTGTGGATTCTCCAACCTGTAATATTGGCAAAAGTTCAGGCATGGCGAAAATGCTCAAAACATGCAAGCTGATTTGTGGGATGACTGCACCATGGCACATAAGAAATCCCTACAAGCGCTTAATCGGACACTTCAAGATTTCAGATCAAATATACAACCATTCGGTGGAACTCTTATTTTACTAGCTGGAGACTTCCGGATTACTTCCAGTAATTCCAAAATCAGCACCCGCATTGATGGTGATATGTACAAAAAATAATCTGACCACCAATATGCGTCTACGTCTGCATCACGCTGACTCATCTACTGAATGTTGGTAATGGAAAAGTATCAGTTGATGCAGTGAAAAGGAGTATTACATTTTCAAAAAATGTCATTCGGGAATCAATTCAGTAATTAATCTAGAAAGTCTTCCCACAAATTACCACAAACTATGGAAACAAAGAATGGTTTTACGTCCGTGCTATATCGGCTGAAAAAACAACGATGTTAATGCAATCAATAATTTAATTCTGGAACAAATTTCTAGGTGATTGCACACATTACAAATGGATAGACAGTATCATGAATGCGGATGAAGTTGTCAACTAATGAATTGAATTTCTAAATTCTTTGGACCTTCCAGGAATTCCGCCTCATATGTTATCTCTTAAAATTGGTTCACCTATAATTCTCCTAAGGAATGTTAGTCCTCGATTGTGCATTTGTACTAGAATTTTTGTCAAGAGACTAATGCCCAACGTCATTGAAGCAACGATTTTAAATGGAAAATCAAAAGGAAAAGATGTCCTTATACCACGCATTCCGATGATTCCCACCGATATACCATCCGATTTCAAACGACTACAGTTTCTGATTCGCCTAGCATTTTCAATGACTATAAACAAAGCACAGGGACAATCACTTGAGGTTTGTGGATTGAATCTGTAAAATCTATGTTTGTTGCTTGCTTTCGAGCCCCGGGTACAAAAAGCTAGTAATTTATAAAAAATATTTTTTTGTAAAATGACCTTTTCTGTGAAATGCTCCGTAAGCATTATACCTTCAAAGTGAAGAAGTTATGATTGCAGAATAGTTTCAAAAATGCATTTACATATGTTTATATTAACTCTTTCAGCGGCAAAGATTCAAGAACAATTTTACCCCCTTATGTAGCAGAGAATTTTTTTTTTGCTTCACTGACCATAAAATGTACATAAAATACGCAATTTGCACAAAACGAAAATTTCTCTGAGAACATTATTGCTTTATTGTCCCGTTATGAAGAGCGGTTCAATTTTTAAACCTTTGAGACTTAAGTGATAACGTAAAACATATGTGGTACGAAAAATGTACCACCGTCGCGAAAAATATGGAAAATATATGGTACAAAAATTAAACCAATGCCGCCGAAAGAGTTAATGGAGGATTAATTGAATGTTTGTCCAATCTAGAAGTTTATAGTAGTACGAAATGATGTGTGGAAGGGCAGGTGAGGCTAATGCACCGTTTGCGCGCAACGCGTAGTAGAATTTTAGGATGGATGCAAATGTTTTCTAAATTCCATAACATCTGACATAGTTAAGATATTTTGACGCGCGAAGATGCTTTTGAAAATTATTTTCTTATCAATTTATAAAAATTAATTTAATTAAAAAAATATTTTTTGGTAATGAAAAATAAGCTCAATAAATCTCACACGAATAGAAAGTTATAGAAGAAACCCCAAGACTGTATAATCCAAGTAAATATAATATTTCACATTTGTTTGTAACACCCAAAAGGAAACGAGAGAGACCCCATTGTTGAGTATACCGATCGACTTAGAATCCCCTTTTAAATCGAATTAGCCATGTCCGTCTGTCCGTAATCAAAGTATAGGTCGCAATTATTACCGAATCATTAATTTGAACCAATTTGGTACAGATTTATATAAAGCCCCTACCCAATTGTCACTCCGGATTTTACTTTTTCGCTCTAGAACCGATTAACCGATTTTTTTCAAACTTGGCACAGCACCTTATAATTTATCTTCAATTATCTGTGGAATCAGTTCCAATTTTTATATAGCCCAAATACAAATGTCGCACACCTTATATTGCAAGTTGTGTGCCGTTCAGTTCTGTGTTAAAATAAAAGAAAAAAAAAAACAAAATAGAACAAAATTTCATAAATCATAAATAACAAAATAGAACTAACGAAAAATGAAAAACAACCAACAACAAAATATCGCGCCGCGCCGACCAAAACCAAAGAAGGTAGACGAACAAGAAGCTCCGTCGTACTCATTTAAAAAATCGAGCGAGTTACGTTAGATTAAAATGTGAAAAATAAAATATAAGAGCGAGCTGTCGTCGGTTTTGACAGAAATCATTCGAAATAACATAAAAATTTCAAAATTAATAACGCCGGGAACAAAGAAGAATACGATAATTTTTGCCTTATTTTTCAATAATTTTTTTTGCAATTAGTTAAATAAAAAATAATAAGTAAAATGGTGACAAAATTCGAGTAAAATACGACACAGTTTCTTAGTATTTTAATGTTGTTTGTCGTTGCTTTGTGCTGTTTTCTTTAGTTGATTCACAAATTAACAAAAAACACGAAAAATATTCATTTTGAAACACCCATTCTTCACCTAAGAGTGGGGAAATGAGTGTCGCTCTTATATTTACATTTTAATCTAACGTAACTGTCAGAAATCAAAGAGTCGGATGGACCTTCTTATTCGTCTACCTTCTTTGACCAAAACAACCATCCAACTACACTAGTCAACAGTCAAAATGTACTCGGGATGCGATAATTTTTTCTGTGTAGATAACCTTGACATGAGCTCGAAAAACGCAATAAAAATTTTTTTTTCGTTTGGTTTTTGTTTTATTTTTTTTTTTTAATTTAAAAAATTTTTTTTTGGTTAATTTGTTTCGTCCGGCATAACTCGGGAACCACTAGCCCGATTTAATTGAATTAAATTTTAAAAAATTTAAAATTACAATTCCCTTAATCTGTTCATATATTGTTTTCCTATACAAGCAACAGTTTCCAAGTTAAAAATGAATATATAAAGGAAAAAACTTATTTTTTGCCTAAAGATTTAAATTTTTTTTTAAAAATCCATAAAAAATCCAAAATGAAAAAATGTCAAATCTTATTACTTTTACGTAAAGTCACATAACCTATGAGCAAAATGAGACAAAGATCATGAAAATCGATGCACGCGTTTCGCTTTTATTCGCAATTGAGTAAAGGTATGAATTTCAAAAATTTAAAAAATTTTTTTTGATAAATGGGTGTATATTTTTTTACGGTGGCTACATACCTGTTTCACCATGTGTGAGTCTTAAATTTTCCGAATAATGACCACCCTTAAATGTGGGTTGCATTTCTGTAAAAAAATCATACAGGTAGCCAACGGAAAACCCAAATAATTAAAAAAGCCCCTTTTCCTTTTTTCCTTTTAATTGTTCACGCACATTTATTAGCGTTTATTACTTTGCTTACGCAATCATAAAAATTAAATAACCCTTTGTTTATTCCGTTTTGTTAATTCTGAGAATAAAAAAAAGAAAAAACCTTACCATAGACAAAGTTGTGCATATGTCGAGCAAATTTTTGAAATTCATACCTTTACTCAATTGCGAATAAAAGCGAAACGCGTGCATCGATTTTCATGATCTTTGTCTCATTTTGCTCATAGGTTATGTGACTTTACGTAAAAGTAATAAGATTTGACATTTTTTTCATTTTGGATTTTTTATGGATAATAGTAATAAGATTTGACATTTTTTTCATTTTGGATTTTTTATGGATTTTAAAAAAAAAAAAATTAAATCTTTAGGCAAAAAATAAGTTTTTTCCTTTATATATTCATTTTTAACTTGGAAACTGTTGCTTGTATAGGAAAACAATATATGAACAGATTAAGGGAATTGTAATTTTAAAATTTTTAAAATTTAATTCAATTAAATCGGGCTAGTGGTTCCCGAGTTATGCCGGACGAAACAAATTAACCAAAAAAAAATTTTAAAATTAAAAAAAAAAATAAAACAAAAACCAAACGAAAAAAAAATTTTTTATTGCGTTTTTCGAGCTCATGTCAAGGTTATCTACACAGAAAAAATTATCGCATCCGGAGTACATGAAATTTTTTTCATTTTGTTGAGTAGTGCTACCAAACAATAACAACTACAGCATCAGCGGAACAACAACAAAATCACTTTGCCGTGTACGCTCATGTACATTTCCATCGGCCTGATGTTTTTGCTCTTTGTGAGACTCAGGTGTGTGAGGGTTCTGATCCACAGGATTTTCACGTACCTGGGTATCCCTGTCCCTCTTTATTCCCCACAGAGGCCTTGTGGTTTATGTACGCAACGACATAGTGTTCCAGAGCCAGCAAGACTTAAACTCAGATAATCCAGAATTTAACTCCCTTTGGGTTAAATTCAAGATTGGACGCCCTTTCAGATTCAATTACAAAAATTTTAGAGGATTGTCCTGACAGTGAAATTGTGGTTGCTGGCGATTTCAATGTCCATAATTCCTCTTGGCTTGCACATTCGAGTCACTCAACACCAGAGGGTCAATACGACCGACTCACATTCCGTGTGTCCAAGGGCAACACTCTAACATTCTTGATCTTTTCTTAACATCACACCCTGAAAAGTATGAAGTTAACGTTCTAGCACCTCTTTGTAATTCGGATCACTGTATTGTTTCAGCATCCTTTTCGTATTCCGCTCTTCGTGTCGCTTCGACCCCAGCCCCAAAGCGGACAATATATATATATACGAAAAGGCACGTTGGGCCGAGCTCAACAACTTTTTCCAGCATTTCAATTGGAAACTTTGTTTTCTAAATAGCGATATAGATGCTGCGGCTGAAATGATTGAAAATATTATCTTGATTGGAATGAAATCATATATTCCAATTAAAGTTATTTCGGATAAACCATCTAATAAAAGTTGGTTTAACCAGACATGCAAGACTACTGTCAGATCCAAAGAGGAAGCGTTCAGGAAATGGCGTTTAAATAAAAATGCCACAACTGATCTGCTACGCAAGCAGACAAGAACCATGTGTGCCAGGGTACTTAGACGTGAAAAGTTTCTGTACGAACAACGTCTTCGTGCCAAAGTTCTTGCTTCTCCCAGGGGAAGTAAGAGGTTTTGGTCATTTGTGAGAAGAGTAAAGGATTACTCCTCATCTATCCCAACTCTTGTTAAAGATGACCAGATATTCACTGACCCGGTTGACAAAGCTAACCTATTGGCTGAAATGTTTGCAAGGAATTCATCCTTGCCGGAAAGCAATCAACCACTTCCCGTGATCGAAAATGTATCTAGTTCCATGCCTCAGATATTTTTTCGAACACGTGGAGTTAAAAGGGTTCTCGCAAATCTCGACGTAAATAAATCTCCAGGCCCGGATGGCATTTCAGCACTTGTCCTATGTAAGTGCTCTTCGACGCTTGCCCGCCCCCTTCGTAATCTTTTCAAACTTGCATACCGTGCAGGAGTTTTCCCAGCGTGTTGGAAGATTGCAAACATCCAGCCCATCCCTAAAAAAGGTGAGGCTAATAACCCTGCTAACTATCGACCGATCGCGATTTGCTCAGCGCTCTCGAAGGTTATGGAGAGTATGGTTAACCACCATCTTGTGAGGTATTTAGAAACTAATGATTTACTTAATGATCGACAGTATGGCTTCCGTAGGAATCGATCTACGGGAGACCTGATGACACTGCTATCCGAAAAGTGGAATCGTTCTATTCACCAGCTTGGTGAGGGTAAGGTCGTTGCTCTAGATATATCCAAGGCCTTTTATAGAGTTTGGCACGGCGCACTCATATCAAAGCTTATCGCTTTTGGTGTTGGTAGTGACTTCTCTCGATTTATATCGAGCTTCCTCAGAGATCGCACTATACGTGTTGTTGTAGATGGGTTCTCATCCGACGAGCATAGGTTAACCGCAGGAGTACCACAGGGCTCTGTCCTTTCCCCCTCCCTTTTTCTTATTTTCATCGACGACCTCTTAGATCGGACTGTGAATCCAATATACTCATTCGCGGATGACAGCAACCTCTGTCATTCATACTCATTCGATCATAGACCAAGTCGTCGAGAAATTGAGGATAAAAGGCGATTGATGGATGAGTCACTTAGCCAGGATTTGTTGGCCATTTCTGAATGGGGTCGAGAGAATAGAGTAGATTTTAATGCACGTAAGACCAAGTGCTCCTTGTTGTCTCACAAGCGATTCACTGATCCAACGGTGTCGTCGATTTTAATGAACGGTGTAGATATTGAGCAATCAGATGCTATCGATGTTCTCGGCATGAAAATACAACGTGATGTTCGTTGGACAAAACATGTATTTGATGTGTCGAAAGATGCCTTCAAATGTTTAGGCTTTTTAAAAAGATGTAAGAAATATTTCACACCCTCTGATCTTCTCAATATCTACACTACCTACATCAGACCAAAGATGGAATACAACTCCCATATATGGTCGGGTGCTCCAGCTTCATCACTGGAGCTACTTGACCGTGTCCAGAGGAGGGCGATGGTGTTGATAGGTGATGGTAGGATATCCAATTCTATTGTCTCCCTTGAACACCGTCGTAACGTTGGTTGTGTGTCATTGTTCTATCGATACTTTCATGGTGTTTGTTCTTCGGAAATTCGTGATCTCATACCGCCCGTGAGAACGTTCGGTAGAGATACGCGACTCTCCAGGAACGCTCACCCATTTGTTGTCGATTGGACAACCGGACGCACTACACATTACATAATAAATTCGTACTTCGCCCGTACTATCCGTATGTGGAATCGACTTCCGGCAAATATCTTTCCCTCCAATTACGACATTCAGAGATTCAAAACAGATGTCAACAGACACTACTCCCTCTTTCCTCCTTCCCATACCTGATATTCCTTTCACCAACGCAATGCACTGCATTTATAGGGGACATCCCCTGAGTGTTGGTGCAGTGAAAAAAAAGTAGAAATATTTATGGTGAAAGTGAGTCGAATCGATTAAAAAGTCAAATATTTTAACAGATTTTCTTCAAGTTTGGAACACCCCAAACTAAAGATTACCCACCGAAAAACCATGATGAGTACAACAGTTTTTAATAACTTTGCAAGTGGTCACCAGGCTGGACCTGGAAATCGACCCGAACAGTCGAACGCGGATGGCTCTTCGGCAGGTGCACAATATTTGCAGGCACCAACCTCATCATCAAATAGACAAGATCCGGCACACACAAATCCCACACAAAACGAAACAATCACGCAAACGAAAACGGCAACAAAACATTGAAAGTGATACGTCCCTGTGTGACGAAACGACGGTTTTGTCGGGTATAGACAAGCTTTTCCTCCAGGTGACACCAGGACTAATACGGGCGAGGAAAGGTGGGAGGCGAGTTGTAAGCGCTCGTTACGATTCCTTAAGAAAATGGATACGATATATCCATCTTCTCTAACGGGTCGTGACAAGCGTTTATACCGCCAACACACCTACCACGACATTCAGAGATTCAAAACAGATGTCAACAGACACTACTCCCTCTTTCCTCCTTCCCATACCTGATATTCCTTTCACCAACGCAATGCACTGCATTTATAGGGGACATCCCCTGAGCAGGGCCGTGCGCAGGGGGGGGGGGGGGGGGTTTGGGGGCTCAAACCCCCCCAGAGAGGTTTCGAACATATACTTTTTAAAACCATCTAGACTTTCTGAAGCAACAAAATATAGAATTTTTAAGATCTTTTTAAAATAACTCGTCTCAAATGGAAATTTGGCAGTAAAATCATGAAAACATGATTACATGAAGATAAAAAATCGTGGACACTTTCTTGAATTTCGGACAAAGGCTATGAAAACTACAAACAAACTAAACGAATTGTGCCAATTTCAAGATTGTGTAGTGCTAATTTCGCTAATGGACACCAAATTGTTCGGAAAATTTTAATTTTTATTAACCGATACAATTTCTTGACATTCGACTAGAGCTATTTCTTATGAACTTTTAATTGTGTACTGCAATAAAAGTTTGGAAATTTAATAACAAAATCGTTTAGTAATTTTAAAAAAGTGTAGATAATAATCACTATGATATCATAATGAAATCTAAAAGCATCCTTAATAAAAGCAAATAATTTGCTCGATGGTGACCCGTAGCTTAACTATGAGTGCCAAACTTTGGACACACTTGTATTATATCTAATTGGAATCTAAATTAATAATTATGTAAAAATCTATTGGCGAGATGAAATTCTTCCTTTCTGCGAAAAAGTATTGGAGTAACCTAAGAATTTTTTATGTGGACATTTTTACTTATACAAAAGAAAGTATACTTTAATTTTTATATAAAATACAATTTGCATTTTTAAATTTCTGAGTATAGAAATCGGGTGGGACATTTGTATAAGGGCTATATCAGAACATTGACCCACATATTCCACTTCCACAACAGATGTTCTTAGGTCAAATATTATATGGTGTGGCTATTCGTATATTCCGTTTGCAATGAGTGGTTTCTAACATTTGCGATGCGACATTTTTATGGAGTTGTATCTAAATCTGAACCGATGTGACCTATTTTCATCATAGATGCAACAACAACAGTTTCTCTTACTTCCAATGTTTTGGGAGTTTGCAATTATAATACAAATCCATTTCGACAAACGAAGAACACTGTTTGATATACATAAACTTATTTCTCTTTGTTCATTTACAACAACTGACATGTTTACCGCAAACAAACTAATTTTTTCCACAAACGATGTTCACGTGTTTAAAATTTCGTTTCTACGAAATGCATTTTTTCTCTGCGTGTAGATCTCTATTTTAAAATATACTTTAAAGTTGCGAAACAATAAGAAATGAGTTTCAACGTACTAAAATTTTTGTTATATTTATCACTTATGTCAAATATTTTTTTGTACATATGTAACAAGTATTATTCAAAAGAGAAACAACAAATTCAGTAACTTGGATCTACGTAGGAAAACGAAACTCTAAAATACCAATTATTTGTTTTTTGGAATTAAATTTTATTTATAAAATTTACTGTATTTGTTATTCGAATTTATACATATTTAAGATTATAAAAATGAATGAACATTTCCAAATGTTTTTTTATTTAATCGGAATATGCGTATAAAGAGTTTGAGTAAACATCCTGTTACTCATGTCCTATATAAATTAAAAAACCCAAAACTCTTTAGACATCCCATTTAGACCCATACTTTGTCAAAAAGCATATCCAATTTTCTGCATTTATCATAGAAAAAATGCGGGACTGAAGGAATTTGATCGTTTTTTGTGTAATATTTCTTCAAAATATATATCGAGAGCTTATATTCAAAAGTGGCTATGAAAATTCGAAAATGAATTTTTTTGGATGTCATCTGTCGTATAAATTTGGAAAAGATTTTTTTCTAAAGCCATTTTTTTAAATTTTCTGATTTGACTATCCCCTCGCACGTTAGTTTGTGACTGCATAAGTGGCTATGAACATAAAAATAATAGAAATAAAATAATTCAACAATGGAGCAGCATAAAACCGAAGGTTATAATTTGCAACAACGATTTTGTTTAAAACATTTTTCTAGATTTAGCACATATCGTACTATCAAATTCCATCGTTTCGCGTTAATAGCATTTTGATTCCCCAGTTATCAGGCTAAAATAGGAAAAATGGTGGCTGTAAAGTCAAAAATTGTGAAAAGTATATTTAGAAAAACCGGCGTAACTTTTTATTCCATGCTTTATATAAGGTTACTTTCTATATATGTTTGTGTGCCACAAAATTTGAAATCAATTTTTGAAAGCTTTTTTCTCAACCAATTTTGCTCAAATTTTGCACACTTAATCATTTTCGATGACAATACAAGGAAATGGAAAAATTTGACCAATTGGACAAAGGGGCGTGGCACCTCCCATACAAAGTTAAAACCTATTATTGAATATTGTCAGTTCTATGACACCTAGAATGCTGAAATTTTGTGTAAGTGCATCAAGCATCAATGTGCATAGCTGTGCCAAAAATGGACGGTATTGGAAAAGTGGGCGTGGAACCTCCCATACGAAGTTAAAACCTATTATTGAATATTGTCAGTTCTATGACACCTAGAATGCTGAAATTTTGTGTAAGTGCATCTAGCATCAATTCGCATAGTTGTGCCAAAAATGGGCGGTATTGGAAAAGTGGGCGTGGCATCTCCCATACGAAGTTAAAACCTATTATTGAATATTGTCAGTTCTATGACACCTAGAGTGCTGAAATTTTGTGTAAGTGCATATACCATCAATGTGCATAGTTGTGCCAAAAAGGGGCGGTATTGGAAAAGTGGGCGTGGCACCTCCCATACGAAGTTAAAACCTATTATCGAATATTGTCAGTTCTATGACACCTAGAGTGCTGTAATTTTGTGTAAGTGCATCTAGCATCAATGTGCATAGTTGTGCCAAAAATGGGCGGTATTGGAAAAGTGGGCGTGGAACCTCCCATACGAAGTTAAAACCTATTATTGAATATTGTCAGTTCTATGACACCTAGAGTGCTGAAATTTTGTGTAAGTGCATCTAGCATCAATTCGCATAGTTGTGCCAAAAATGGGCGGTATTGGAAAAGTTGGCGTGGCATCTCCCATACGAAGTTAAAACCTATTATTGAATATTGTCAGTTCTATGACACCTAGAGTGCTGAAATTTTGTGTAAGTGCATCTAGCATCAATTCGCATAGTTGTGCCAAAAAGGGGCGGTATTGGAAAAGTGGGCGTGGCACCTCCCATACGAAGTTAAAACCTATTATTGAATATTGTCAGTTCTATGACACCTAGAGTGCTGAAATTTTGTGTAAGTGCATCTAGCATCAATTCGCATAGTTGTGCCAGAAATGGGCGGTATTGGAAAAGTGGGCGTGGCACCTCCCATACGAAGTTAAAACCTATTATTGAATATAGTCAGTTCTATGACACCTAGAGTGCTGTAATTTTGTGTAAGTGCATCTAGCATCAATGTGCATAGTTGTGCCAAAAATGGGCGGTATTGGAAAAGTGGGCGTGGCACCTCCCATACGAAGTTAAAACCTATTATTGAATATTGTTAGTTCTATGACACCTAGAGTGCTGAAATTTTGTGTAAGTGCATCTACCATCAATGTGCGTAGTTCTGCTAAAAATGGGCGGTATTGGAATAGTGGGCGTACCACCTCCCATACGAAGTTAAAACCTATTATTGAATATTGCCAGTTCTATGACACCTAGAGTGCTGAAATTTTGTGTAAGTGCATCTAGCATCAATTCGCATAGTTGTGCCAAAAATGGGCGGTATTGGAAAAGTGGGCGTGGCATCTCCCATACGAAGTTAAAACCTATTATTGAATATTGTCAGTTCTATGACACGTATAGTGCTGAAATTTTGTGTAAGTGCATCTAGCATCAATTCGCATAGTTGTGCCAAAAAGGGGCGGTATTGGAAAAGTGGGCGTGGCACCTCCCATACGAAGTTAAAACCTATTATTGAATATTGTCAGTTCTATGACACCTAGAGTGCTGAAATTTTGTGTAAGTGCATCTAGCATCAATTCGCATAGTTGTGCCAGAAATGGGCGGTATTGGAAAAGTGGGCGTGGCACCTCCCATACGAAGTTAAAACCTATTACTGAATATAGTCAGTTCTATGACACCTAGAGTGCTGTAATTTTGTGTAAGTGCATCTAGCATCAATGTGCATAGTTGTGCCAAAAATGGGCGGTATTGGAAAAGTGGGCGTGGCACCTCCCATACGAAGTTAAAACCTATTATTGAATATTGTCAGTTCTATGACACCTAGAGTGCTGAAATTTTGTGTAAGTGCATCTACCATCAATGTGCGTAGTTCTGCCAAAAATGGGCGGTATTGGAATAGTGGGCGTACCACCTCCCATACGAAGTTAAAACATATTATCGAATAGTGTCAGTTCTATGACATGTATAGTGCTCAAATTTTGTGTAAGTGCATCTAGCATCAATGTGCGTAGTTGCGCCTAAAATGGGCGGTAATGCAAAAGTGGGCGTGGTACCTCCCATACAAACCACAAATTAAAAATCTATTATTTCTGCTCCTGATAACGCAGTAATTTTTCCTTCTACAAAAGATAACTAAAAAAGAATTTCTAGGCCCAATAGAATTCTGCTTGCATAAAGCATGGATTTGAAAAAAATTTTTTTTTTGATTTACTAGTTATATTGAGAATAACAAAATATTTCTTTGACATGTGATTGCTGACGTCATGGGGAATATTTGTGTATGAAAAGTTTCAGAATTATGAATGAAGAAAGTTAAAATATGAGGAATTGCAACGGCAAATTTAGGATTTTTCATCAATTGCAGCGATTTTCGCAACTGGCTATGTTACAAGCGACCAATCTGACGGATTGCCAAGATTTCATGAAAAAAGTTATGGAGTTTACAATTAATCGTATTCTTATTTCAACATTCATAGTGCTCAATTTTAAACCGAATCATGAAATTCAGAAATCCCATTTATTTGGTTTCCAAATTTATGTTCGGTATTTCAGGTAGAACACAATCGCTATTAATTCCACGATTTCAGACATTAATGATGCAGAATTCGTTTGTAGTTCGCGCGGTAAGGATATGGAATAATCGTATTCCATATGATATTAGGTGCTTTTCATGGCCTTGTAGTAAATTTAGGGAATTGGTGTTACCATGCTTATGAGTTTCGCAGTTGCTATGGTTTTAGAATATTCATATTATATCTTTGTCCATATTCGCGTTAGAAGATTTTTAATTATATTTAAAAATAGTGTTAGAATTTAGATGCAAATTAAATCACACTTATTGTATAACATAATGTCTCTAATGTTGTTCTACATAATCAACTTGGCTTTTGGATTATGCAAACAAATAAATGAAATGAAATTAGTTATCCTTTTTAGATTAAACTGTAGAAGAATGATTAATAATTGCTCTTCAAATTAAGGATAAAATCAGTTTTTTCGCTCTCCTGAAAAGTTATGTTTTTGTTCATATATAAGCCCTCGATATGTATGTATGTAATTTCAAGCAACTATTTAAAAAAGTTCTACACTTATAGAACAATTCTGTTAATAAAAGCGATTGCCTGCTGCCTATCAGCAGACAGCTATTACAGCTGTTTTTTTGACATAACAGCAGTTTTCTGCAATCTTACATCACCATTAGGGTTTGGGGTTTCCCGGACTTTTTTCATTTCCCGGGAAAACGGGAATGAAAAATTTCATTCCCGGGAATCCCGGGAATTCCCGGGAAAAAGTAATTTATTTATAGGTATGTTTAATATGGTTAAAAATATCAACATTTAATAACTGGTGTGTGTTTTCAATACTGTCATATTACAAATTAAAAACGAATGCTATTGTCAAAATATTTTATAAATTATTTTTCATTTTACAAATATTTTACTCTACACCTTTTCAAGATTATATTCGGAACATACAAATTTATATTGAGATATGTAAATTCATATTAGGGACATATAATATTAGGATATATAATAATGAGAATTGTTAATTTATATTGAGAAGAATTAATTCATAATAGGAACATACCAATTCATAATGAAATATACAAGTTTGTAATCAGAAAATCCAAATTCATAATCAGAAAATACGTTTTCATATTCAGAAAATATGAATTCATAAAGAGAAAATATAAAATCATATTGAGAAAATGTAAATTTATAATGAGAACATTGATAAAATGTGTTTCTACGAAAATATCCATAGAAAAACGTACATACATAGTTTCTATTATAAATTTTAGAGTTCCTGATTATGAATATATATTTTATGAATTCATGAATAAGAATTTATATATTTTTTTTTTTCATTATCAATTTGGATTTTCTCATTTTGTATTTATATATCTCATTATCAATTTGGATTTTCTCATTTTGTATTTATATATCTCATTATCAATTTGTATGTTCTTATTATGAATTTATATTTTTCAATATGAATTTACATTTCACATTACTAATTTACAGTGCTGATTATGAATTATCATGCTCCTATAATGAATTTACATATTCCGATTATAAATTACGTTTTCTCATTATAAACTTGAAAAGTTGTAGACTAATCGTCAGAATTGGACATTTATATCGCAGGTAGAAGTGACTGGCACCTACACTAGATTCAAAATTGAAAACGATTAAGGAAACAAATAACTCATATGACGGAGAATGTTATGACGCATTTAATTTAGAATATTCATTCGTCTGGAGACAAACATATTTTATAGAAACAGGGGGGAATATTCTAAGCTGTAAAAACAATAGAAACATAAAAAATTAATATTAATTTAATAAATTCATAAAAAATAAAAATATTGAAATAGTCCAGTCATTAATTCCCGTATTCCCGGGAAATTGAAAATTTTTTCCCGGGAATTCCCGTCCAAAATTTTCCGGGAATTCCCGGGAAAAACGATTCGGGAATTCCCGGACCCCAAACCCTAATCACCATTCACACTGCTAAAGAGTTTGCTGTCTGCTAAAATTGGTTGTTGTTAATTAAAATATAAAAATAGATGAGCGTTCATAAGCGGGTTTAGCTCGAATTTTTCTATAAATTAGCTTGGGACAATATGCATATCATATATATTGCTAAAAACAGCAAACAGCTGTTTACCATCTCAGCAGGTACAAATCTGCTGTCTCTTTTTTAACAACAGAAAATCTGCTCTTTCAGTAGACTTTCCGCTTTCTTTTACTGACATATTCTTTTGAGTGTACTGATAGATGGATTACTGAAATGCAATTTTGCAGACAATGTCTGTCGGACGAATGTATAAAAATATTTCTCGAAGATCCTAGCAAAAAGTCCCTAAAAAGTTGGAAAATTAACTAAATATGAGTAAAGTTTTCTTCTTTCAAAGCCATAGTAAATAGTTTATTTACTAGAAAAAAAGGTAGTAGATTTACTTAAAAACATTTCTTTGGATCTAATAAAAAATTCTTACTTAATATTTTCAAGATTTAAAGTGAGAAAATAAAGCTATAAATTTTTTGTATGGAAAAAATTCCATTTAGGAAATTTTAACTCAAAAATGAGTTTTTTCCTAAAATGAAGTTAAAATGTTTACTGAAAGTATTAATTCTTGAACATTAATCTAAGAAGCAATTCTCGCTCGTTTGCGGAGACTTATTTCTTAAATACTTTATGAATTATTCTAAACAACCACTGCGAAGGCGCCTATCTTGCCTTCGCAACAATCATGAGTAATAGCTCCTTATGGCAGAGGTATCATGAAACTTTTGAGAAATATTTCATGTTGTCATTTTTTGTATCAGTTTTGCATACTCTGAAGAAAAACTATTTGTTTGATTTTTTTAGTTAAATTTATTTATTTTAATTTCACCTTTTTTCCTTGTATAAAATAAAAGTTTCCTCAGTTTAAGTAAAACCCGTTTAGGAAAAATTTACTTGGTTTTAGGAAAAATTTACTTAGGTTTAGGAAAATTTCAGCAAAATTCTAATTATGTTTAGTAAAAATGTACTTGGTTTCTTAAATTTTAGTTAATTTTAACTCATTATAGGGTTTTTTATGAGTGTATATGAAAACCCCCCAGGGGAAAATCCTGCGCACGGGCCTGCCCCTGAGTGTTGGTTCAGTGAAAAAAAAGTAGAAATATTTATGGTGAAAGTGAGTCGAATCGATTAAAAAGTCAAATATTTTAACAGATTTTCTTCAAGTTTGTAACACCCCAAACTAAAGATTAGCCACCGAAAAACCATGATGAGTACAACAGTTTTTAATAACTTTGCAAGTGGTCACCAGGCTGGACCAGGAAATCGACCCGAACAGTCGAGCGCGGATGGCTCTTCGGCAGGTGCACAATATTTGCAGGCACCAACCTCATCATCAAATAGACAAGATCCGGCACACACAAATCCCACACAAAACGAAACAATCACGCAAACGAAAATGGCAACAAAACATTGAAAGTGATACGTCCCTGTGTGACGAAACGACGGTTTGTCGGGTATAGACAAGCTTTTCCTCCAGGTGACACCAGGACTAATACGGGCGAGGAAAGGTGGGAGGCGAGTTGTAAGCGCTCGTTACCATTCCTTAAGAAAATGGATACGATATATCCATCTTCTCTAACGGGTCGTGACAAGCGTTTATACCGCCAACACACCTACCACGTACGGAAGTATGAGTCAATAAGTCAATGTCTGCTCTTAATAGCAGACTTTTTTCCAAGTGTAAGCTGACTGCTTTTCGCGTTTTTCGATTTTAATGGTAAGTAAAACTAATTTTTTGTTTTTTACTTTATTTGTTCAAAATGCGCAGAACAAAATTTAATTTTTTTCGTATTATAGATTTTCAGATTTTGATTGATTTTGAACGTAATTGATTTATTTTGTCGAACTGTTTCTCTTACATTTAAAGAGATTTTGAACTCTAATTTGTTTTACTAGACTGTGGTTTCATAGCTTTATTAATGTGCCAAAGCTGTGCCGTTAACATTTTTCCTTTGAAGAAAAAAAAAAACACATATTTAGAAAGATTGAAGTTTTACTTGAATAAATACGTAAAATAATGTTAAAAACATAAAATCAAAATACTAAAAATTTTACTTTTCTTTAAAATTTCTAAAAAATTGAGAAGTAGTCAACTTTGGGCTAATTTCTAAAATCCACTCAATAAAAAAGTCTGCGTACAATAACATTTTTTTGTTGTAAAATTTCAACGTTATAAGCTTGGAAATCTTTCTATATTCAAGTTTTTTATAATCCTTTTAATTGAGACTTTTCAGCAATTTCCACCAATAAAAATGATACTATGAAAGTTATATTCGGATTTTTAATTCAAGAGGTATCAAGAATTTGGTCTCATTACATAAAAATAAGGCGCAAGAAAAAGTCAGCGTACGGCAATTAAAATATCTTAAAAATAGTATACAAAATGTGGTGTTTTTTTCATGCTTTATATAAGGTTACTTTCTATATATGCTTGTGTGCCACAAAATTTGAAATCAATTTTTGAAAGCTTTTTTCTCAACCAATTTTGCTCAAATTTTGCACACTTAATCATTTTCGATGACAATACAAGGAAATGGAAAAATTTGACCAATTGGACAAAGGGGCGTGGCACCTCCCATACGAAGTTAAAACCTATTATTGAATATTGTCAGTTCTATGACACCTAGAATGCTGAAATTTTGTGTAAGTGCATCTAGCATCAATTCGCATAGTTGTGCCAAAAATGGGCGGTATTGGAAAAGTGGGCGTGGCATCTCCCATACGAAGTTGAAACCTATTATTGAATATTGTCAGTTCTATGACACCTAGAGTGCTGAAATTTTGTGTAAGTGCATATACCATCAATGTGCATAGTTGTGCCAAAAAGGGGCGGTATTGGAAAAGTGGGCGTGGCACCTCCCATACGAAGTTAAAACCTATTATCGAATATTGTCAGTTCTATGACACCTAGAGTGCTGTAATTTTGTGTAAGTGCATCTAGCATCAATGTGCATAGTTGTGCCAAAAATGGGCGGTATTGGAAAAGTGGGCGTGGAACCTCCCATACGAAGTTAAAACCTATTATTGAATATTGTCAGTTCTATGACACCTAGAGTGCTGAAATTTTGTGTAAGTGCATCTAGCATCAATTCGCATAGTTGTGCCAAAAATGGGCGGTATTGGAATAGTGGGCGTGGCACCTCCCATACGAAGTTAAAACCTATTATTGAATATAGTCAGTTCTATGACACCTAGAGTGCTGAAATTTTGTGTAAGTGCATCTAGCATCAATTCGCATAGTTGTGCCAAAAATGGGCGGTATTGGAAAAGTGGGCGTGGCACCTCCCATACGAAGTTAAAACCTATTATTGAATATTGTCAGTTATATGACACCTAGAGTGCTGAAATTTTGTGTAAGTGCATCTAGCATCAATTCGCATAGTTGTGCCAAAAATGGGCGGTATTGGAAAAGTGGGCGTGGCACCTCCCATACGAAGTTAAAACCTATTATTGAATATTGTCAGTTCTATGACACCTAGAGTGCTGAAATTTTGTGTAAGTGCATCTAGCATCAATTCGCATAGTTGTGCCAAAAAGGGGCGGTATTGGAAAAGTGGGCGTGGCACCTCCCATACGAAGTTAAAACCTATTATTGAATATAGTCAGTTCTATGACACCTAGAGTGCTGAAATTTTGTGTAAGTGCATCTACCATCAATGTGCGTAGTTCTGCCAAAAATGGGCGGTATTGGAATAGTGGGCGTACCACCTCCCATACGAAGTTAAAACATATTATCGAATAATGTCAGTTCTATGACACGTATAGTGCTCAAATTTTGTGTAAGTGCATCTAGCATCAATGTGCGTAGTTGCGCCTAAAATGGGCGGTAATGCAAAAGTGGGCGTGGCACCTCCCATATGAAGTTAAAACCAAAATTACACCTACTGTAATTTTGTGTAAGTGCATCTAGCATTAATGTGCGTAGTTGTGACAAAAATGGGCGGTAATGGAAATGTGGGCGTGGCACCTCCCATACGAAGTTAAAACCCATTTTCGAATATATGCCGTTCTATGGCAGATAAACTAGTAAATCAAAAAAAAATCGTTTTTCAAATCCATGCTTTATGCAAGCAGAATTCTATTGGGCCTAGAAATTCTTTTTTAGTTATCTTTTGTAGAAGGAAAAATTACTGTTACGTTAATAAATAATAATAATAATAATAATAAATAATAATAACACTACTCAACAAAATGAAAAAAATTTCATGTACTCCGGATGCGATAATTTTTTCTGTGTAGATAACCTTGACATGAGCTCGAAAAACGCAATAAAAATTTTTTTTCGTTTGGTTTTTGTTTTATTTTTTTTTTTTTTTAATTTTAAAATTTTTTTTTGGTTAATTTGTTTCGTCCGGCATAACTCGGGAACCACTAGCCCGATTTAATTGAATTAAATTTTAAAAAAATTAAAATTACAATTCCCTTAATCTGTTCATATATTGTTTTCCTATACAAGCAACAGTTTCCAAGTTAAAAATGAATATATAAAGGAAAAAACTTATTTTTTGCCTAAAGATTAAAATTTTTTTTTTAAGTCCATAAAAAATCCAAAATGAAAAAAAATGTCAAATCTTATTACTTTTACGTAAAGTCACATAACCTATGAGCAAAATGAGACAAAGATCATGAAAATCGATGCACGCGTTTCGCTTTTATTCGCAATTGAGTAAAGGTGTGAATTTCAAAAATTTGCTCGACATATGCACAACTTTGTCTATGGTAAGGTTTTTCTTTTTTTTATTCTCAGAATTAACAAAACGGAATAAACAAAGGGTTATTTAATTTTTATGATTGCGTAAGCAAAGTAATAAACGCTAATAAATGTGCGTGAACAATTAAAAGGAAAAAAGGAAAAGGGGCTTTTTTAATTATTTGGGTTTTCCGTTGGCTACCTGTATGATTTTTTTACAGAAATGCAACCCACATTTAAGGGTGGTCATTATTCGGAAAATTTAAGACTCACACATGGTGAAACAGGTATGTAGCCACCGTAAAAAAATATACACCCATTTATAAGTACCTGTCAGTAAAATACTAAACAATACACAGTATAAATAGGTCTTCATTGATCGATTTTACTCATTCAACAAGTGTCGACGAACGCGATAGTTAAAATGAGCAAACGTTCGCGAGGATTTGAATGCAATACCAATCCAAGTAATTTTTGTTACATGTGCGGAGAATACGTTTTTTGTTTTTCACCTAAATTGAGAGATTCATTTGAAGAGAGCTTCAATTTAAAGGTCTCAAACATAGATGAGCGGTGGACACCAAGTGCTCTATGTCCAAGGTGCTACGTACAGCTAGCTGACTCAAGGTAAGTGTAGATTACGAAATTCAAGAACATATATAACTTATTATTGAAATTCTTTCAGACGACAGCCGAGAATCATCATGCCAATGCTTTGGAGAGCTCCGCTTTGCCATGTAACAGATTGCTACTTCTGTCTTAGCAAAAAAACAGGCGTGGGAAAAAATATACGATGGACTTACGCTGCTGTTTCAACAGTGAATTTTCCAGTGCCATTTTCCGAAGAACCAGTGGACCCGCAACCGTCCGTTTCAAGATGGGCATCTAATAATGAGGCGATACATCCAACATCAGATCCGGAGACAGTAGAAACCACATCAGAATGCGAGTCAACATATACATTGCATGGAGGTCAACGCTTATGTTCCCAAGCAGAACTGAACGATTGGGTTAGAGAATTGAAACTCTCCAAGGAAGATGCAGAGTTGCATGCATCGCGCATGCAACAGTTCGGTTTCTTGGCTCCTGGTGTGGTGACAACAATCTACAGGAAGAGCAAATATGTCGCTTAAGATACATTTTCTACACTCGCACTTGGACTTCTTTCCGGACAACCTGGGCGATGTGAGTGACGAGCATGGTGAGCGTTTTCATCAGCAAATGAAAGAAATTGAGCACCGATACCAAGGATTTTCGAACGAAGCTATGATGGGGGACTATATCTGGTTCCTGATAAGAGAAACAGACCCACAACAATATAAAAGAAAGACAAAAGCACATAATTATTTTTAATTTGAAGGTTTTTATTTTTGTGTTTAGATATTTTTTTTTAAAACTTTTTTATAATTAATTAATGTTGATATCCTTAGGATAATTTCTTGTACATATATCGAATTGTATTTTAATTTAAAGTCATATATTTTTGTCACCCAACAAATTTTAATTTTTTTTGTAATAAAAAAGAAAAAACCTTACCATAGACAAAGTTGTGCATATGTCGAGCAAATTTTTGAAATTCATACCTTTACTCAATTGCGAATAAAAGCGAAACGCGTGCATCGATTTTCATGATCTTTGTCTCATTTTGCTCATAGGTTATGTGACTTTACGTAAAAGTAATAAGATTTGACATTTTTTTCATTTTGGATTTTTTATGGATTTAAAAAAAAAAAAAATTAAATCTTTAGGCAAAAAATAAGTTTTTTCCTTTATATATTCATTTTTAACTTGGAAACTGTTGCTTGTATAGGAAAACAATATATGAACAGATTAAGGGAATTGTAATTTTAAATTTTTTAAAATTTAATTCAATTAAATCGGGCTAGTGGTTCCCGAGTTATGCCGGACGAAACAAATTAACCAAAAAAATTTTTTTTTAATTTTTGAAATTCATACCTTTACTCAATTGCGAATAAAAGCGAAACGCGTGCATCGATTTTCATGATCTTTGTCTCATTTTGCTCATATGTTATGTGACTTTACGTAAAAGTAATAAGATTTGACATTTTTTTTCATTTTGGATTTTTTATGGATTTTTTAAAAAAAAATTTAAATCTTTAGGCAAAAAATAAGTTTTTTCCTTTATATATTCATTTTTAACTTGGAAACTGTTGCTTGTATAGGAAAACAATATATGAACAGATTAAGGGAATTGTAATTTTAAATTTTTTAAAATTTAATTCAATTAAATCGGGCTAGTGGTTCCCGAGTTATGCCGGACGAAACAAATTAACCAAAAAAAAATTTTTTAATTAAAAAAAAAAAAAAATAAAACAAAAACCAAACGAAAAAAAAACATTTTTATTGCGTTTTTCGAGCTCATGTCAAGGTTATCTACACAGAAAAAATTATCGCATCCCGAGTACATTTTGACTGTTGACTAGTGTAATTAATAAAAAAAATATTTAAAAACGTAACAGTAATTTTTCCTTCTACAAAAGATAACTAAAAAAGAATTTCTAGGCCCAATAGAATTCTGCTTGCATAAAGCATGGATTTGAAAAAAGATTTTTTTTTGATTTACTAGTTTAGTAACTAGTCGGACAGCCTCTTCTTTTCAGCACCTCCAGTAGCTTTTTGGGCATGGAATCCACCAACTTAGTGGTTTCATCAGCAGTTATATTATCCCATTCTTCCTTTAGTACGTCCTTCAGCATTGCTTTTGATGTAATGCCTTCATGCTGGCTGGCGGAGACGCCTTTCCAAGGAGTGCCAGACATGCTCTATGGGGTTCAAATCGGGTGATTGAGGGGGTGTATGTAGCCATTTGGTGTTGTACATTAGCCAGGACTTGACAATGTAGGCTGAGGTCATTATCATGTTGAAATAAAAATCCACTTCCAAGACCCAATTTCGCAGTGCTCTGTTTCACATATCTTTTCAGAATGTTCAAATAATAATCATTCATTATAGCTACAACAAATTCCATTTGACCCACGCCACTAGCTGACATACACACCCACACAATTGCTCCACCACCGTGTTTTACGGTAGGTGCTAAGTTCTCTTTATTCATAACAGTACACTTTTTTCTCCACACAATTTTACGTCCTTTAATCCCAAAAATACAGTTCTTACTCTCATCTGAGAAGAGGACATGTTTCCAAAATTCTGGAGTGTAATTTATGCATTTTTTGCGAATTCAATTCTCTACCTTCTTTTAGGAGGCATGTTGTAAACGTTAAACAAAACACTCAAATATGATTAAGCTCAGTATACTTGAAGTGAAACATATGATTGGAGTGAAAAAGCCAAGAAGAATTGTGTGAGTCCCCGTTTTAAAGTAATGACACAAAGTTATCGATAACTTTTGAATTAAAAAGCCGAATATAACTTCCCTAGTATCATTTTTATTGGTCGGAAATGCAGATAGGTATCAATTAAAACGATTATAAAAAACGTGAATATAAAAATAATTCCAAGCTTAAAAAGTTGAAATTTTACTAAAAATATTAGTGTACGCAGACTTTTTCTAGGTAGTGTATATCTGATTGCATAATTCTAAGTACTTTAAGCAATATTATTAAAGACGAGTGATTGTGAAAATCACATCCAACACAATATAATATTGATTCTTTATCAGAGCAATAGGAAATGAGTTACTGACGTTGCAGATTTTCTATTTTTAGATTATCTCGGAAGATGCTGGAATACAGGCAAAATCCACTTTCAACAGATTTTGGCTTTAAAACAAAATAAAAAAATTTCAAATTCACGAAAAAATTGTGTTTTTGTTATAAAGGGTGATTTTTTAAGAGCTTGATAACTTTAAAAAAAAAAAAACGCATAAAATTTGCAAAATCTCATCGGTTCTTTATTTGAAACGTTAGATTGGTCCATGACATTTACTTTTTGAAGATAATTTCATTTAAATGTTGACCGCGGCTGCGTCTTAGGTGGTCCATCCGCTTAGTCCAATTTTGGCATTTCCACGTTTTTGAGTAACAGAGACCCAATTGGTGCGAACGGCGACGAATCGAAAATTGGTGGTCATCATTAACACTGGCCGATACAGCTGCGATATTTTCTTCAGTTCGCACTCTACGTAAGCGTGTTGGTGGTTTAATGTCCAACAATGTAAATTTGGTGCGAAATTTAGTCACAATAGCCCGAATAGCCGCTTCAGTGGGTCGATTAAACTGACCATAAAATGGAAGCGCGCAATGAACTTTCTTAACAGAGCACGCATTTTGATAATAAAATTCAATAATTTGCAAGCGTTGTTCGTTTGTAAGACGATTCATGATGAAATGTCAAAGCATACTGAGCATCTTTCTCTTTGACACCATGTCTGAAATCCCACGTGATCTGTCAAATACTAATGCATGAAAATCCTAACCTCAAAAAAATCACTCTTTATGTTTTAATGCAAATTTACGGCTATTTTTGATGAGCATTTGTAAATAAGTTAAATGCATTAAAAGTTATTTGATAGAGAAGTACGAAGTAGATTTCTAAGATCACTGTACCTGACTTACCCCAAATAGGTTTATAATACCTTGTTCAAGAATTGTTTTTGTAAATATGGCCTGCCACATATGACTATAACAGCTGATACTTAGAACTTATTTTGGGTTTTGGCGAACATAGACAAGATTGGTTAAATGTCCTAATTCGGTTTTCAATAGAATGTTATTAATTAATAAACAAGTAAAAACGGCGTTAAGTTCCGCCGGGCCGAACTTTATATACCCTCCACCATGGATTGCATTCCACAGAGGCTGTCGATTTTCGTAGAAGTGCAGTAATATCACAGGGAAATATATTTTTTAATATAGTCAAACCAAAACATATACAAATATTGAAAAAATAATTTTATAAATAAATATAATATTATAAATAATATATTATTATTTCAAGCCACGCTAATAAGACAAGGCTACCAATACGTTTACACTTCAAGTCAATTCAACAAATAAATATTCTTATATTTATACTTTCAAAAAAGATTAAATATCATAAATATTGGTAGGTAGTGTGTGCTACAGTTGGTTGAATTTCCATTCTATTTTAATTCCAAAGTAAAAATTTGGAAAATCCATTATCTCACGTACATAGTCCAAAATAACCGAACTTCTACCCATTTTTGCCGTAAAAGTAAAAAATTACGATTTTGGAAAAATCTTTTTATTTTGCGTGTCTATGCAGTTAGAGGAATGTATACACTGAATTCCATGATTCTAGCTGCGGCCATTACTATGGTACCATTTTCCCTTTTTCCATTTTTATCCCACCGAATTTCATCATTCTAGCTGTATTCGTTTAGTTGGTACTATTTTTATCCCCTGTGCCCATTGTATCCCTTGAAAGTACGAATTTTGAAAAACCTTTTATTTTTCGTATCTACGCAGTCAGAGGAATGTACACTCCGAATTTCGTGACTCTAGCTGCGGTCATTTTGTTGGTACTATTTTTATCCCCCTTTTCCATTTGAACCCCAAAAAAGTACGTATTTCGAAAATCCTTCTATTTTATGTGTCTACGCAATCAGACGAACGTATACACCAAATTTAATTATTCTAGGTTCAACCGTTTGGTTGGTACCATTTTTATCCTTCTATTCCCATTTTATCCCTTAAAAGTACAATTTTGGAAAAAATAATTTCATATTATGTATCTACTCAATTAGAGGAATTACACAGCGAATTTCGTGTTTCTAGCTGTTGTAGTTTGATAGGTACAGTTTTTATCCCCTTTTTATTCCATTTCACCTCCTACGAAAAAGAATCACTTTATGGTGCACGTTTTTGTTATATGAGGAATGGGCACATCCAATATCATGTTTATCATGCTTAAATACACTAAATATTAGGGATTGTAATGGGTATTTTCAGTCCTTGTGAGGGAAAAAATTTTCCGTGTGAACCGATTTCGCCCAGTTTCAATCCCAAATTAAATATTCTTTACACAGGCTTATTATTTACTAATACGAACAACTACAAATCAAAATAAATTCCAAAAATTACGTTATTTAAAACAAAACTGTCGAGTTGCATATGTTTTGTCCACTCCAATTTTTGTAATTATCAACAAAAGTACCGATAACAAAGAAATTTTAACAGAATATGTGGATTTTTTTTAATTATTTGAAATCTTAATGCTGTATTAATATTTATTTAAACAACATTGTTTTCATCGTGATTCAAATTTACAAACTTACAGAGCCTATTAATGTAAGTCACGCTTAGTTGCATATGTTTTGTCCACCACTGTATATACTTTATAGGGTCTCAGGTCGATATTTCAAGGTGTTACAAACGGAATGACAAAGTTAGTATACCCCCATCCTGGAGGTGGAGGGTATACAAATTTCAGTCAGCTGGGCTCCTGCTTTCACCTGATATAAATACACCTTGTCGATTTAAAAATACAAATTCAAATATTAAATCCGCCTAATGTGAGGAAGTGGTCATGACAGTTTTACTGTCTTGGAAAATAAGTACAATATATGTGGGCGAAATTTGTGCTCACGTCTTAATGATTGAATTTTGAAGTTTTTTTGGTATCTTATAATTTAAAAACTTCAAAGTCTTTTCCAAATAATGTCGAATAATTTTAAATGAAACTGCCCGAATGGTTCCCTATCAATAAGTAAAGAATTAACACAAAATTATTAAATACAATGAAAAAGTTTATATGACAATGTTACGTCATTCTACGTTAATTTATATAATTTTCCGAAGGTGTGTACATCTCTTAAACACGCAGATATGTTCGTACGTGTGTATGATTTTTTCTATTTGCCATTCGCATCGTCTTCTTCATATAAAAGTCTTTTCAATACGACGTATCGTTTAGTTATCATTTGTTCGCGATTTAAGTCACACATTTAGCTGTTAATTAAAAATGTCTTACATTGGGAATGTTTCCGATTTAGAATGTGAAAAAAGTGATGTTAGTCGAAATCGCTCAACAAATTTGGTTACAAAAACTCAGGCACACAAAATACCTGGAGAACCAAAATGGTCGAACAAAAGGGTCGTCGAATCCGACTCTGAGTTATCCACATCCGAAAACTTTTTAACAAAAGGTAAAAGTTAAGATATTCAAATTTGAAATTGAAATTTGAGTTGTTGCCCTTTCTTTGGAAATAAATGAGAAACATATTAAATTGGAATTGACGATTAACCCTACACTTTTAGTGATGGGATTTGTGCTTATGTGAATTGTGTTTTTTTAAAAACGCATCCAATTTTTCATTCGATTATTTAGAAAATGACAGTCCTACTTCAAGTAAATGAACTACTTGCTATGAAAAATTTTAAAAAGCTTATAGTAAATGTAGTTAATAGAGAATTTATTTATTTTCCAATACCCAGTTTTTTAGTGTGTATTTAAATACATCATTTAGTTAAATGACTGAAAACATGTGATTTTTCATTGATTTTTAATATGTGTCAGTGATTTAAATCTCGCTTAAATATAAATAACCAACTGGGCATAAGTGGGTTTTGGAGATTTGATTTTGTAAATATAATGATGATAACACTCTTCGTAGTACAACATATGTGTTCAATTCATCTCAATTCAAGTCACGTCTCAAGAGTATTATTGCTTGTTCACTGTCCTTTTGAATATTTTCCAACAAATCATTTTAAACCTAAATCATTCTTATTAAAAAACAATGAAATGATAAAACATGTCTCACCAAAAAAATCTACATACAATTGGCGTGTTTTAAAGGGACGGATTTTCCGTCCAGCAGTATTTGTTCGATGAATTGTTAGGATTTCAGAATTTTAAAAAAAATTTTGACTGCAAATAATAGCTAACTAATATAACTTTTATACATAGCCGCTGATGTTACATGACACTTTTGCCTCCAACTTTTCATGCTATTCCATAGCAAACAAATTATCCATAACAAACATACTCCATTAATTAATAAAATATAACAATATGTTATTTAATTAAAAAATAACAAAAAACATTTGTAATAAAATGTGGGAAGGCATCCATTTACCCCTTTAAAATTGTTTAAGAGATATGACTTGTCATGTCTAATATTTTTTTTAATTAGAGATTGAGTGTATTATTCCATTTTAAATTCTTTAAAAAGTGCTGAAGTAAAATTGGTTTATATTTGGTTTATTATGGTTACAAAACAGTAATAACACATTTAAACATAGAATCTTATAGAATAACTTCATACCACTAGGTCAATATTGTATTCTGCTTAGAATCTATCAGTGACTATGGTTATGTATGTACTTGCACATACTTGAGTCGTACTTTTTGTTAGGTGTGTGTGTTCTTTTTTCTCAATAACATCCCTGTGTATTTTGAAGCAAATGATTGTAACCGATTACAATATACTATTGGTCTGTATTTAAAGGTGCATTCCTTTTGACTCCTTCGTATGAATTATCGATGGAACGAGCGGCTCTAATATGCGAGAAAATGACTTTTAAAGGCTGCTTTAGCTTGACAAAAACCGCCAGTGGCATACTCTTCAAGTTTTCTCACCCCGATGACTATCAAGCAGTTTACAAGAAGGGCTTCCACAAAGTCACGGGTGCACGATTTCACCGAAAAGTAAGACAGAATGTTTCTAACAGACATAAATATGTAAATAAAGAAAAACTATAATATGGAGTATAATTGTAGAAACCATTTATACCATTTCGAATTTACTATTCCTATACCTTAACTTATATAATTTTAATGTATATGCTTGCTTCCCGCCAGATAGCCATTCCATGTCGACCACGGAAGACTTTTACCCTATACGTTCTAGATGTTCCTGAGGATGTACCCGTCGAAGATATAAGACATTCATTGTATAAATTTGACTCCGTTGTTGAAGTTGTTCGTTTACATATATATCACCAGGCAGTACCTTCAATTACATCTGAAAAAAACGTCGACGGTAAGTGTCGCTTGAGGCAGTTTTACGTAAGCATTGTAATAAAAACCGATGTTTGCTTCTACAGATACTCATTGTTTGATTATTTTCATAATATCTCCACTAAACACATGTGGGTCTTAAAAGAGAATTTATCATTTGAAACAATTATTCCTAACTACAAGAATTCGTATATGGTCTTCTTTTAAAAGAATATTTTTTATCATTTAATTTTATAAAAACAATATTTTCAAAGTCTGCCCTTCAGGAATATGTTTCACTTACCCATACAACTATTTTTTTCAAATCCACCAAAAATCTTATTTTTTTGTTTTATTTTGGTCTGTAAGTAATCTTTGATTTTATCTGGGATATTGTCCTGATTCAAGACCATTTTTGACACATCACCTCTTTCATGATTTCCGACTCATGGCGACCTTCTGCAATCAAAAACCATACGAATTTATTTTTAAAAGTTAATAAACGATTGGAACGAAATATTCAAATCTCCATTTCTTCGCGACGCACCTTAATGTACACAAACATATATGACTATATTTGCTATGTTTTTTTTTGTATGTGTATACTTTATGTGATACAAAATGCTAACGTACAGCTTAATTTACCTCCGATAAAGTTAAGGGAGTACGAAAGCTACTACAACCGAAACAATAATGTATTGTATTTCTAAAATATGTCTTAAGATATATACGATACGATAAAACATACATTTTCTACTTTTCAGACGTTTAAATATAGAACATGTTTTATTTTTTCCTAAATTTATTTTATACGATTTTATTTAGGTGGAACATCTCCTTCAAAGACAGATGTCTCTGAGAAGTTGGAGCGCGCTGATCGCAAGGAATTATCTCCGGCTGTTATACGAGTAACACTAGCATCCATGGATGAATATAACATTCTTGTGCAAAATGGTCTTAACTTTTATGATGCCACATTTTTTCCAACTGAGACAAATATATCACTAAAGGGAGCCAAACTTGACAACAGACGAAGGTATTCTTTATATATTTTCTTAATAATTTGCCATATGAAAACAACCTATTGTATTTAAGAATGATTGATGGGAACAAACCAGGTCGTGTGCGTGAACTTCTCCCAGTTTTTGATGCTGCCGGCTTTTGTAAGCTGCCTCCACCTACAAGAAAATTAATTAAGCCACCAAGGTCGTGAGCTATAACGGAAATGTTATTCTAAGCAATTAAAAGACGACACATCTAATTGACGCTAAGCACCCAAATATGGACTCTGCATTCATTTCATGTCTATTACCTTTTATGTATAACTCATTTATATACTGTAGCAAACGGAAGCGAACTAATTGTATTTTTCCTATTTCTTTACTTTATTCATATTAAATTGTTTGGTTTTAATTAATTAACTTTGTCAATAAAGCAATAATTCTGAATAGAAACATTTTTTTATTTTTCAATTGCAGACAAATTTAAAGCACTATTCGTACTGATTATGGCTATGGATAACGGTAAGCGTGCGCGAGAGGCGGTTTGAAAATACACTAATAAGCCATTATATTGGCGCTATTTAGTATACCTCCACAGTACGATGTGGCTATACTATGTTTGTTATTTCGTTTGTAACACCGTCTGTGAAAACACGTTGTTAAAATTAATTAAACTTTGACAGTATTTCACTAATAAAACATAATATAAAACTGAAATGTACGACCAGAATTAGAAGATGCACTTCTTCTTGTTAAGAGTAATTATTAATCATTCATCTACAGTTTAATCTATAGAGGATTACTAATTGCTACGATTAAAAAGTTTTCGAAATCATTAGGCCTGTTCGATTGGGCGTACTAGCTTAATTTTAGTATGGAATTTACTCGCTTAACAAGAAAGTAGCTTACTACTCACTTAGCGTTGCTGCCAGATTTTTCTTGTTGATCCATTTAAGATAAACCAATGGATAACAATGATGCCACCTTATCGAGTCTCTTAATCGTAAGCTAGTAAGTCCAATCAAACAGGCCTATTATATTAAAACGGTGTGTGTTTAAATGTGTGTGTGCTTTGCTTCGGTTTTTTTGCATTGCAAGGTTAGTTCTCCATTATCTTCGTATGTGTATCAATCAGATAAAATAAAGAGTTAAGTCATTTTGTTTTTTATTGTAACCTACAATAATCATAAGTAAATAAATGGTAAAACTACATAATACTTAATTTACTTCCATTTTTTGTTTATAAAAATGTGTACACATCACACCGGTAGACAGTTTTGTGTCTGAGGATGTGAAAATTGATTCTTCAAGGATGCTTTACATCAGTATTATTCTAATTGGAGGCGCCACGTCCCCGAGTTGCATGGAGTTATATGATATGACCGACCGGATTTTTACAGAATCCGACAGAATCGGTGGATTTTGCAACTGTCAATTTGGGATATTCGATGGATTTGGTACACAATCCCGAAAACGTGGATTTTTGCTCATACTCTCAAAAGAATTTGACTGTAAAAGCAGCAGAAAAGTCTGCTGTTTTTAGCAGGCTTTGTCTGCTGAAAAAGAGAAAGCAGACTCGCTGCTGAAATAACAGGTGGATGTTTGCTGTTTTTAGCAGACTTTTTTCCTGCTGTTATAGCAGACAGTTTTAGCTGTTTCAGCAGCATGATTCTGCTATTGAATAGAATCAAATTATTTCCAACAACAGCGAATAAAACAATTTTTTGCGAATTACGCAACCTATCTCATTTTTCACAAATAAACACATACCCAAATTTTATTTTCAATTAGTTTTTATTATAGTATAAATTATAATTATTTGATATTAATTAAATTGTGCATACCTTCTTCGTCCGCTAAATACAAAAAGTAACGTCAAGTTAGTACTAAAGTTACAGTTGAATGGAACTAACTTCAGTTTGTTGTTAACGGCACTTATAAAAAATTGATTGAATAAACACTGGCTGCTCTCACAAAATCAAGTCAAGTAGTGTCTCAAGGCACCGTCCAGATTCGTTCAAACACCACAATTTTTGTATAGTATGTATTATCCGCTGTATGTATTGCTTTTTGTATCTGCACTAACTTCGTATACGTCTCCGCTAGAACGTTGATTAGCAACGCCTGGTCGTACAGATTGCTTTGAAAAATGTGGAATACTGGTTAAAGATGCTGTAGTATGCTGCGTTGACGGAATGTCCTTATAACCATATTCATTCCGACCCACTTATATTTTTTGACCGAATTCCACAATTAGTTCCCGCAATTTGGTAAATATTTTAGTTCCAGCTGTGAAACTGTCTGCAATAAATGGAAACATTTGATTAGATACATGTAATTTATTCAATGAAATGTCCCTTTTGATATTTATTTCAGTTTTTTGCCTCACAATAGGTAAAATTGTTTGCTTCAGTAAAATAAATATTTACAACAAATTCAATGAACAACATTGTCTAACACATACAAATACTTACCTTGTTCCATTGAAAGCTTTCGTATCTTTCGGCAGTAACTTTATGCACTTTTTCCTTATCCACTCGATTTATTATTTTTCTGTTCTGTTTTATTTTTTGGTTTGGTTGGCGACGAACATCGGGTGTTCTTGACGTGTGCGTTGATGACGTCGATAGCGATGTTATATTATTTTAAAGGTGTTCGGAATTTTTGATTTATGGTTAAAATTTATCTTTCTAATTCTGTAATCGACTACTAGATATATTGTTTATGCAAAAACGTATTGCGCAAAATGCGAGATAATGTGTTTTACATACTCTGGTGTAGAACCACAAATGCAAAATTATGTGCAACGCGACGCAAATATCCTGTGTGTTTAAAATGACCTTTAGAACACCTTTCATAAATTGTACGTGCTCCATTACCATTGCAACAAAAAGTTTAATTCTAAAAACAATAATTTACCGGCTTAGCATTTTTTGAGTCTGCTAACAATTTTTGTTCGAATGGAGTTGATTTATGTCCTAAACATGCTCTTTCTAATTCCGTTAATAGCTTTTTGATCTCACTATTGAGTGATTTATATTTTATATGCATTTCAATATGGTTCTTCGTCAGTTTTGGATAATTTTCAAGAAAACTACTTACTTCTGTATTTGCTATTCTGCTAGAGATTTCCTCATTGCAGACAAATTGCTGTAATAGCAGAAAATGTGTACAGAAGGGACATTATTAACATTTTATTTTTATTGAGAATTTAAATTTTAGCGCATTTCTATTTGTAATTTTTAAGAGGATTTAGAAAAAGAGAACACTGCACCAGCGGGTGTTTAATTACGTGACTAGCAATTGTGGTGTAAATTCCTCTTATAGCGTAGAGGTGTGATAAAAAAGGGAATGGAGGAAAATGAGGAAAAATGGTACCATCTGTCTGAACAAATCATGATATTCGACACGTGCATTACACTACGTCAGTAGACGCGCAAAATAAACGATTTTTGTAGTTCACATTTTTTCGATAAGAATAAGTAAAAAAAAAATTGGTACCAACTAAACTGTTTCATCTTTAATAATAAAATTCGGAATGTATAAACTTCGTACTTACAGGGGCAACGGACATAAAGAGACAAAAATTCATAAACTGTTGTAGCTATATTCAAAAATATCAAAAAATTCGTACCTTAAGTACTTCTTAAGGTGAAGAAAGGAGTACAAATGATACCATCCAAATAGTTGCAGTTTTTATACATACTATACTCCTTTAAAGGGCAACAATTTGCAAAGTATGATATACATACGTTTCGAAAATATGTTCTATTGTTGAAGACAATTCCAGATAAGACTTTAATTCTTTTATTAATTTAAAGAACATATTCATTTCCAGATTTAAATGCACACAAAAATTGCACTCGAATATCGAGTGCTGGGTTCTGCTAGTTTCCTATTATTCTCGGTTTTATGGTTCATAGCCACTTTTGTATGTTTAAAATTTAGCACTATGAAAGTAGAAATAAGCACATAGCCATTTTTGCCCAAATACATAAATAAGATTTATTTTAAACTCGATAACGGTTTTCATGATATGTTGGCAATGTTGTGTAGAAAACCAATTTTCGGGGATGTACACAGCGAATTTAAAGTTGCCAGCTTCATTCGTCAGATTGGTACCATTTGTATCCCTTTTTCAAATCTTTTACAAAAAGTGGACACGGAAAACAAAAAATATTTTTGGAAAATTTTCATTTTCGCGGGAAATATGGCTAAAATGATTTTCATACATGACATTTTTGATTTTCTCGCGATTTTTTTTTTCAATACTGTCATATTACAAATTAAAAACGATTGTTATTGTCAAAATATTTTAATAATTATTTTTCATTTTACAAATATTATACTCTACACCTTTTCAAGATTATATTCGGTACATACAAATTTATATTGAGAAATGGAAATTCATAATAGGGACATATAAATTCATAATGGGTAATGTAAATTTATAATAGGAACATGTTAATTCATAATGAGATATATAAATCATAATTCATTGAGAACAATTAATTCATAATAGGAACATACCAATTCCTGATTATGAATTTATATTTTATGAATATATATTCCTGAATAAGAATTTATATTTTCTCATTATCAATTTGGATTTTCTCATTTTGTATTTATATATATCATTATAAATTTGTATGTTCTTATTATGAATTTATATTTCTCAATATGAATTTACATTTCACATTACGAATTTACAGTGCTGATTATGAATTATCATGCTCCTATAATGAATTTACATTTCCTGTTATGAATTTACATCTCATCGTGAACATACATATTCCGATTATAAATTACATTTTCTCATTATAAACTTGAAAAGTTGTAGACTAATCGTCAGAATTGTACATTTATATCGCAGGTAGAAGTGACTGACACCTACACTAGATTCAAAATTGAAAACGATTAAGGAAACAAATAACTCATATGACGGAGAATGTTATGACGCATTTAATTTAGAATATTCATTCGTCTGGAGACAAAAATATTTTATAGAAACAGGGGGGAATATTCTAAACTGTAAAAACAATAGAAACATACAAAAATTAATATTAATTTAATAAATTCATAAAAAATAAAAATATTGGAATAGTCCAGTCATTAATTCTTACAAAGGGCCATTTAAGTACATCGTAGCATATATTTAAATTCCTATTAGATTTCTCTTGAAAGTTTCAAGGCGCACAATTTTTATTGTATTCCTATTTTTAGACCATTTCCTTCTGGCTACATATGTAAAGTAAATTGTTCTTGAAGAACACATTCACCTCGATTCTTCTAGGAAAACAAGAAAATTTACATTATGTAAGCCATGTATTGTCGGCATGATATTTTTAGTTCACAATAAAGATCCTGCAAATAGCCTCACAGAAAGTTTTTATTACCCTAGCTGGGTTTCGCATAAAATGGCTATTTAGCGAATTTAAAAAGTTTTGTTTTAGTAATATAATATAAACAAATACTCAACAAATACTTATTATTGTCAGTAATGTAAATACATATATGAATTTGAAATACATCTAAAAATTCCAATTTATATAGTAACATTAAATTATTGATCAATAAATAAATTATTTTTTTAATATTTCCCGTATTCCCGGGAAATTGTAATTTTTTTCCGGGAATTCCCGGGAAAAACGATTCGGGAATTCCCGGACCCCAAACCCTAATACAACATCATATGTATACGCAATCAAGCGAGTTCACTCGGAGACTATTTGTCCATTGTGCTACCCTTGACAGATAACTATAGAAGAAATATATTAATGGATAGAGGAGGAGGATTATAGAGGGGGAAGAGAAGTTGATAGCAAGGAAAGTCCGGAGGGTTATAGTGTCAGTCGTTGTTATATTGCCTGGTGTTTCTACTGGAGAACCAGTTGGCCTTATCTATGAATTTTTATAGGGGTTTTAGAGGAACACTTGCTACTTCTACCAGACTGCTAAAGAACCTGCTGCCAAGATAATGTAGCCTAAACACCTGCAGTCTATGGCATGAGCATAGCAGATGTTCCACCACCTAGTCTTCTTCTTCGTCGAGGCAGCTTCTGCAGTAGTCCATATGAGAGATGCCATACGGCCTATTGCGCAGTGCCCTGTAAGGACTCCAATGAGGATGTTTGTGTTTCTTTTGCCGAGTGCCAGTAGTTCCTTTGTTCTACTAGGGTTAATTTTCGGCCATAAGTTACGTGTTATATTGCAGTTTTGAACGTAGTCCCATCGCATCTTTGTTTCTCGGTCTGCTATTTCCGTCTCCTTGGAGCCATTCCGTGCACATTCGTCTGCCATTTCGTTTCCAGGTACATCCGTGTGACCCGGTACCCATACAAGTGTGACGTCATGTATTTGGAGTCGGTGTAGAGAATCTAAGCAGTCATGTACGCATCTTGATTTGATAGTCTTGGAGTTTACGGCTTTAAGAGCTACCATACTGTCCACATAAATTCTAAATTTTGATGGATCGATGTCCCGTTCCAGAATATTTCTCGCGGCTATGTTGATGGCATAGATTTCTGCCTGAAAGACTGTGCAAGTCGGATGGATATTTTAAAGTTTAAAGGATCCCATACCTGTCTCCATTTTTGAGCCGTCAGTGAAGATTGAGTTATCCTCGTCGGTCATGACCATGTTGGATGCCCATTCTTCTCTGAGGAACTGATCTCATTGTCCCAGCAATGCCCAAGTATGCCATCCTCTGTACTTTGTTGAGATTTGCTAGGAGTGATTTTCTTTTTACCGCGCTCCACCAGACCAATGCCCCGTATGTGAGTATTGGTCTTACTATCGCCCTGTACAGCCAGTGTACCATCTTTGGTTGTAGTCCACATCTTTTCCCGAACATCTTTTTGCAGGTGTTTCTTTTCTCTTCTGTGTTTCTTTTCCAAGAAAGTTTCGAGTCCAGGATTATGTCAAGGTATTTTGCTGCCTTTGATAGATACAATGTCTCCCCGTTCAATTTGGGGAGATCAAAGTCCGGAATTTTATATTTTCTCGTGAACAGAACCAACTCCGTGTTGTGCCTCGCTGAAGTCGTCTGGCTTTAGTTTCTCCCTGACATGTAAGTCCATTAGTCTTTCCATGGTTTTTAGTAAAAACGATGATAGACTAATGGGTCTATAATCTTTTGTCGTGTTGTGGTTTATTTTTCCCGCCTTGGGGATAAAGACCACCCTGACTTCTCTCCATGCCCTTGGTATGTATGACCATCTCAGGCTTGCGGAGAAAATTAGTTGTAGCCATGCCAATATCCGGTCCAGGGAGACCTGCAGTTGTGCTGGTATAATTTCATCTGGTCCTGCTGACTTGTATGGTCTAATGGATCGTATGGCCCATATTATTTTTTCGTCATCAACTATTGTCTTGATGAACTCGTCCTTGCAAACGGACGGAGGGGCTGCTGTTTCTTCAATGCTGTTGTTATCGTCTTGGCATCCTGGGAAGTGTGTTTCCATAAGGAGTTCTACCGTTTCTGCACTGCTTTCTGTGAACAGTCCATCCGGTTTCATCAAGAATCCTGGAGTGCTGGGTTCCTTGGAGAGCGCTTTGCGAAATCTGGCGACCTGGCAGACAAGAAGTTCGTCCAAGATTTCCATTTTGCTTTTTTGGTCTGTTTTTTGAAGTCGTTGAAGACCTCTTTGTAGTCGTACCAGCCTTCTGGAGTTTTCTCCCTTTTTGCTCTGTTAAAGAGTCTCCTACTTTCTTTCCTGAGTGCCCTGATCTCCGGTGTCCACCAGGTTTGTTTGACTTTCCGGGGGGGGGGGGGGTTCGCTCCTGGCAGGATTTTTTGAAGGATTCTGAAAGGGAAGATGTCAGTTGATTCACTGCACCCTCCAGTTCATGCACGTCACTAATCTCTCTGTCCGGAGAAGACAGTGACTGCATCATATTTCTGAAGAGGTTCCAGTTAGTCTTTTTGGGATTTCTGTAGGGTTTCCCCGTATTTATATCGTGCTCTATGTTGAAGTGTATTCTAAAGTGGTCCGAGAAGGAACATTCTGTAGATACCATCCAATTTGAGACTCTAATCGTGTCACTATTTGATACTAGAGTTATATCTATAACCTGTTCCCTAGTTCTATTATAGAACGTCGGCCTATTGCCCTTGTTGCATATAATTGGATCAGTGGATATAATGCAATCAATAAGTGACACACCTCTTTTATTGATGTCAGTGCTACTCCAAAGGGTGTAATGCGCGTTTGCATCGCCACCGAGTACCAGATGGTTTCGTCCTCGGGGATACTAATCTTCAGTCGGTTGAGACCATATCTGACGACCCCATCCGAGAGACGAAGAAGACGGAGAGATTCTGATCCTATCCGGATCCATAAATCTTTTCCTTCTCCTTTGTCCCTCGCGCGTCCCCTGATGATCTTCCAGTCATCAGTGCCTAGCGGCTTGTTCTGCCTTTTTACCAGTGTAAGTATGGTCTCATCCTCCAGGATTGGAGGAGGAACCCATACCTTCACTGTCGTCCAACAGGGCATCTGGTCAATGGGTACGATCTCTAACCGCATATCAGACCATAGGGTATCAAGATCACCGACTGCAGCAGTAAGGAAGTATAATGCTTTCTTATTCCCACAGCCGACGATCTTCACACCCTTCTGCCACCCGGCTCTGTCGAACTCAGTAAAGGAGTCGTCTTCACTGGTTTTGAGGGCTTCAAGCAGAGATCGGAGTATCTGCTCCTCAACCAGTAGCCATCTACTTGTCGCCATTCTACCTTCGGGGTTGCTGCGGTCTAGAATGGCGACATGCAATGCGGGGGCTGTCGTTAGGTTGGATAGGGGTTTCGGCCGCTTGCCAACAAGGGCTTGAGATTATTTGGACCTCTGTCTTTTTATCCCAGTTTGGGTGCTGTGCGCCGGAGGGTTGACCCTGTTGGGAAGTTCCGCTACCGGTTTGTTATATCTTTTGCAGATAGCGGGGCCTACACAAGGCCTAGTATCGGCTTTAACGACCTTGGACGGGTATGGTGCCGGTCTGCGCATCTCTCTGCTTGCTGAGGGGTCAGCTTTATTCGGGGCTGGCTTGCTTTGTATACCAGAGTGGCCCCGATGTCCAGTTTTACCCGAGTTCATCAGATTGGCCTTGCTCTGATTTGTAACCGTAGTCGTAATTGGTACGGTACTAGTTTGTTTTAGTTGTGTCCTTTGTGTCTTTTGAGGTGGAGGGTCTGACCTCCACGACGGTCGTGTTCATCATAGACTCATACTTCCGTACGTGGTAGGTGTGCTTTCGGTATAATCGCTTGTCACGACCCGAAAGAGAAGACGGGTCTTTCGTGTCCATCTTCTTAAGGAATCGTAACGAGCGCTTATAACCCGCCTCCCTCGTCCGATCCTGAGGCATTGTTGACACTTATGGGCACTTCCTCTGCTGCCGGGTCAGAAGCAACCATACGATTGTCTTCTTCATCAGTCTCATAGAGGAAGAGCTTGCCTATACCTGACAGTCATTTGTGTCGTCACCTAGGGACACGTCAGAATCAATGTTATGTTGCCGTTTGAGTGTTGCCGTTTTCGTTTGCGTAGTTGTTTCGTATTGTATGGGGTTTATGTGTGCTTTTTGTTGTGGTGATGATGAGGTTGGTGCCTGCAAATATTTTGCACCTGCCAAAGAGCCATCAGCCGTTTGGGTGGATTTCCAGGTCTAGCCTGGCCTTGCAGAGTTAATAATAATATTTTTACTCAGCATGGTTTTTTTTATCGGTGGGTAACTTTTAGTTCGGGGTGTTCCGGGAAGTCTCCGCCCTCTCCCTAGGAAGGACTCAGGTTCCATCCTAGGTGATAGCAGCTACCCATCAGAACAGCCCTTAAGCCCCCGCATCGCGTCAAGATTGTTACCCGCGACGGGGGTTTGCTAAAGATACTTTGCAAATGATGGAATTTGATAGTACGATATACCCTAAATCTAGAAAAATGTTTTAAACAAAATCGAATTACAACCTTCGGTTATATGCTGCTCCATTTTTTGAATTTTTTTATTTATATTATTTTAATGTTTATAGCCACTTTTGCAGTCACAAACTAAATTGTGAGTGGGTAGCCAAATGAGAAAAATTTGAAAATTACTTGAGGGAATTTTCTTCTCTAAATTTATACTACAGATGACATCCAAATCTGACAATAGTTTGACATCAATAATGGTGAGTTACTAAAGCCCATAAAATCTAATTTTCTCAGGAGAAGGTTATGATTAACTTTATCAAAGGCCTTACTAAAATCTGTGTAAATGACATCCGTTTGCATTCGGTTTCTAAATCCATCATTTACAACTGTAGTAAGCTCCAAAACATTCGTTATGGTTGATCGGGATCTACGAAATCCGTGTTGACGACAGAACAACAATGACGAAACTTGATTAGATAGCATGTTAGTTATAATTTTCTCCAAAAGCTTTGGAATAGCGCTAAGTTTTGCAATGCCTCTATAATTCGATACGTCCATCTTGCTGCCACATTTAAACATTGGTATTATATATGAGGTGGTAAATAACCATAACGTAATGATCTATTAAATATTAAGCAGAGAGGATACGAAAGAACATCAGCACAATATTTTAGTATGTTAGTGGGGATTCCATCAGGACCAGGATTAAATGTGCTCTTTAATGACTTCAAATTTTCCAAGACCGTACACCTACTTATATTTGAAACATTTACTGGTGAAGATTCAACAATGTTGTATGGATAAGACTTGACTGATCAAATATTTTATTAGAATAAGTCGTTGAAAAAAGTTAGCAAATATGTTACTAATTGATATATCATCAGCAACAATGAAGCCAAATTTCAAAGATTTTGGAAAAGTACGTAATCGACGTTTGGAATTTACAAATTTATAAAAAGATTTAGGATTACTTTTCAGTTGGTTTTTCATAAATATTATGTAATTATTGTATGCTCTTCTGTTGTCAGTATTGTAGTTAGGTCTTGCACTCTAGAAATTACTGTAGAAATTACGCACTGTAGAAATTATCTATCACAACGTCAAAAACCTTGGACGAGAGAATATCATTCCAATTAATAGTAGATAAAAGTTAGTTGTGTTTAAAGTAATTAGAAAAACAGTATTCTTTTTTACTTCTAATACATTTTGAAGTGTTAGTAAAAGAGTTTGAAGGAATCATAATTTTTAAATCAAATGTAGGATTATAGCGATCTTCAGGCTGTGTCACCGGAGTTCAGCGAATTTTCCGACGGCTGGCTAACAAAAATTAGATCTAAAAGTTTACCAAATAAGTTATAAACATTATTGACTTGAGACAGTCCATAATCTAGAACATTCGAGTCGAATAACTGATTCCATGTAGGTTAAAATCACCAAGAACAATTAGAATATCACGTGAAGTAGAAGTTTGGAAAACCAATTTAATTGCGGAAACATGTTTGGTGTAAAATGAAACATCAGAACCGGGAGGAATGTAAGAACATGAAACGAATAAAGACAAACTTCTAAATCGAACTTTTACTGCTACAAATTCAATACCAACAACGGATGGTAGTATAATTTGTTCGGCAAGAAAGTCGATGGAGACTGCAATTAGAACCCCACCGCCTGTTTTTTTACTTTTATCCACACGATCACATCTGAATATCTGATATTTTTCACATAGAATTTCGGAATTTAAAATTTTGTCTGTAAGCCAGGTTTCAGTAAAGGTAATAATATGATAACTAAAATTGAAACTATCAAGTTTTGATAAACTAAATGTACATAATTATCGGAAGGTAGATATATTAGTTTTTTTGGTATCTCACTTGACCGCAACGGTAAATATGCTATATCAGATCGACCATTATCTCTGTACACATATTCGTGAATTATGGCTTTTGGCGACCAGAAATCTGGATTAACAACAGCATCGAATACGTCTTCTGGAACGATGATTTTAAAAGAGGCCTTGCTACGTTTTTCCGTATACTTAAATTTAAAAACGTTTATATCAATATCTTCATCCAACTTTGATTTAACATAAGAAGCGAGCAGCACATATAGTTTTTTTCGATGGCACCACTATTAGTTGTTTAGGAGGGTTGGATTTATTAGGTTTGTTTGTGGGCGAGTAGTATTTGGTAGATCCAGAAGGTGTTACGTCAAATGAAGCAATTGCAGTATTTTGCGGAATAGTTTTTTCAATTTGTAGATGAGTTGCGACATTTCCGGGAACTTCACTTATATTAATTTTTGGAGCCGTACGTTGAGCTGGTTCAATAATTTGATTATCCAAGATTTGGATCGATGAAACAAGTTCAGACGTTATCTTTCTTTTGCGTAGGGAATCAGATGGCGATTGAAGAAACTGTTCCACGCAAGTGGCATTCTCAAAACATTCCTTGTTTCCATGAGGGAAATGATAAAGCAGAGCCAGCAGGAGACCATTGGTTCATCAACTTTATTAATTTTGCAATTTACTTTTGTGCAATTCATTGTTGTTATTCATTATGAAGACAAAATTTCCAATTGGGATGATAAAAGTGTGGTGAGAAGCTAGCAGTGGTGACTATCAAATTCAACTACCCAGTTTATCCAATAAAACAACTATATTAGCTTAACGATGCTCTTTAAAACAGACTTAACGAAGACAGGTGATAATCGCGTATTTTATATGTGCTTTTGTTTGCATTCTTTCGTCCACTTCAGAATTTGTAAACAACAACAATGTCTATAGATTTTATGACAATATAGTTTTTAAAATTACAGCCAAACGCCGGCACAGCACAAATCAACTAAAGCTCTGATCGAAAGCGGAACACTTGTAAAATAAGTTGATGCAGGAAAAAGGTAAAAAACCAGCGGTAGTGTAGATTGTATGACTGATATAACACTAGCCATCAAAAACACATCTGCATAGTAGGAGATATACTTTTGATTGTAGTACATTCGAATTCCAGCTATTCGATTAAGTAATTTCTTCTTACGAATTATGTTTTTTGTTTTGGTAATGGAGGAGAATCACACTCAACCAACTATCAATTTGATTTTTAGCATTTCTTCAATGTTCTCCATGGAACATATACATTTCTTTAGTATCTCAGGGAAGTACCTTGATTATATTTGGAACATATATTACTGATCATGAGAAAAGTCAATATCAAAGCTGATTTTAATGTTGTATTATTAGTATTTTTGCCTAGCTGACCCGGCAAACGTTGTTTTGCTTTCAAATTTTATTTATTTATCGGTGCAGGTAATTCACATTTATTAGAAAATCGCTGCGAAGCCACTTGAAAAGACTTTTGACACGATCGAAATCATGATCGTGGCAGTCTGCAGCCAAGTAATAAATGTCACCATGCCATTTGTAAATAAATTTGCATTCTATTAAATATAGATGCAAAATGGTCTTGAGCCAGTTCAAATCAAAAAATAAATAAAAATGTGAATAGTATATGAATTATTAAATGATAAAAATTATTTGCATAATTAAGAGAATGTTAGTGTTATTCGTCATAGTGGACCCGGAGAACTTGTCAACTTGTCTGTGGTCAATTGTCCATTTTGAATTGTATTTTCCCTCATTAAATCACTCTGTGATAAACAATATTTTTGTTGTTGTCAGGTGCGAAAACGATCAAAGCGGAAACCCCCACACGGGAACATACGACATACAGTTGACCGTGTGAAAAACATTCATTCTCCAGACTGAGGCCACAAACACTCAATGTGATTTATTGATTGTCAGGGCGAATGCGAGACGAGATGGCATATCGGTTGGAATCATTGGAATTCTCGGAATGAGAACTTCCTCACCTTTGAACTTTTCTTTTAGTATTATTGCGTGAATCGCATTGCTCATGAGTTTTGTGAACGCTAAACGCGTTCCGTTGCATAATTTTGGTTGATTGATATTGTAAAGCATGATGACAACTGAAACAACCTTAAATTGTAAATTGCGCGGTGGCAATCCAGGAACATCCAATGAATTCTAGATATCAGTTGGATAGTTGCTTGCTTCGTCTTCGTTTGTTACACAGTCGATAGTTTTGAAGGAATGCAGGAACCAACGATTTGATTTTGATTTGTTCAGTTTAAGTGATCCACATCCTTGTTCTTTGCCAATTGCTGGAACCAATTGGCTTAATGCGTTTGTGTCGCATCAAAACCAAAGCCTGGTTGTGCATCTCTTCATTCATCTCAATATGGGGATTCTCTGAATGGACACGAACTCGATGCAAAATGACTTCTGACATTTCATCCTTGTACTTGTCCCACAATTCACGTGGATTTGATGGAAACATGTGGCAATAAAGATCGCAAATAATATGCGTATTTTACTTGGGAATGCAGAAACAGTTGCTTCAGCGATTGACGTATCCCAATGCGTATAGTTTCCAAACAAATTGAAATCCTGACATGCAGCACGAAATGTTGGCAACACTACACCATGGATATTTCGAAGTGACTCAAATGATGAGTCTTTAGATGAACTGTATACATACGGCTAAGAGCTTCAATAGAACGCAAATCCGAATGACCAGGAACTACATCGCCTTGCTTTCGACGTTTAAATGTTCCATAATAAACTGGACAATGTTGTCGCTGGTGGGTTTTGGGCACGTTGAGCAGCATTTGCTGCAGTGAAATAAACTCGTTGACCGCTCTCCAGATGCACTGCCAAATGAGTAACAGTCGGATAGCGTTCGTAAATGGGAAATGAGAATATACGCCAAGCGCTCCGTTTCTCGTAATCAGCAAATGGTACGCGTAAATATTCATTGCTTGGATTGGATTTGAGTTCATCAACAATATCTGCTCCAAATGAAGTCATTTGAAAGCATCCGTTATATTTCTGAGTGTTCGATAGAAAATGAAGTGAGTCTGGTCTTTCGCCATGAAGCAAAGAATGTAATGGCTCTGGTGGTAAAGACAATGGTAATGACAATTAACATTGCCACTGAGACAGCACAATCTGGCGTATCTACAGTGAACTTCAATTCACCGTAAACATAAACGTCATCTATCATGAAGATGGCGTCGTAAAATCACTCCATACAAATCGGGGATATTTCGGGAATTTTCTTCGTTATTCGTCTTGTTTGGCCAGCGACCGAATTAGTGCGAATCATCGAAATCGGTCCACGCGTTCTTGAGTTATAAGTGTTGGAACTAACGCCACTCTCTTTATACACTCCACGAGAGTATTATGTCTTTGTGCATTTGTCTGTAACACCTAAAAGGAAGCGAAATAGACCCATTGTTAGGGTTTCCATATGGATAATTTTCAAAAGAGAACTTTTGCTTTAAAAAAAGAGAACATTTCAACTAAAAAAGAGTTTACAATAAAAAAATTCTTTATTAAATAATTAATAATTTTATTCAAGCAGAGATCGGAGTATCTGCTCCTCAACCAGTAGCCATCTACTTGTCGCCATTCTACCTTCGGGGTTGCTGCGGTCTAGAATGGCGACATGCAATGCGGGGGCTGTCGTTAGGTTGGATAGGGGTTTCGGCCGCTTGCCAACAAGGGCTTGAGATTATTTGGACCTCTGTCTTTTTATCCCAGTTTGGGTGCTGTGCGCCGGAGGGTTGACCCTGTTGGGAAGTTCCGCTACCGGTTTGTTATATCTTTTGCAGATAGCGGGGCCTACACAAGGCCTAGTATCGGCTTTAACGACCTTGGACGGGTATGGTGCCGGTCTGCGCATCTCTCTGCTTGCTGAGGGGTCAGCTTTATTCGGGGCTGGCTTGCTTTGTATACCAGAGTGGCCCCGATGTCCAGTTTTACCCGAGTTCATCAGATTGGCCTTGCTCTGATTTGTAACCGTAGTCGTAATTGGTACGGTACTAGTTTGTTTTAGTTGTGTCCTTTGTGTCTTTTGAGGTGGAGGGTCTGACCTCCACGACGGTCGTGTTCATCATAGACTCATACTTCCGTACGTGGTAGGTGTGCTTTCGGTATAATCGCTTGTCACGACCCGAAAGAGAAGACGGGTCTTTCGTGTCCATCTTCTTAAGGAATCGTAACGAGCGCTTATAACCCGCCTCCCTCGTCCGATCCTGAGGCATTGTTGACACTTATGGGCACTTCCTCTGCTGCCGGGTCAGAAGCAACCATACGATTGTCTTCTTCATCAGTCTCATAGAGGAAGAGCTTGCCTATACCTGACAGTCATTTGTGTCGTCACCTAGGGACACGTCAGAATCAATGTTATGTTGCCGTTTGAGTGTTGCCGTTTTCGTTTGCGTAGTTGTTTCGTATTGTATGGGGTTTATGTGTGCTTTTTGTTGTGGTGATGATGAGGTTGGTGCCTGCAAATATTTTGCACCTGCCAAAGAGCCATCAGCCGTTTGGGTGGATTTCCAGGTCTAGCCTGGCCTTGCAGAGTTAATAATAATATTTTTACTCAGCATGGTTTTTTTTTATCGGTGGGTAACTTTTAGTTCGGGGTGTTCCGGGAAGTCTCCGCCCTCTCCCTAGGAAGGACTCAGGTTCCATCCTAGGTGATAGCAGCTACCCATCAGAACAGCCCTTAAGCCCCCGCATCGCGTCAAGATTGTTACCCGCGACGGGGGTTTGCTAAAGATACTTTGCAAATGATGGAATTTGATAGTACGATATACCCTAAATCTAGAAAAATGTTTTAAACAAAATCGAATTACAACCTTCGGTTATATGCTGCTCCATTTTTGGAATTTTTTTATTTATATTATTTTAATGTTTATAGCCACTTTTGCAGTCACAAACTAAATTGTGAGTGGGTAGCCAAATGAGAAAAATTTGAAAATTACTTGAGGGAATTTTCTTCTCTAAATTTATACTACAGATGACATCCAAATCTGACAATAGTTTGACATCAATAATGGTGAGTTACTAAAGCCCATAAAATCTAATTTTCTCAGGAGAAGGTTATGATTAACTTTATCAAAGGCCTTACTAAAATCTGTGTAAATGACATCCGTTTGCATTCGGTTTCTAAATCCATCATTTACAACTGTAGTAAGCTCCAAAACATTCGTTATGGTTGATCGGGATCTACGAAATCCGTGTTGACGACAGAACAACAATGACGAAACTTGATTAGATAGCATGTTAGTTATAATTTTCTCCAAAAGCTTTGGAATAGCGCTAAGTTTTGCAATGCCTCTATAATTCGATACGTCCATCTTGCTGCCACATTTAAACATTGGTATTATATATGAGGTGGTAAATAACCATAACGTAATGATCTATTAAATATTAAGCAGAGAGGATACGAAAGAACATCAGCACAATATTTTAGTATGTTAGTGGGGATTCCATCAGGACCAGGATTAAATGTGCTCTTTAATGACTTCAAATTTTCCAAGACCGTACACCTACTTATATTTGAAACATTTACTGGTGAAGATTCAACAATGTTGTATGGATAAGACTTGACTGATCAAATATTTTATTAGAATAAGTCGTTGAAAAAAGTTAGCAAATATGTTACTAATTGATATATCATCAGCAACAATGAAGCCAAATTTCAAAGATTTTGGAAAAGTACGTAATCGACGTTTGGAATTTACAAATTTATAAAAAGATTTAGGATTACTTTTCAGTTGGTTTTTCATAAATATTATGTAATTATTGTATGCTCTTCTGTTGTCAGTATTGTAGTTAGGTCTTGCACTCTAGAAATTACTGTAGAAATTACGCACTGTAGAAATTATCTATCACAACGTCAAAAACCTTGGACGAGAGAATATCATTCCAATTAATAGTAGATAAAAGTTAGTTGTGTTTAAAGTAATTAGAAAAACAGTATTCTTTTTTACTTCTAATACATTTTGAAGTGTTAGTAAAAGAGTTTGAAGGAATCATAATTTTTAAATCAAATGTAGGATTATAGCGATCTTCAGGCTGTGTCACCGGAGTTCAGCGAATTTTCCGACGGCTGGCTAACAAAAATTAGATCTAAAAGTTTACCAAATAAGTTATAAACATTATTGACTTGAGACAGTCCATAATCTAGAACATTCGAGTCGAATAACTGATTCCATGTAGGTTAAAATCACCAAGAACAATTAGAATATCACGTGAAGTAGAAGTTTGGAAAACCAATTTAATTGCGGAAACATGTTTGGTGTAAAATGAAACATCAGAACCGGGAGGAATGTAAGAACATGAAACGAATAAAGACAAACTTCTAAATCGAACTTTTACTGCTACAAATTCAATACCAACAACGGATGGTAGTATAATTTGTTCGGCAAGAAAGTCGATGGAGACTGCAATTAGAACCCCACCGCCTGTTTTTTTACTTTTATCCACACGATCACATCTGAATATCTGATATTTTTCACATAGAATTTCGGAATTTAAAATTTTGTCTGTAAGCCAGGTTTCAGTAAAGGTAATAATATGATAACTAAAATTGAAACTATCAAGTTTTGATAAACTAAATGTACATAATTATCGGAAGGTAGATATATTAGTTTTTTTGGTATCTCACTTGACCGCAACGGTAAATATGCTATATCAGATCGACCATTATCTCTGTACACATATTCGTGAATTATGGCTTTTGGCGACCAGAAATCTGGATTAACAACAGCATCGAATACGTCTTCTGGAACGATGATTTTAAAAGAGGCCTTGCTACGTTTTTCCGTATACTTAAATTTAAAAACGTTTATATCAATATCTTCATCCAACTTTGATTTAACATAAGAAGCGAGCAGCACATATAGTTTTTTTCGATGGCACCACTATTAGTTGTTTAGGAGGGTTGGATTTATTAGGTTTGTTTGTGGGCGAGTAGTATTTGGTAGATCCAGAAGGTGTTACGTCAAATGAAGCAATTGCAGTATTTTGCGGAATAGTTTTTTCAATTTGTAGATGAGTTGCGACATTTCCGGGAACTTCACTTATATTAATTTTTGGAGCCGTACGTTGAGCTGGTTCAATAATTTGATTATCCAAGATTTGGATCGATGAAACAAGTTCAGACGTTATCTTTCTTTTGCGTAGGGAATCAGATGGCGATTGAAGAAACTGTTCCACGCAAGTGGCATTCTCAAAACATTCCTTGTTTCCATGAGGGAAATGATAAAGCAGAGCCAGCAGGAGACCATTGGTTCATCAACTTTATTAATTTTGCAATTTACTTTTGTGCAATTCATTGTTGTTATTCATTATGAAGACAAAATTTCCAATTGGGATGATAAAAGTGTGGTGAGAAGCTAGCAGTGGTGACTATCAAATTCAACTACCCAGTTTATCCAATAAAACAACTATATTAGCTTAACGATGCTCTTTAAAACAGACTTAACGAAGACAGGTGATAATCGCGTATTTTATATGTGCTTTTGTTTGCATTCTTTCGTCCACTTCAGAATTTGTAAACAACAACAATGTCTATAGATTTTATGACAATATAGTTTTTAAAATTACAGCCAAACGCCGGCACAGCACAAATCAACTAAAGCTCTGATCGAAAGCGGAACACTTGTAAAATAAGTTGATGCAGGAAAAAGGTAAAAAACCAGCGGTAGTGTAGATTGTATGACTGATATAACACTAGCCATCAAAAACACATCTGCATAGTAGGAGATATACTTTTGATTGTAGTACATTCGAATTCCAGCTATTCGATTAAGTAATTTCTTCTTACGAATTATGTTTTTTGTTTTGGTAATGGAGGAGAATCACACTCAACCAACTATCAATTTGATTTTTAGCATTTCTTCAATGTTCTCCATGGAACATATACATTTCTTTAGTATCTCAGGGAAGTACCTTGATTATATTTGGAACATATATTACTGATCATGAGAAAAGTCAATATCAAAGCTGATTTTAATGTTGTATTATTAGTATTTTTGCCTAGCTGACCCGGCAAACGTTGTTTTGCTTTCAAATTTTATTTATTTATCGGTGCAGGTAATTCACATTTATTAGAAAATCGCTGCGAAGCCACTTGAAAAGACTTTTGACACGATCGAAATCATGATCGTGGCAGTCTGCAGCCAAGTAATAAATGTCACCATGCCATTTGTAAATAAATTTGCATTCTATTAAATATAGATGCAAAATGGTCTTGAGCCAGTTCAAATCAAAAAATAAATAAAAATGTGAATAGTATATGAATTATTAAATGATAAAAAGTATTTGCATAATTAAGAGAATGTTAGTGTTATTCGTCATAGTGGACCCGGAGAACTTGTCAACTTGTCTGTGGTCAATTGTCCATTTTGAATTGTATTTTCCCTCATTAAATCACTCTGTGATAAACAATATTTTTGTTGTTGTCAGGTGCGAAAACGATCAAAGCGGAAACCCCCACACGGGAACATACGACATACAGTTGACCGTGTGAAAAACATTCATTCTCCAGACTGAGGCCACAAACACTCAATGTGATTTATTGATTGTCAGGGCGAATGCGAGACGAGATGGCATATCGGTTGGAATCATTGGAATTCTCGGAATGAGAACTTCCTCACCTTTGAACTTTTCTTTTAGTATTATTGCGTGAATCGCATTGCTCATGAGTTTTGTGAACGCTAAACGCGTTCCGTTGCATAATTTTGGTTGATTGATATTGTAAAGCATGATGACAACTGAAACAACCTTAAATTGTAAATTGCGCGGTGGCAATCCAGGAACATCCAATGAATTCTAGATATCAGTTGGATAGTTGCTTGCTTCGTCTTCGTTTGTTACACAGTCGATAGTTTTGAAGGAATGCAGGAACCAACGATTTGATTTTGATTTGTTCAGTTTAAGTGATCCACATCCTTGTTCTTTGCCAATTGCTGGAACCAATTGGCTTAATGCGTTTGTGTCGCATCAAAACCAAAGCCTGGTTGTGCATCTCTTCATTCATCTCAATATGGGGATTCTCTGAATGGACACGAACTCGATGCAAAATGACTTCTGACATTTCATCCTTGTACTTGTCCCACAATTCACGTGGATTTGATGGAAACATGTGGCAATAAAGATCGCAAATAATATGCGTATTTTACTTGGGAATGCAGAAACAGTTGCTTCAGCGATTGACGTATCCCAATGCGTATAGTTTCCAAACAAATTGAAATCCTGACACGCAGCACGAAATGTTGGCAACACTACACCATGGATATTTCGAAGTGACTCAAATGATGAGTCTTTAGATGAACTGTATACATACGGCTAAGAGCTTCAATAGAACGCAAATCCGAATGACCAGGAACTACATCGCCTTGCTTTCGACGTTTAAATGTTCCATAATAAACTGGACAATGTTGTCGCTGGTGGGTTTTGGGCACGTTGAGCAGCATTTGCTGCAGTGAAATAAACTCGTTGACCGCTCTCCAGATGCACTGCCAAATGAGTAACAGTCGGATAGCGTTCGTAAATGGGAAATGAGAATATACGCCAAGCGCTCCGTTTCTCGTAATCAGCAAATGGTACGCGTAAATATTCATTGCTTGGATTGGATTTGAGTTCATCAACAATATCTGCTCCAAATGAAGTCATTTGAAAGCATCCGTTATATTTCTGAGTGTTCGATAGAAAATGAAGTGAGTCTGGTCTTTCGCCATGAAGCAAAGAATGTAATGGCTCTGGTGGTAAAGACAATGGTAATGACAATTAACATTGCCACTGAGACAGCACAATCTGGCGTATCTACAGTGAACTTCAATTCACCGTAAACATAAACGTCATCTATCATGAAGATGGCGTCGTAAAATCACTCCATACAAATCGGGGATATTTCGGGAATTTTCTTCGTTATTCGTCTTGTTTGGCCAGCGACCGAATTAGTGCGAATCATCGAAATCGGTCCACGCGTTCTTGAGTTATAAGTGTTGGAACTAACGCCACTCTCTTTATACACTCCACGAGAGTATTATGTCTTTGTGCATTTGTCTGTAACACCTAAAAGGAAGCGAAATAGACCCATTGTTAGGGTTTCCATATGGATAATTTTCAAAAGAGAACTTTCGCTTTAAAAAAAGAGAACATTTCAACTAAAAAAGAGTTTACAATAAAAAAATTCTTTATTAAATAATTAATAATTTTATTGATGTTAAAATTAAAATAATAATAGTTTCTAATGATAGAAACAACGAAATAAATATATAATAAAACAATAAAAAACAAAAAGAATCACATTTTCTTAAAAAATAAACAAAATAAATTAAAAAATCACATTTTCTTTAAAAAAACATAAACAAAATAAATTAAAATATTAAAATTAATTGAGATCAATATCTGATTCTGATGAATCGGAATTATACTTTTTTGAGCTACTTATTAGGGCTAAGTATTTTTTATCGTTAATAATTAAATCTTTAAAAGATTTACATTTTAAATCAAAAAAAAGAGAGTGAACAAAAAGATACGAACACAAAAAGAGAACATGTTCTCTTTAAAAGAGATGTAATGGACAGCCTACCCATTGTTAATTATACCGATCGACTTAGAATCACTTTTTGAATCGATTTAGCAATGTCCGTCTGTCTGTCTGTCTGTCCGTCCGTCTGTCCATCTATTCTTGTAATCACGATACAGGTCGCAATTGTAGTCAGAACAAAATGAAACTTTGCACAACGAAGTTTTTCGGGATAAGGACGAACGGTATTTAATTTGAAAATCGGTTCAGATTTAGATATATCCCCCATACGAATTTCACTACCGATTTGACTCTTTTTACTCTAGATACCACACATTTTGACAGATTTTCTTCAAAATTGGCAAAACATCTTATATTTTAAGTACAAACACCTGTGGTAAAAATGTGTCAGATCGGTTCAGATTTATATATAGCTCCCATAGAAATTTCGCTCCCAATTTGAGTTTTTCCGCTCTAGAAACAATATTGATAAAATATGTTGTTTATACATTGTCTTCGAATTTGGCAAAGCATCTTATATTTAAACTAGTAACACCTGTGGTGAAAATAGGTCAGATCGGTTCAGATTTATATATATTTAGCTTCCATTCAAATTTCGCTCCCTATTTCACTTTTTCTGCTCCAGAAACCACATATTTTAACAGATCTTCTTAAAATTTGGCAAAATATCTTATATTTCCACTAGAAACACACATGGTGAAAATGGGTCACATCGGTTCAGATTTATATATAGCTCCCATACAAATGTCGCTCCCGGCTTGACTCTTTCCGCCCCAGATAACACGTGTTTTCACCAAATTTCTTCAAATTGAACATAACACGTTATATAGGGTGTTTTTTATTGGGGTATAGAACTTTAAGTTGGCATCACTTTTTTAACTGGCGGCCATTTTGTCAGCTGTCAAGTGATTAATATTTAGTTTGGTTTGCCATTTCATCATGAACAGGTTGACAAAAGAACAACGCTTGCAAATCGTGCAAATTTATTTCGAAAGTAATGGTTCAGTTCGCGAAGTTCACCGCAAGCTCCGTCCATTTTACGCACGTCACAATCGAATTATTGAAGGAAACATTCGATGAGCGCATAATTTCGCGGAATGGACCTGTCAATTGGCCACCAAGATCGTGTGATTTGACACCATTGGATTATTTTCTTTGGGGATATGTGAAGTCGCTCGTCTACGCCAACAAACCAGAAACGTTAGGGGACGTGGAAGCCAACATTCGTGGCGTTATTGGATATATTGGACCTGTAGAATTGGATATATTCGAGCCAGCCGCGGCGGCCACATGCCCGAAATCATATTTAAACATTAATGGCATAAAATTATCCTTCCAATAAAGCCAAATTGATGGACATCAAAACGATTTTCTTGTGTTTTATTTCAATTCGAAGTTCTATACCTCAATAAAAAACACCCTTTACTTGAACTGGAAGTGGGTCACTGTGGATATAGCCCCGATACATATACTCTTCTCTATTTGACAAATTGGGTCAGGTCATATTAGCCTATGATTAGGAAACATACACAAATCCTTCCCGTTTTTTCCATGCTTTATAATATAAGGTTACTTTCTATATATGTTTGTGTGCCACAAAATTTGAAATCAATTTTTGAAAGCTTTTTTCTCAACCAATTTTGCTCAAATTTTGCACACTTAATCATTTTCGATGACAATACAAGGAAATGGAAAAATTTGACCAATTGGACAAAGGGGCGTGGCACCTCCCATACGAAGTTAAAACCTATTATTGAATATTGTCAGTTCTATGACACCTAGAATGCTGAAATTTTGTGTAAGTGCATCTAGCATCAATTCGCATAGTTGTGCCAAAAATGGGCGGTATTGGAAAAGTGGGCGTGGCATCTCCCATACGAAGTTAAAACCTATTATTGAATATTGTCAGTTCTATGACACCTAGAGTGCTGAAATTTTGTGTAAGTGCATATACCATCAATGTGCATAGTTGTGCCAAAAAGGGGCGGTATTGGAAAAGTGGGCGTGGCACCTCCCATACGAAGTTAAAACCTATTATCGAATATTGTCAGTTCTATGACACCTAGAGTGCTGTAATTTTGTGTAAGTGCATCTAGCATCAATGTGCATAGTTGTGCCAAAAATGGGTGGTATTGGAAAAGTGGGCGTGGAACCTCCCATACGAAGTTAAAACCTATTATTGAATATTGTCAGTTCTATGACACCTAGAGTGCTGAAATTTTGTGTAAGTGCATCTAGCATCAATTCGCATAGTTGTGCCAAAAATGGGCGGTATTGGAAAAGTGGGCGTGGCATCTCCCATACGAAGTTAAAACCTATTATTGAATATTGTCAGTTCTATGACACCTAGAGTGCTGAAATTTTGTGTAAGTGCATCTAGCATCAATTCGCATAGTTGTGCCAAAAAGGGGCGGTATTGGAAAAGTGGGCGTGGCACCTCTCATACGAAGTTAAAACCTATTATTGAATATTGTCAGTTCTATGACACCTAGAGTGCTGAAATTTTGTGTAAGTGCATCTAGCATCAATTCGCATAGTTGTGCCAAAAATGGGCGGTATTGGAAAAGTGGGCGTGGCACCTCCCATACGAAGTTAAAACCTATTATTGAATATAGTCAGTTCTATGACACCTAGAGTGCTGTAATTTTGTGTAAGTGCATCTAGCATCAATGTGCATAGTTGTGCCAAAAATGGGCGGTATTGGAAAAGTGGGCGTGCACCTTCCATACGAAGTTAAAACCTATTATTGAATATAGTCAGTTCTATGACACCTAGAGTGCTGAAATTTTGTGTAAGTGCATCTACCATCAATGTGCGTAGTTCTGCCAAAAATGGGCGGTATTGGAATAGTGGGCGTACCACCTCCCATACGAAGTTAAAACATATTATCGAATAGTGTCAGTTCTATGACACGTATAGTGCTCAAATTTTGTGTAAGTGCATCTAGCATCAATGTGCGTAGTTGCGCCTAAAATGGGCGGTAATGCAAAAGTGGGCGTGGCACCTCCCATATGAAGTTAAAACCAAAATTACACCTACTGTAATTTTGTGTAAGTGCATCTAGCATTAATGTGCGTAGTTGTGACAAAAATGGGCGGTAATGGAAATGTGGGCGTGGCACCTCCCATACGAAGTTAAAACCCATTTTCGAATATATGCCGTTCTATGGCAGATAAACTAGTAAATCAAAAAAAATTCTTTTTTCAAATCCATGCTTTATGCAAGCAGAATTCTATTGGGCCTAGAAATTCTTTTTTAGTTATCTTTTGTAGAAGGAAAAATTACTGTTACGTTAATAAATAATAATAATAATAATAATAATAAATAATAATAACACTACTCAACAAAATGAAAAAAATTTCATGTACTCCGGATGCGATAATTTTTTCTGTGTAGATAACCTTGACATGAGCTCGAAAAACGCAATAAAATTTTTTTTTTTCGTTTGGTTTTTGTTTTATTTTTTTTTTTTTAATTTTAAAAATTTTTTTTTGGTTAATTTGTTTCGTCCGGCATAACTCGGGAACCACTAGCCCGATTTAATTGAATTAAATTTTAAAAAAATTAAAATTACAATTTCCTTAATCTGTTCATATATTGTTTTCCTATACAAGCAACAGTTTCCAAGTTAAAAATGAATATATAAAGGAAAAAACTTATTTTTTGCCTAAAGATTTAATTTTTTTTTTTTAAATCCATAAAAAATCCAAAATGAAAAAAAATGTCAAATCTTATTACTTTTACGTAAAGTCACATAACCTATGAGCAAAATGAGACAAAGATCATGAAAATCGATGCACGCGTTTCGCTTTTATTCGCAATTGAGTAAAGGTATGAATTTCAAAAATTTGCTCGACATATGCAGAACTTTGTCTATGGTAAGGTTTTTTCTTTTTTTTTATTCTCAGAATTAACAAAACGGAATAAACAAAGGGTTATTTAATTTTTATGATTGCGTAAGCAAAGTAATAAACGCTAATAAATGTGCGTGAACAATTAAAAGGAAAAAAGGAAAAGGGACTTTTTTAATTATTTGGGTTTTCCGTTGGCTACCTGTATGATTTTTTTACAGAAATGTAACCCACATTTAAGGGTGGTCATTATTCGGAAAATTTAAGACTCACACATGGTGAAACAGGTATGTAGCCACCGTAAAAAAATATACACCCATTTATAAGTACCTGTCAGTAAAATACTAAACAATACACAGTATAAATAGGTCTTCATTGATCGATTTTACTCATTCAACAAGTGTCGACGAACGCGATAGTTAAAATGAGCAAACGTTCGCGAGGATTTGAATGCAATACCAATCCAAGTAATTTTTGTTACATGTGCGGAGAATACGTTTTTTGTTTTTCACCTAAATTGAGAGATTCATTTGAAGAGAGCTTCAATTTAAAGGTCTCAAACATAGATGAGCGGTGGACACCAAGTGCTCTATGTCCAAGGTGCTACGTACAGCTAGCTGACTCAAGGTAAGTGTAGATTACGAAATTCAAGAACATATATAACTTATTATTGAAATTCTTTCAGACGACAGCCGAGAATCATCATGCCAATGCTTTGGAGAGCTCCGCTTTGCCATGTAACAGATTGCTACTTCTGTCTTAGCAAAAAAACAGGCGTGGGAAAAAATATACGATGGACTTACGCTGCTGTTTCAACAGTGAATTTTCCAGTGCCATTTTCCGAAGAACCAGTGGACCCGCCGTCCGTTTCAAGATGGGCATCTAATAATGAGGCGATACATCCAACATCAGATCCGGAGACAGTAGAAACCACATCAGAATGCGAGTCAACATATACATTGCATGGAGGTCAACGCTTATGTTCCCAAGCAGAACTGAACGATTGGGTTAGAGAATTGAAACTCTCCAAGGAAGATGCAGAGTTGCATGCATCGCGCATGCAACAGTTCGGTTTCTTGGCTCCTGGTGTGGTGACAACAATCTACAGGAAGAGCAAATATGTCGCTTAAGATACATTTTCTACACTCGCACTTGGACTTCTTTCCGGACAACCTGGGCGATGTGAGTGACGAGCATGGTGAGCGTTTTCATCAGCAAATGAAAGAAATTGAGCACCGATACCAAGGATTTTGGAACGAAGCTATGATGGGGGACTATATCTGGTTCCTGATAAGAGAAACAGACCCACAACAATATAAAAGAAAGACAAAAGCACATAATTATTTTTAATTTGAAGGTTTTTATTTTTGTGTTTAGATATTTTTTTTAAAACTTTTTTATAATTAATTAATGTTGATATCCTTAGGATAATTTCTTGTACATATATCGAATTGTATTTTAATTTAAAGTCATATATTTTTGTCACCCAACAAATTTTAATTTTTTTTGTAATAAAAAAGAAAAAACCTTACCATAGACAAAGTTGTGCATATGTCGAGCAAATTTTTGAAATTCATACCTTTACTCAATTGCGAATAAAAGCGAAACGCGTGCATCGATTTTCATGATCTTTGTCTCATTTTGCTCATAGGTTATGTGACTTTACGTAAAAGTAATAAGATTTGACATTTTTTTTCATTTTGGATTTTTTATGGATTTTTTAAAAAAAAAATTTAAATCTTTAGGCAAAAAAAAAGTTTTTTCCTTTATATATTCATTTTTAACTTGGAAACTGTTGCTTGTATAGGAAAACAATATATGAACAGATTAAGGGAATTGTAATTTTAAATTTTTTAAAATTTAATTCAATTAAATCGGGCTAGTGGTTCCCGAGTTATGCCGGACGAAACAAATTAACCAAAAAAAAATTTTTTTAAATTAAAAAAAAAAAAATAAAACAAAAACCAAACGAAAAAAAAATTTTTTATTGCGTTTTTCGAGCTCATGTCAAGGTTATCTACACAGAAAAAATTATCGCATCCCGAGTACATTTTGACTGTTGACTAGTGTAATTAATAAAAAAAATATTTAAAAACGTAACAGTAATTTTTCCTTCTACAAAAGATAACTAAAAAAGAATTTCTAGGCCCAATAGAATTCTGCTTGCATAAAGCATGGATTTGAAAAAAGAATTTTTTTTGATTTACTAGTTACTTTTTATTTTAATTGTTGAAAAGTTTAATCAAAATTATAAACTCCTAAAATAACACTCAGTTAAAACATTTGACTAAAACTTTAGTCAAAAACACATTTTTATACCCTATACCACAGGGTATAATGACTTTGTGTATTTGTTTGTAACACCCAAAAGTAAGCGAGATAGACCCATTGTTAAGTATACCGCTCGACTTAGAATCACTTTTTGAGTCGATTTAGCAATGTCCGTCCGTCCATCTATTCTTGTAATCAAAGTATAGGTCGCAATTGTTGTTAGAACTAAATGAAACTTTGCACAACGAAGTTTTATGGGATAAGGACGAACGCTATTTAATTTGAAGCAAATCGGTTCAGATTTAGATATAGCTCCCATACAAATTTTAAAACCGATTTTACTCTTTCCGCTCTAGAAACCACATATTTCAACAGATTTTCTTCCAATTTGGCAAAACGTCATATACTTTAACTAGAAACAGCTCTGGTAAAAATAGGCCAGATCGGTTCAGATTTGTATATAGCTCCCATACAATTAACTCCTCCGATTTTACTCTTTCCGCTCTAGAACCCACATATTTCAACAGATTTTCTTCAAATTTGGCAAAACATTTTATATTTCAACTAGAAACAGCTTTGGTAAAATGGGCCAGATCAGTTCAGATATATATATATATAGCTCTAATACAAATTTTGCCAATGCATTGATTATATCCGCTCTAGAAATAGTATATTTGAACAGATTTTCTTCAAATTTGGCAAATATATATGTATATAATATATTTGTAAGAAAAATATATATATAATATATAAGTATAAAATTTGTAGTGTAGTTAGTATCGTATATCACCAGGTTCAAATGGTGATATATGACTAGGTGTAGAGTATCATATAGTCGGCCACGCCCGACTTTAACTTTCCTTACTTTTCTTATTTCACATTTTATTGCAAATTATTTTTTGGCACTTCATGAAATTGAACTTTAACTTAATTCTCCGAGCGTGGTGCGAAGCAAGAATGCGCGACTAAAAATCTAACATCCCCGGCTACGGAGTACTTCCGTAGGAAACACATTTTAATCGCATCTCAAAATCCAAATGTGCATTTTCCCGCTTTTGAGGAACAACTTCAAAAAAGTCGATAATATGTAACATTTTACGAATAGCATTATCACAAGTGAATGGTAACAATTTTTTTGTATGGGGTCACAGAGGTAAGGTTTCCGCTTTGCACTCGGATTCGAATCGTGGCTCGGGAAAAACTTTTTTGTTTTTTTATTACTTTTATAAAAAGCAATGTCTAATTTTAAAATGTTTGCTTTATTAATTTACGTTGTTCTTTGTATGTATTGTTGGTCTGTTATGTTGTATGTGTTGTCATTTATTTTGGTTCAAGACCAAAGGTTGTGCTGAAGTCTTCAGCAGAACCCAAAATTAGCAAAAAGGCAAAGTGAGACCTTTATTGCTGCAGCTAAATGTTGACTGCGCAGTTTCGATGGGCGCTACCCCATCTCGTCAGAACTTTCGCAGCGAATGTATGTCTTTGACTTAAATCAGGGTTCATATTAGTACCAGCGGTCACATATGACAAATGAGAAGCGCTGATAAACAAAATATTCCACCGAACTAAGTCGACACACTAAAAATCTCACTTTGCCAATTCAATGTTATGCATGTGCTCGCATCGCTCGCAAAGGTTGTTGTTGTACAGTATGTCCCGTCTTTACTGTACCTCGTGTGTATTGTTGTTGTTTGTATGTATTGTTGGTCTGTTATGTTGTATGTGTTGTCATTTATTTTGGTCCAAATATTTAATTTTTTATTAATTACACAGTGATACAAAATCGAATTTACCGAATGGGATAAGACCGACTGCAAAGTTGACATTATCCATAACAAATCCTTCAAGGGTTTGTAGTTCAGTGCGATATTTTTGTGTTTTTATGGTCTGGTTTTGAATTTGTACGTTAATGAGTTTTATTGCCTTATTGTCTCCTTTTTTTGTAGAATTTCTGTCTTATGTCTGAAGCAGTGTTTATCTGTTCGTTTATTATCGTACCGTTTAATGTATTTTGTTTGTATATTTTCATTTTCTCTAATATGTTTAACCGTCTTCCTTTTTGTTGGTCTGCATTCGCTGTTAAACATATGATTCGCAAAATTTGATTCTGGTGTTGACTCCAGTTTACGTAGATTCCTATTGTATTGTATATATAATATCTTCCTTGAACCTGGTTTTTATTTTGTGGTGATGATGATTAAGCGAACCCAAAATGATACCCAACTAAGATATAATACTTTTAAGTAATAAAGTTGTTTTTGTAATAACAAATTATTTTTGCCAATAAAAAACACAATTTTTCCATAAAAATTTCATTTTTGTAATACTTACTTACGTACTGAGAATAATAAAATGTAAAAGAGTAAATACACAGTTTTTTAAGAAAATCTACAAGAAATAGCACCATATGTATTACAGCACCATCTGGGGTGAGTTTTAGGTAAAAGTAAATATTAAAAATGAATTCCTCGACCCCAAAAACAGTAAGATACCACAACTTTCCAGGATAATAAAAATAAATAAGCATTATTTTATCAAATTTTCAAAATCACCAACTTCAAATGCTTGTAAAAAATTTCGCAATGAACTAAAAAACACAAAAGCGTTGCCTTTTTGCTTGGAAGCCTACCAGAGGATTATACTTCGTTGGTTTCATCCTTGGAAATGCGTCCAGATACAGATCAGACAATCGATCTAGTAAAAGAAAAGCTTATTCAAGAATTTAAACGAAAGTCTGGTGCTGAGCAGGTAGCTGATGTAGCGTTCAAAACTTAAAAGAAGTTCAAACCCAAATGTTTTTCGTATGGAAAGACAAGAAAAATTGCCCAAATAATAAATGGAATAATTAAATGGAAATCGTGCAAATATTGCAAAGAATGATGAAGGTCAAAATCTTTGTTTCGGTGTAAGATCAAGAAGAGCGAACAAAGAATGGTTCATTGATTCTGCCGCAACATGTCACATGTGCTGTGAAGAAACTTTTTTCAAGAATTTGGATAAGCAACGAAATGATGTAATTTATTTGGCTGATGGTACCGAATTGAAATCAAGTGTGCCTGGTGAATGTCAATTTGTATGTCAGAACAAGGAAATCCGTGTCAGTGATGTGTTATATGTTCCGGAGTTAGACGGAAGCTTATTATCCGTAAGAAAATTAACTGGTGACGGATTTCAAGTGAGTTTTGATTCAAATAGTTGCTCAATTTCTTTGGAAGGTGAAGTATATGCAACAGCAAATT